>JAVXUP010000112.1:417500-796083 GCA_033070095.1 Escallonia herrerae
GTACAAACAAGGCTATCTTCTCTTTTCTTACATCCCGGTCGGTATTACTGAGCATCAATAGAACCCATAAAAGAAATCATGGTGAGAGAAAAGAGAGAGAAAGAAAGAGATAGGAGAGAGAAATAAGAGAGAGGAAAGAAAGAGAAAGGAGAGAGAAAGTGTCATAAATTGATGAGAGAAATGAGAAAGGAGAGAGAGATGTCAGAAGGATAATGAGAGAAAGGACAGAGAAAGAGAAAAAAAAACAGTGTCTGGCTACTCATCTGCTACATAATGTAGCGGATGGAGCTGAAGGGTATTTTTGTCAAAAATTCGTCCGCTACATTATGTAGCGGATGGACTTAAAAAAACGTAAAAAAAGATCTGAACCGCACAGTGTAGCGGACGACTTTTTGACTGGCAACTGTCAGGACAAAAAAGTTGTCCGCCGTACAGAGTAGCAGACGGAGGAGGGGGCAATTTCGTAAAAAATCGCGTCCGCTACACTACGTAGTGGACGACTGACACCTTTTGAAAAAAAAAGATTTAGGCAATCCTTCCTGAAAGGATAGAAGGCCAGATCCGCTAACAAAATCTCCTATTTTGCTAGCGCTATCAACGGATCAGCTCCCTATATATATATATATATATATATATATATATATATATATATATATATATATAGAAGCAAGTAGTTTAGACACTGAAGACTTTAAAATGCATATTAAAGAACTTATACAATTAGGAGTAATCAGATCTAGTAACAGTCCACACAGATCAGCAGCGTTTATAGTTAGAAACCATGCTGAGATAATTAGAAACAAGAGTAGGATGGTAATCAATTATAAAAGACTAAATGATAATATAAGAGACGATAGTTATAACATCCCTAATAAGACTTTTCTGGTTCCAATACTAAATTCATGTTTTGAAATTAATAATGCCTTGAAATGTTCTAAGGCATAAATAATAGCAAGTAATTCAAAATCTAAACTTGTCAAATATTGGTTACTTTCTTTATATTTACCGCTTGCGTATCTGCATAATCTTTCTTCTTTTTTACTGCTATATTTATTTGGTTTGCAATATAAGACTGCTCCCCCGCCTTCTTTGCAACCGTCTGTTTGAACTATTAAATAATCTGTTTCTAATGGTAAATATAAGTCGGGTAATTGTTTTACTTTGTCTTTTAAAGTTTTTATAAGGTTAATATCTTCTGTATTAAAATGTCTTTGACCATTTTTACGAGTCTTATTATATAAAGGTCCTATTAGTTTACTCAGGTCTTTGAAATACATTCTAGCCTGATTTAGTAAGCCTAAAAATGCTTGTATTTGTTTTAATCCTTCAAGTTTGTCTGGAAATTGTAGAATCTTTTTGGCTATATGTTCTTGTAATTTAATTCTACCATTCCCTATTTCCATTCCTAAGAATTTAATATTTGTTTTAAATAATTCGACTTTTTTCTTACTAAGAATCAAGCCATGTTTTTCAAATAATTATAACATCCCTAATAGTTATAACATCCCTAATAAGACTTTTCTTTTAAGTAAAATACAAGGTAAAAGAATTTTTAGTAAATTCGACTGTAAATCTGGTTTTTACCAAATTAAAATGTGGCCCGAAGACATTAAGTGGACCGCATTCACTACACCCGAAGGCCTCTACGAATGGCTAGTAATGCCTTTTATATATATATATATATATATATATATATATATATATATATATATAGGGAGCTTATCCGTTGATAGCGCTAGGAGATTTTGCTAGCGCAATCTAGCTGTCCACATTTTTTTTGACAAAAATACCCTCCAGCTTAAAAAGAGTCTGTCCGCTACATTATGTAGCGGACTAGTTTTCAGACCTTTTTTCTCTTTCCATCATTAATGTTCTGACTTCTTTCTCCTTCTCTCTCTCCTTTATCTCCATTCGCTACATTATGTAGCGGACTAGTTTTCAGACATTTTTTCTCTTTCTGTCATTAATGTTCTGATTTCTTTCTCTTTCTCTCTCTATTTTATCTCCTTCTGACTTCTCTCTCTATCTCTCTCTCTCTCTCTTTCTCTCACATCATTTTTTTAACTTGTTTATCTTTCTTTCTCTTTTCTCTCACCATTTTCTCTCTCATCCTCCTCTCCCACCTTTCTTATTATGTACATGGGTCGTTAGCCAGTAGTGAGACAATGAACAACCTGTAACACTGGATGTTGTGTAGAGTAGATTGGCAGAGTTGATTTATCTAAAAATGATTTGAAGGCTTAGTGGGTTAAAGTTTCTTGATTTATCTAAAAATAATTTCAAGAGCCAGATCTCGGATAAACTTCCATTCCCTTCAGATCTGTCCGCTACATAATGTAGTGGATGATTTTTTAACAAAAATACCCTTTTAAGTATGTCCGCTACATAATGTAGCGGACGAGTAGGCAGACACTTTTCTCTTTCTCTCTCATTTCCTCATTATGACATGTTTCTCTCTCTTTTCTCTCTCATCCTCCTTTCTTCTCTCTCTCTCTAGCTGGTGCAATCAAGTCTTCGAGGCGTGCAGATGAGGCTGCTAGTTATCTACGAGTTTGAGGAGTGTTTCTAACTCAAATAACATAAGTTTATTTTTCCAAGAATTAATCGTATTGTATATATTTCTGTTCGTTTTAGAAGACAAATTCATGAAATTCATGGAAGAAAGGAGGATGAGACAGAATAGAGAGAGAAAGGACAGAGGAAGACTCAGAAAAAGTAAGAAATTAACAACAGAAGAGAGAGAAACATGTCATATGAGGGAAAGGAGAGAGAAAGAGAAAAGTGTCTGCCTACTTGTCCGCTACATTATGTAGCGGACATACTTAAAAGGGTATTTTTGTCAAAAAATCGTTTGTTACATTATGTAGCGGACGTACTTAAAAAATGCCAAAAAAAGATCTAGACCGTCCACAAATCTCGTATGGACGGCCAGATCGCGCTAGCAAAATCTCCTATTTTGCTAGCGCTATCAACGGATCAGCTCCCATATATATATATATATATATATATATATATATATATATATATATATATATAGGGAGCTGATCCGTTGATAGCGCTAGCAAAATGGAGTATTTGCTAGCGCGATCTGGGCCGTCCATCCTGAAAGATGGACGGTCCAGATCGCGCCTTTTTCGAAAACTGTCAGTCGTCCGCGACACTATGTCGCGGACGGATTTTTTTACCTTTTTGCCCCTCCACCCGTCCGCTACATTGTATCGCGGACGACTGACAGGCCCTGACGCATGTCAAAAAAAAGTAGTCCGCGACACAATATCGTGGACGACATTTTTTACCTTTTTGCCCCTCCATGCCGTCCGCGACATAGTATCGCGAACGAATGACAGGCCCACACATGTGTGGTGTGACTTTTCTGTGTCATTAATGTGTCCGCAAGGGAGGGAAAAAGAGAAGACTAGTCCGCTACATAATGTAGCGGACTAGTCTTCTCTTTTTCCCTCCCTTTTCTCATTCTGACTTCTTCTTTTTCTCTCTCTTCTTACTTTGATCCTGATGAACAAATCTTCATGAAGTTCGTTGGCAACAGATTGCCATTGGTAAAAAAGACTCCAAAACGAGCACACTCAATTAGCACATCCACCTGCAGGCTGGAACCATTCATGAAATTGGCTGGCAACAGATTGCCATTTTGTTCTAGGGTCTTCAACCTCCTCCATTTCTATCACCCTTTATCAAAAACGAAAAGATTTAAAAAAAAAAACTTAATTTCTCAAACCCATGACAACCAGATCAAAGCACATCATAACTATTTGAAGCGGCAAGATAGAAAGAGAAGGAAGAGTTTTCAAATGGTTGTGGCCTCGATCGCCACTCGCACGCTCACAAGGGAGAGAGAGAAGATGAGAGATGAGGGGAAAGATCGTTGTGTCCTTGATCGCCGGACACGGGAGGTGCTGTCCAACTACCCCGAAGGAACCACCGTCTTGAAGGAGCTCATCCAGAAGAGATAAGATGAGAGATGAGGGGGAAAGAGAAAATAAAAGTTGGTTGTCTTTTTTTCAGAGCTGACAACACAGATGTCTCTTTTCGAGAAAGTAAAATAGTCCGCTACATAATGTAGCGGACGGTATTTTTGTTAAAAAAACGTCCGCTACATTATGTAGCGGACGAACTTAAAAAAACGTAAAAGAAGATTTGGACCGTCCGCGATACAATGTAGCGGACGGGTGGAGGGGCAAAAAGGTAAAAAAATCCGTCCGCGACATAGTGTCGCGGACGACTGACAGTTTTCGAAAAAGGCGCGATCTGGACCGTCCATCTTTCAGGATGGACGGCCCAGATCGCGCTAGCAAATACTCCATTTTGCTAGCGCTATCAATGGATCAGCTCCCATATATATATATATATATATATATATATATATATATATATAATAGCTCCAAATACTCACATGCAAGTATATGACAGCTCTTGATAACTTAAATTACACTATATACGTACTTTCTTAAAATTTAAATGATCCCTATTTTGTTTAGAAACTAACTACATATATGTAAAGTTGTCATGTGCATAGTTAGTTTCTAAACAAAAGAGGGATCATTTAAATTTTAAGAAAGTATATAGTGTAATTTAATTTATCAAGAGCTGTCATGTACTTGCATGTGAGTACTTGGAGTTATTGTAATCATTGGGCTCGAAAATGCATAGACCCACTCACATGTATCTGCATGGGAGCTATTAATATTGGTGAGGTGGACTTGCATGTGTATAATTAGTGGGCTTACGTGTGATAATGGAGTGTCATGTGGCTAAAAAAGAACCTGTTGGGTCAGTCCAATAAAGCCCAACCCATCTTCACAAAAGTGAAAAGAAAATTATAACAGAAGAGAGAAGAGAGGAGAATAAACTACTCTAGTGCCGAGTGGGCTCGCGGAGGTCGCGAGTGGTCCCGATTGTCGCCAATGGTTGGGGGTGGTTCCCTTCGTCGCCGGTGGTTTCAGGTTGTCGTTTCTGGTGGTTACAGGTTGTCATCGTCGTCGTCGGTGGTTGCGGTCGTCGGAGGCAGTCTCTCTCTCTCTCACAGATCAAGCCCTACCCGTAAAGGATCTGCCATTTATTAGGTTAGTGCGATTTTTCTTATTTAGGATTTGACCCCAAAACTTTTGTTTTTGTGTTTTAACCCCTGAAAATTCTTTTGAAAATTGTATTTTTCAACCCATAAGTATCGGATCCGCACCCGATTCGAATCCTACCTGCACCCGTTATTTAAGAAATTAGAAAAATAAGCAGAAAATACTGGACATGCACCCATGCCGCACCCGCCTGGCACCCGCACCCGACTCGCACCTGATGTCGGCGCTTCACCCTTCTAGGCGCAACCATGCTTCATAGCTAATGCACCTCTTTAGCGACAAAATAGCACACAAAAAAGTCAGCTAGCAGAGACTTTTGTCTTTCCCTAAACAAAAGTCTTAAGGAAAATTACACAAAACTTCCCTGAGGTTTGCCTTAATTACACTCAACTCCTACTAACTTTTATAATTACAGTAAGCTCCCTGTAGTTTGTAATATACATTAAGTGTCCGTCAATAAAAATTAGGGTACCACATAACTTTTTGTGGTCTACTGAAGTTGCTCTGAAGCTAGGAAGCACAGACACCTCTCCTAGGTGGAGGTATAGTGTCCTAAACAGACGGACACCCCAACACCCTCCGGACACAGCCCAAGACGTGTCGGACATCGCCAATCAGTGTCGGACACGAGAATCTGCAGTGTCGGACCGTTTGGGGTTACTTTGGAATTTTTGGAACTAATTTTGGAGGTCAATCTGTAATAAATATAATTGTGCCCTAATCTGATCTTCACTCACCTTACGGCCGTCACCTATCTGAGAAAGGAACCATCTTCACTCACCTTACAGAAGCCATTCGGAGCATTACCGACTTGTAGCTGTCGTCGGAACTGGTTACCAAGCATTCCGACACCGATGCTGACAGATCCAGTCGACATCGCGAAGACCGAGCAGCTGCTGCGACATACCGTCGCCATCGCCGAACCTCACTCCATCGTCGCCAGAGGTCCTCGCCGCCGTCGCTGACTCAGGTCAAGTCCCTTCCTTTTTGTTTTCTATTCGAAGTCATTTCTGTCTCTCACTCTCTCCTTTTTTTTTCTTCCCTGTCAAGACTCAAAGAGTGAAGAGTCGTTTGCAACTTGCAAGTCTTTTTTTATTTTTTTTCTCTCCCTCCTCAAGAGTCGTTTCAGAGGGAACCTTTCTCTTTTTTTTTTTTTTTGACTTAGTTATTTTTTCTACTTAATTTCAGAATGCAATGCTTGTGTAGTGTATATTTAGTTACTTGTATATTTAATAATAATTATTAGTTTATTACTTATTTCAGTTATTTTCTTTGTTTCCTATTATGTTGGATTTAACGTTTAAGTATGACTTGTATTTGAATTTCTTATTTTGGTAGTTTTTCATAATTATTTGTTATTTTAGATTATGGAATGTATTTGATACTTATTATATATATATATATATATATATAAAATAAAAATATTAAAAAAATAACAATATCCTGCGGTGTCCAAAATCCGATTTTTTAAAAATTACGGTGTCCGAGTCGGTGGCTGTGTCCGACACCGTGTCCGTGCTACCTAGCCCTTAAGCTATCTTTCTCTTCTTCAGCCACCACCGCCGACGCAACAAACCACCACGGGCGCGTTGTCATCATCCCCCCACCAAACACCAGCGCACGCCCCAAACACCACTGCCCATCTATCTCTCTCACACACTCACACTCCAACCGGCATCACACCCATAACTCAAGCCCAAATCCACTGGCAACCACTAACTCAAGCACAAAAACCATCATTGGATTACACCCAAACCCAAATCACTGCTTAGAACTTAATCAAAGAAAAAGGGCAAAATCAGAGAACCAACTACTGAATAAACAAAGAAGCAAAACAAGAGGGGTTTGGCACGCGGCGGTGCTGAAATGTCATCGATCAAGAAGCACGAGATTGAGCTTCGCAACGGTGGGTTCATTTTCGCCAGTGTAGATTCAATGGTCTAGATCAGGGAGCAGAAGACCCATTCATTGCTATGTAGATCCAGCGGTGGTGGATTGTGCGATTGCAATTGATGGCGGTTGGGCATCTGGTGGCGGTGCTCGGGGCCGTGCTGGGCTGTCGTGACGGCCGGAGAGGCGCGACGGTCGTCGATGGGCGATCCATGATGGCCCTCTGCCCTCGCCAGAGATGGTGTACAACAGCGAGCAGGAGTCTCATATGGGCTGTCGATTGGCAACCGTTGGGCCATTGGCAGTGGCATCTCGGGGGCCGTGGGTGGCCCTCGGTTAGGCGATTGGCGGCCACGTCTCGTGGGCTATGGGTGACCGGCAGTTGGGCAATTGGCGGTGGCCATCGGCGTGCAACCGGCAGTGGGTGCTGGCCGTCGGCAACCCTCGACATGCGACCAGCAGTAGTGGTTGTGCTTGTGTGTGTGTGTGTGTGTGTGTGAGAGAGAGAGAGAGAGAGAGAGAGAGAGTTGTGTCCGTCTGTGTAATGTGTGTGTGTGTGAGGAGAGAGAGTGCCATGGACAGTAGAGAAAGGAGGAGATGACTGGGTGAAAATTTTTGTTTACCTGAGAGATATTATCGGCTTTTCGTTGATTTTGTTAGCTTGTTAACAGAAAAATAAAAAAGTATAATTTAGTGTAATTATTAAATTTAGTAGGAGCTGAGTGCAAGTAAGGCAAAACTCTGGGCAGTTTTGTATAATTTGCCCTAAGCTTTCTGCACTGAGTCGACCCACGTAGCAAGACAATCACAGTGAGAGGGAGAGAGAGTTTGAGAGACCTGAATAGGGAGGGCATCCATGTCTGCTCGAAGAGAGAACCAGGGCTGAGCACCTGACCCAATGGTAGCCACCACCCCAGTCTCCGCAACCGGCCATGTGTACCCGATCCCGAGCAAGTCAAGTTCGTGCCGGACGAGTTGACTCGTCCTGTGCTCTTCAAAGGCGAGTTCTGGGTACTCGTGGATCCTTCTGCGAACCCTTTTGAGCCAATCGAAGAAATCGGCCTCCCTCGCCGACTCCAGCAGCTCCCCAGTCAGCAACGCGGTCTCCGGCTGCAACCCAGTTTCCCGAGCCCACACGTTGGGACGTGAACAGCTTGACAAGAGCAGCAAAGACAGGCAAAAATACACGCAGCGGCACTCCATGGCGAAAAAATGAATCTGCTCAGAGAGTCTTGTGTTAAATTCTACAATTGGCTTCAACAATTTTTGCTGTGATCATCTGACAGTACTTAATCGGTTTTCTTCGTTTGTTTGTTTATTTGTTTTTGTTTGTTTATTTGTTTTTGTTTGTTTGCAATAAGGAATTTCTTGGTCGAATTATGCTACAAGTTGACCTTGTTGATTCCCTTGCTTAAAGCACACTTCACTTTGATCCGATTTGAGCACACTTCACTTTGATCCGATTTGAGGGTCAAACCAATTATTATTTTGTTATTGTAATGCATAGCATTGGAAAATAGTATTGAATTGAACTTATCCACACGTACTATGTTTAAACGGTTTAATTTGTCCAGTTTAAACGGTTTGATTTGATCGATTTAGATTGGTTTACTTTCGATTAAAAATTGTCATTTTACATACCTATTACTCGATTGAAATATTATTCAAAACTGAAATTAAGTACTCCCTCCGTCTTACACAAATTAATCTTTTTTCATCCAATTTAAAATTTTAACTGATGTATTGTGTATTTTCATTGCATTCTAAGATAAAGGAAGGGGAAACAATAGGCTAGTAGATAGAAAATGAATTAATGGAGTGTTCAATTAGAGAGAGAAATGAATAAAAAAAAGTGGTCACAGGAGAAAAATGAGTTGATGAAGGATTAAATATGGAAATAGAAATAAAATAAAATAAAAGCAAGTTGATGTAGAATAAAGTGTGAAGAGAAAAAGTGAATAAAAAAGTGTAAAAAGGATAAATATGTAAAAGAGTCTACAGAATCTTCTTAATTTGAAAAATGAGTAATTTTTATGAGACGAATCAAAAAAGAAATATTATCGATTCATGTAAAATGGAGGAGGGAGTAAATTTAAATAGCAAATAATCTTGTTACAATCATTGTACTAGGGAGAAGTATTATTCCAAATAAATATCACAATTACGCATTTACCATTGATGTACGGAAAAAATAAATGAGTTTACATACCAGAGATGTTGATCACTAGACTCTTACATTATAAGTGCTCTCATTATTTTCAATCTTCTAAATTTCAAGTTTTTGTTAATTTGGCTTTCCTTAGTGCCAATGCATAAATTACCAATGAATGCCTTAATGTCGCACGTTGGTTCCGTTTGGGTCGGTATACCGAACCGAATTGATGTCTGTTTAAAATGTGAAATCGAACCATTAAGACTTTTGGACAGTTCGGTTTGAATGATTTATGATCGGTTTCAATGGTTTAGTGCTCCCCTACTTGTCTATTTAACTAAATAAAGGAATGGGAGAAATTAGTGCAATACTATTCGATAGAAAAACATTTTTTTGGTGTAACTCTTGATCAATGAAGTTTTAGGTGTGAAATAACGGAAGTATCATTAGTAATTTAGTAAAATTATACTAATATATCATTAATGATTTGATTTAAAAAATGACGTCATTTTATAACCATGTATATGTTATAAAATAGCAACCGATTAGAATTACACATAAATGAAACCAGTAGCATGTAAAGTTATCCTTTAGGTTAGCTTAGTTCCAATACTACAATGACTTTTACCAAAACAATCTTAGCTTCTGGCTGGTTATTCTACGTATGAATGGGAATATTGGATACCCCGCCTTGTCCCAACCCAAGTCGTTCTGTCTGCAATTGCCATATCCCAAATTGTCACATAGATGATTTAATGGGCCCCACCCAGTCCCATTCTATTTAGATCTAACATGTCCCATTCATTAGAGATGTCAAACGGGCCGGGCGGCCCGCGGCCCGGCCCAGCCCGAAAAAAGCCCGGGCCGGCCCGGCCCGTTCATGAACAGGGCTAGCCCGGAGGAATTGGGCTTAGGGCCTGGGCTTGGACCAGGCCGAAAATTCTGTGGGAAAAGCCCGGGCCAGGCCAGGCCCGGCCCTGGCCCGGTCCTGGCCCGGTTCTGGGCCCGGTTCCGGCCCCACCTGTTTGAATTTTTTGTTTTCCCCCCCTTTCTCCCCCCTTTTCCTCCAACGGATATATTCCCCCAAAATTTCACTTTTACCCCCCCAACAGCAATATAACGGCTAGTTTGGGGGGTATTTTAGTCTAACTGAATTTTTTCAACTCCTTTAAAGGTTTTTACACTCTTACCCTCCCAACAACTATAAACGGATAGTTTTTAGGGGTATTTTGGTCTTTTGTGAAGTTTCTAAAATCTATAAATTCACACCATTTTTCTCTAATTTTTCACACCAATCTTCTTACTCTCTCTTATCTAAACATTCTATATTTCTACAAGCTTTGCTACTATTTCCCTCTCCAATTACTACTCTTGCTAATTACTACTAGTATTTACTAATTAGTACTCTTGTTTATTAATTACTACTCTTACTAAATTCTAATTACTAACTACTACTCTTATTAATTTGTTACTCTCTAATTCTTTTGTCTAGTAATTAGTAATTAGTGAATTTTTATTTATTAATTACTATTACTAAATACTTTTTAATTACTAACTCTCTCCAATTGGATCAGAATTATCCTCAGTGATTAATATTTGTTACTCGTTCATTCTTTTAATTGTTATTTCTTATTACTACTCTTATACTTGTGTATTTAGTTACTCTTACAAATTTTGATTTCCAATCTAGTAAAAAAGTTTAGCGTGAAATATGGCTGGATTATTGAAGAAACTGAGGCGTGGATCATCATCACGAAAAACATCATCATCATCGCAAGCACAAGCGCCAGCGCCACGGCCATCACAAACACCAATCCAAGCACCAACACAACCATTCGTTCCTGGACGAATGAGTACAGGCTGTATGATAGATACCCAAGCCAATTGGGAGTTCAATCAAAACATTCCAGATTTTGAATACACGCCTGATGAAGACCCCCCGCATTATAGTCAAGGACGCAGCTCGGTTGGCGAAGCTACTACTCCGTGGCATAATCTCAACCCTATGCCTGGTCATGATGAAGAAGGGCCGAGCAATGCCTCCGGTAATGAGCCAGAAGTCCAAAAGGGGAAAAAAATGAAAGCCGAGTGTTGGAATCATTTCGATGTAGTTACGGTGGACGGCATCCGAAAAGCTCGATGTAAGTACTGCGCTAAATTATTTTCGTCTGGTAGTGGTAATGGACATCTTAACAGGCATTACCCTCTGTGTGCACCTCGACAAGGCCACGTCGAACCTACCCAAACGCAGTTATCTTTTGACGGTAAGTTATTTGTTTATAATCAGCGAGAGCAAAGAGACGGTCTCGCTGAATTTGTTATTCACGATGAACAAGCCTTTTCTTTTGCCGATAATCCTAAGCACTCTAGATATATGAACACATACGTTCAACCTTTGTACAAAAAGGTTCATAGAAACACAACTAGATCCGATGCACTCCGACAGTACAATGCTGCTAAAGCACGCCTTATCGATTATTTCGATAAATTTGACGGTAAAGTTAGTCTTACTTCTGATATTTGGCAATCTCCATTTACTTTTGTTAGTTATTCTTGTGTGACCGCTCATTGGATTGATGCAGATTGGGTTATGCACAAGAGAATCATCGCTTTCGAGCTCTTTCCTTTTCCGCATGATGGAATGAACATTGCTACTCTTATATTAAAAGCATGTACCACATTTAAATTAAAGGATAAGATTATGAGTATTAGTTTTGATAATGCTTCTAACAATACAGCTGCTGTTGATGCTTTAAAGGAGAGCCTCAAACCTGTACTTTCTGGTCAATTATTTCATGTTCGTTGTGTTTGTCATATAATTAATTTAATTGTTCAAGATGGTTTAGCTGCTGCAGGAGATATTCTTGTCAAAATGAGGGGTATGACAGCGTATGTTAATAGCTCGAGTCCGAGAACACAACAATTTAAAACGTTGTGTGTTGAATATAATATGCCTCGCAGGAGAGCAGTTACAGATGTGGTCCACAGGTGGAACTCTACATACCATATGCTTTTACACATTCTGGCATACCGAGAAGTCTATACGCATTTTCTACTAACCCAGTTCCCAGCCGGCTTGCCAACTCAAGAGGAATGGCAGATGGCCACATACCTAGCTGAATTTTTAGAGGTATTCTACACGTCTACCAATTTATTGTCTGGTACGTACTATCCCACCTCTCCTCTCGCTGTAATAGAAATTCTCAAGATGGCTACAATGTTAACAAAATGGAGATATATAGGACCCTTTAGGGAAATAGTAAAAGTGATGGATAAAAAGTTTAATAAATATTGGAGTAGACTGCCTGTTATTTTTGCTGTGGCTACTTGTTTAGATCCTAGGTTAAAGTTGCATGGCGTGAACGCCTCGATACAAGAGATATCGAAATTAATGTGCTACACAGCAGAGGAGACAACCGCACTCACAGCAAAAGTGAGCAAGAGGTTTGAGGAATTGTTCAACCTCTATCGTAATTCTGCTGACGTGCGCGGGCGAGCTACATCATCCACTGTTGAGAGGTATTATGCGCCATACCTTAAGGGCTTTGAACATCTAGTAGCAAGACAACTACCAGGTGAAGGTACTTCTAATTCGGCAGGTTCGTCTACTTTTTCCTCTTTTAATGAGATTGGTGTATATGCAAATACTGATCATTATTCTGATTTATCAATGCAAGAACAGGTTAATTTTAATTTGTTAAATTTTTGGAAACAAAATCAAAACATGTATAAAACTTTATCCCAAATTGCACGGGATGTACTGCCAGTGCAAGCCTCCACGGTTGCTTCAGAGTCGGCATTTTCAGCCAGCGGGAGGGTTTTGGATGACAGGAGGAGTCGTCTTAACCCCGAGTCGCTCGAGCTATGTGTATGTTGGAAGGATTATCTTGATGCGAAATACCGCGAGCAAGATAAACCGATTGATGATAGGAAGAGCAGTGACTCGGATATTGAAGTACTTCCGGATGATTAGGTAATTTCTTTTTATTTTCCTTCTCTTAAGTTTTAAGAATAAATTTTTTCACAAAATATACTTTTTTTCCATATATATAAAATAAATTTTTACAAGCAAGATATATATTTTTTCGTATATATAAAAAAATAGGTAATTTCGCCTGTTTGTTTACAAGCAGCCGGTCCCAAGCCCGGATAAAAAGAGAAGGGCCTATGAACACATTTATTTTTCTATACTTATTACTAAAGATCGTCTCTGGAATTAACATGTATCAATCCCGGATTTTCGGCCAATTAGTTTTGAAGTAAAATATCAAATAGTAGAAACAGTCTCTCTTAAATAGTAATAATTGTTATGTGTTCAGATTTTATTAATAAAGATCACCAAGAAGAGTAAGAAAAGATTTAACATATAGCAAAAAATAAAATGAGAGACATATAAATATATCTATACATACATACATATATATGAATATTACATATAATGAAATAAAATGATAAAAATTATATTTGTCAAAATTTGAAAATTGGACATGCCTAAAGATGAAATTTAAAATTGAATAACAAGAAAATTTAAAAAAAAATTAAAAAAAAGGGCCCGGGCTGGCCCAATCCCGGCCCTAGAAATTGGGCCTAGGGCCAGGGCCTGGACCGGGCCTAGTATTTCTCCTCAGCCGGCCCGGCCAGGCCCGGATGGCTTCCTCCCTGGCCTGGCCCCGGCCCGGTTTCACTTAAAGCCCGATGGACCCGGGCCGGGCGGCCCAAGCCCAAGCCCGTTTGACATCTCTACCATTCATTGTGATATAAGAAGGGTTAACTCATTTACCTTATTGCTCGTTCTTTTTTTTAATTATCTTCTTAATTCCTATTGGCAGCGGTGTAGGTGTAGGTGCAAGTGAATGTCGGAGTTGGATAGCGGTGAAGACCGCCATAGTTGGCTAACAGTCGCTATTGAAGGCTATCGGAAGCGGTCGACGGCAGGAGCTACTGAAATTGGATGTCTATGATCGGATTACCGACAGTCCGGCTATTGATGGAAGATAGTGGCGTTCGGTAGCAGGCGATGACTACCATGTGCTGGCTTGTGTGTGGGTGAGTGTAAGAGAGATGGGAAAAAATAACACATGTACGTTCAAAATTTTGAAATTTTATTTAGGTTGTTACGATGGAAAAAAAAATCCTATTAGTTCTAACTTTATTATGTCCCATTCATCCCATCTCATTTGTCATTAACCTATTTAGCACATTCCGAAATAAATACCATGTGGAAGAGGGGAGGGCGGGGCGGGCCTTCAATTAGGCCGCCTAATTTCACTTAACCCCCTAAAGTATGATGATAAATTACACTTAACCCCCTAAAGTTTGCATCATTTTCTCACTTAAAACCTTATGGTTTCAATAGTAACACAAAAAAACATCCTAACATCTTTAAATTTGTTGCAATTGGACCCAAAATCGTCTCTCCGTTGAAAACAAAGTGTACAACTATCCGTATAAAAAGGCAAAAACACACATACAGGCGCGCCTACACTCACAACCACCACACACACAAACACATTCACACCCCAAAGTCTCCGACCACCCCTCACCATCAAGCTAACACCCCTGCACAGGTCTGCATTGCCTCCAACCCCCGCCCTCCAATCCCTATCCTCATAACCGAACCCCTACAAAACACACCATGGTTCACCCACCCCTATCACCCACCATATGTGCCTCTACCCTACATTAACCACCACCAACGCACGTGCAGAGACAAACACACACGCGCGCACACGCTATCAGTCATGCCTACCACCCATCCCCTTTGCCCCAACACCTGCACCTTGCACATAAAATTATTGGTCTGTCCCATGACCCCCCCCCCCAATCATCATCCACATAATCAAACGATCATGGTCACCCACCCTCCATCACCTACCATCAGTGTCCTCATCCCCCATCAACCATAACCAACAGGCACACACCCTGGACACACGCAACACGCCCTCCTCCCCTCAACACTCATGTCTGTCACCCATGCCTTTGCCCTCACACCCACACCTTACATACACACATGTTGGTCTGCCCCCCAACCCCCTAAACTCTATCCCCACAATTGAACCTCCACGGTACTCCACCCTCCGTCACCCACAATTAATGCCCTTATCAACCGCAACCAGTGTACACGCATGCACGCACGCCTCACACATTATTAGCTACCCCTACCATCATCTCCTGCACACACTACAGAACTGCCCTTCCTCCACCCCACCTTTTAATCCATATCTCTATAATCGAACCACAATGGTCCTCACCCCCCATCACCTACCATTAGTGCCCCCATTCCCACACCCTATAGACACACACACACACATTTATCCCTCGTCACCACTAAACAAATTTAAAGAATATTAGTGTGTTATGTGTTGCAATTGAAATTATAGAATTTTAGGATCCCTGTCTGTTGCTAAAGTATGTGATGCATTTTGGTAACTCTTGGTTATGCCCAATTTGGTTCTAAACAAAAGTTAAAACAGGCTTTTCATGTTTAGTACGCATTATTTGAAAAGAGTTCTCAAAAATTCCAACCATTAAAAAATCATTATTTTCATTCTTTTGAGTGAATGGAGGAATCGATCATTCCAACACAGTTTGAGCAATTTCAAGAATTGAGAGCTTTGTGAAGCATCCAAAAAACATTTGGCTTGAATTGAAGATAGAGTGAGAGACAATGGAAGAGGAATGAGCCAAAAGAGACTAACCAAGTCCACGAGTCTTGCAATATTTTAGGTATGGGGTTGGACGTACTTCATAGGAAGACAAGCAAAGCATATTTAAATCCCGTTTAGGTTTAATTTTCAAAACTACTTTTAAGATTAAAACATAAATAATTTTTAAAATAGTTTAATTGATTTGTAGTGAATCACATCCTGTTTGGCAAAAAGCTGCTGAACACTTTCCGAAAGATGTATAAGGCGTTGGGTAAAAGTGCTGAAAACAGTTTTAATGCGAGAGCATGGACAAAAGGACATACAAGAACATGCAGAATTTTCAATATTCTCTAATAACAAAAATTTTCAAAGAAGTATTGGCTATTTTTTCACCGTTTCCAATAGTGTCATATCGCCTATATATATTGTTGTTATCCCATCCTCGCTGTGCACTTTTGGGTCCACTGTGGGTCCCCTTTCACGTGACACATCGATGTTAACAACAGTCAATTTTTAACGTTCTCGAGAGGGTCAAAGCAACGCATGCTCAAGTCACGTGCGTGCCACTCTTTTTTCATAAAATCTCTAAGTGAGCCACATCAACGTGCCTTGATCTTTCCCAAGGGCAGTCGGTCTCGGCCTCCCCCTTGGGGTGTCGACCTCGGCTTTTCCCTAAGGTTTGGCCTTGGCCTCCCCCTTAGAAGCCTACAACTCTCTTCAGCCAACAATTGTCACCCTTGCCCCGTGCACCGACTATCTTTGTCATGTTCATGGGGTCGTTCATGTGTCACCTACCCTTTACACGACGCCCACTTCCACGACAGACATCACCACGCTCATGCGTCGTTCATGCATCATGTACCCCCGACACGATGCCCAACTCCATGACACCTGTCACCCTACCCGTGCACCATTTGCATGTCACATGCCCCTGGAATTGCACACACTCCACCCCACCCCATGCGACATTCTACTTATACAGTCGCACCCCCTGGCACTTTGCCATACTACCACACCCCCGCATTGGTCCATTCTTTTCACCACACCATGTGCACCTTGCCTTGGTCGTGAAACATGCTTCGACACATCCCTCGAACTGTGCAGCATCCGGCGGGGTAAGCGACTCCTTCGGGATACTATCTTTGCCAGGGAGCTCTAAGTGCTCTGGCATAAAGACTCCCCTTCTGCCAGGTAGATGGCTCCTCCAGAATGCTACAACGGCTCGTCGGGTAAGCAACTCTTCCAGGACACTACCTTGGCGTACTTCAAGTGCTCCAGCATAAGGACTCACCCATGGGTATAGGCGATTCCTCCGGGACACTATCTCTACTAGAAAGCTCCAACTCCGCTTTTGCTAGGTAGGTGACTCCTTCGGGATGCTGCCTCGGCCTGTCAGGTAGACGACTCATCCGAGACACTACCTCGGCGTGTCGGGCAGATGACTCATTCCAGATACTACCTCGACTCATCAAGTAGGCTACTCATCTGGAACACTACCTTACCGTACTTGGAGTTCTTCGGCACAAGGACTTACCTGTAGGATAGGCGACTCCTCTGAGACACTAACTTTGCCAGGGTGTCTACGAGACTAGCCCACGTGCTTGGGCACTAGGAGCTTTCATCGGCACCCCGAGGGACTATGACCCAGGGATCACTTTAAGATGGGAGTAGGTTTTTGGACGGCATCGTGCGTAATTCGCCTAACAGTTAGGCATCGAGTCTTCCCCATTGCTGCTTGGTCCTCAGTATCTCTCAATGCCCAGTGGGACTCTGCAAGGGCTTTGGACTAATGGCTAGATCAAGGGGGCTCTCTAGGCACACTGGTACAGTGTGGCCCAATTTTTCCAGACAGACAAAGCGACGATGTGCGGGGCAGACATGATGAATATGTGATCTGACAGTTCGTGGAGCACCGGTACCTGTGGACCCCTCTGTGACATGTCACTCCCGGGAAACGTCATGCGTCAGTTGATGACATCATCTTCATCTCAACCTTTATAAATAGAGGCCTTGAGAATTCATTTTGAGGACTTCACATTTTGGAGACTTTCATTCTCATGTTCACTTTCTCACTTTAGAATTTTAGAGAGAAAAACATATAAGACCTTGACTTTGGACCTAAGTATCGGACTATGATCGTCGTCATGTATTCACCCTCCATCATCGCCCTCGTAGCATTGCCATTCTCAGGCTCTGTTTCGAAAGCCCTAGGTCTTTGCTCTTGCTCTATCCTTACTGTGTCCCATATCAGCATACTTGGCATCTGATTCGGACTACATTCTTTGTGGCACCTCCACGTTGATTGCGAACCCACTTTTCTTGGCATGGTATATTCTTAAATATTTGCTCCCCCTTGCTTTCTTTAAATATTTCTAAGTGTTTGGTCACCCTTTCTTTCTATTTGGTTACATGCAGTAAGAATAGTGAAAGTCTAAAACGAGCAGTGAGGGGAAAAAAATGGCTATCTACTACTTTTGTTAGTCAAGGCTGTTTCTCAAAAAGCCTTGACTTGAAGAGAATCACGAGCAATTAGAACACTGGTCCCACTTATAATTAATGAATTATAAAGCAAATTTTTAAATTTCGAATTTGAAAGATAACCCTTTTCTTATTAGTTCCCTACGAATGCAATCCTTGAAATACTAATGAACCTGCCTATATCTCTCATCCAGTGAAGATAGAGACCGGAATTAGATAGTACCTATAAATGCAACACCACAAAATTAAATATTTAATTGACGGGGGAAGAAACCATAAAAGGCATATTATTAATCGCGTAGACGTAGATAGCATATGATTTAATTGTCAGATTGGAAAAAAAGGTCAAAAATATGCCTTGAAGTAAGAAGTATGTACAAATCCAAGATCATCCCTTAGAGGACTTCACGGTAACAATTATAAATTGAAAAAAACAAATAAAGGAAAAAGTCTTTCTTAAGGATACACCTCCCATAATTGGTACATTTTTCCTGGATGGTTTGTCATGCATAATTATTATAACTACATCCCATTATGGTTAAAGGGATTTCATAATTTAGAAATCAAAACTCTAGATTGTCATGTTTTGTTTAAAAAAATACATATTTAAACTCTCACATTAAAACTTTCCTCCGACATAAAAACCATATTTTCTTCAGAGATACACATGTAGAAACAAAAGCCAAATGCAGAACAAATTCAAATAGAAATGGAGGAAGGCTCTTTGGACAAAATGTTTCAATCAGGGCGTGTTGAGCCTGATAGGTGGCTTTGTAAGCGCATCTCAGGGGAAGAAATTGAGACAAGACAACTTACTCTATCGAAAAGGGAGGTTGAAAAGCATATATATTCATATGCGCCACATATAGTGAAAGATATCATCGAGAAAAATAAAAGACTCGAGTTTGTATTGCAAGAACACAACTGTAGCATTATCAACTCGTTTTATGGCTCGGGAAATTTCTCGCACAAAAGAAAGGATTCGTACACTTTTGGATGGGAGGGAGCAGTTAATATATGTAAACCAAGGGCGGGGGACATCATACTGTTGAAATATGCTATGGAAAATCGTGATAAATATGAAGTCTTCGAGTTCTTTCTAAGAAAGGTATGCGAATTGTGTTCCCTCGCAGTGGCATTGGTTTATTTTATTGATGTTAGGTTGATTATCATATATGTTCATATATTCCAAGAATTTTTTCAATATATGAAAGACTCCAAAATTTGTTCCTTCAGTATGATTGTTGGTGGAGGGATCGAGCTACTGTGGTTAAGCCCACTACTAAGAAGAACCCGGAATTTCTCTCCAAGTACAATCGGAGGCTTGCACGTGAGTGGTAGTGTTAAATCATCTTAATATTGTTTGGCACTTCTTTGACATCTTAAACTTTTAAAGCAAATGGTTACTTAATGTAAATAAATTTTTGAGAAAATAATATATTCTCGTATGTTGAAATGCACAATTCTTAGAAGAATTAATGCATTCATTCACAAAAGCTGAAGAACATTCCATATGGCTTTTAACAAATGTTTGAAAAGTAAATTAAGTTATTGTTATAAATTTTTAAAATTAAGCTTTATGCCAACTAAGTGTAATAAGTACCCAATGGCTAAACAAATGTAAGACATTGATTAGTTGTAATTGTCTAGACTCTAATCAAATGTATGCTAACTTAAGAACTTCTTAAAATGAATAGATGGGTTGAAACTGTCCTATCTTATTTTTCATACTTTATATGCAGTCGCAGTCGCAACCATTGCCACAAAAGGGGTACAAATGTGATTAACCCTCATTATTCATTTTAAATTTTCTACAATTGCTTAATATCTTTACCTATAATAATTTTTTCTGCTTTTGTGCTCTTTTTTTGTAGATTAGCTGACGAAGTAACATAAAGTACTGATTGGCCACTACATTCTTAATTAGATTCATCCTCTTCTTTCAAGAACATGCTAAAGTATCGCAGTTTCTAATGTTTTTCTTGTAGAGAGCATATATCTTCCATAAAATTTTTAACCTCTCGAGCCATACATGAAGTACCGATTGACCATTATTGGGTCTGTTTAATGTCCATTTTGACCTTGTATTCACTCCTAAATTATTGGCTCTGATGCTTGATTTATTTTTTTCATTCTTTTACTTCTGATTGTGACTTATCCCCCCCCCCCCTCCCTTTTTTTTTGGGTAGAATAAGAGAATAGCATTAATTATTTAAAAGTTACACTGAAGCTCAGTTGTAGAGCTTATAAATATTATAGGTCACGATATTTATATGACTCAGTATAGACGACCACAAACGTTAAACGATAACAAGAAACCTAAAAGACTTATACATATTACAATTAAGTTAAAGCAGAGCATATCTTATACTTTAACTCAATTTAAAGTAATATGCAATTCTACAGGTTTAGGAGACCAAAAGAACAGAACGAAAAATAAAAGTCTACAAATCACAAGGTGGTAAACAATAAAGTCGTGAGAGCCGCACGACTCAAAGGCGAGCTCAACCATCAAAGGAGGTGTAGAACACCACAAAAAAATTTTACACCACAAATTTTATTGTTCAGCTATCACTGAACTTATTCGAACCAAATTATCGCAAAACATGGCGAAGGATGCTCAAAGCTAGAAAGAGCACTAAAGCCCCCCCCCCCCCCCCACTCCCCTCAGATTCCTAAGAGCAAAGCCCATTTAAGGCTAAACCCATTTACACCCAAGCAATTGTGACTACTAACTACACCCCCAACCAAACCCAAACCCATCGTCCACAACTTCACAATTGTAAATGGATAAGAAATGAAAGAATAAAGGTGAAGGAATTTTTAGAGATTACGGTCGAAAAGTTCGTGAGAATTTTGACAGGCGTCGGTGAATTTCCAGTCACCTTCGGTGAAAGGTGGAAAATAGATCTATATAGATCTGCCTAAATCACCTGAGATTGGAGATAAATCTTGAATTCTCTGTCTCCGATCGAATTTTGTGATCAGCGCTGGGTCTACGTCATCCTTCCACTTGTGTTGTCGGACCAACCCCACATCCATCTTGAACCATAGGACAGTATGAACGGAGAGGAGTGTAGATGCAAAAGGTCACTAAAAAACATTCCAATAAATCCGGTCAAACCTATACTGAAAAACGACCATTGCCGGCAAAAAATTCGGTCATCGTCGGTGCTAATTCCAGTCAGCCAAAAAATGTCGAGAAGATGTAGATCTACCTAGATCTAGCTAGATCAACCAAGATCGGAGAAATTCTTATCAATTCTTGGGGGAGGCACCCGTCGTCTTCATCCATCAAAGCGTTGCCAACCACTTTCCATCGCTAAGGTTACCACCACACAAACAGAGAAGAAATACTATCATATGCTAATGCCAAAGTGGTTGTCGTCCCATGTGTGTGGAAGCACAGTGGGGCGGCCACAATGGTGTAACAAATCTGAGTCATTACTATTCACCAAATGAATTTATGAGAATTAACAGTAGAAGAGGAAGAAGGAGAAGAAGAATTTGAGAGACAAGAGTTAATTCATTCCATAATTTTCAAAAATGCATGCCACAATTCTCTCTCTCATCTCAGTTATAACCTCTCTAACCTTCTAACAGACTTTCAACTGCTAACTAGACACGCGGTGGAAACACGTGACGTAAAAACATTGATCGAAGATAAAATGCTTATAACTAACTACTGAACAAATGGTCAAAGGACACATCAAATTTTATTAATGTGTGGTTGCCAACTTAGCGATCCTTGTTAACTCAGCAGCTTACGTGTTTATTTTCTTCTAAATACCATGACATCATCTTAATCTCCAATTGTCAACCGTTGATGTACTAGCTGTTGCATCCCTTGCAATCTCCACATTTCTTGGTTGTGGGTGACGAATCATAATTTTGAGTTGTGGTCAGGGGTTACTGGGCATTACATGTTCCGTCCTTTGTTAGACCCTTGTCCCCAAGGGTTAAAATTATGAAATTGATATTTGAGGGATTCCCAATCTTCCAAGTTTCCTCCCTATTTTCCAGATTAGACCATTTAATCAGGACTTGGGCCAGTGGTTGATTGTTCCTCTTAATCCAGCGGCGATCAAGGATAACAACTGGTTCCATGAGAAATTGGCCTTCCCCATCAATTGGAGGTAGCTCAGTAGTTGTAGTAGAATTAGAGCCAACCTTTTTCTTAAAAAGAGATACATGAAAGACTGGGAGAACTATTGTAGAAGGTAGGAGCTTCAGCTTGTACGCCACAGGACCAATTTGCTCAAGCACCTCATAGGGACCATATAATCTAGGTGCTAATTTAATATTACTGCAAATCGCAATCGAAGTTTGACGATACGGTTATAACCTCAGATAGACCTAGTCCCCCACCATGAATTCCTTTTTACTATTCTCTGGCTATCAACATATTGCTTCATGTGATTCTGTCATTCAAGAGGTTGGCCTTTAAATGGTTTAAAACAGCTTGCCTATCCTTCAGGAATTGGTCTAGGGTAGTAGTTGAAGTTGTTTCGAGTTCTCCCAAGCCTAATGGCTTAGTCTTATAACCATATAAAGCTTCAAATAGAGTAGCCTGCAATGACTGATGGAAGCCAGTGTTGTACCACAACTCTGCCTAACCATTTGAGCCAATGCTTAGGCATGTCCCCTGTCATGCACCTTAAGTATGTTTCCAAGCAACGATTGACCCTTTAAGTCTGCCCATCTATTTCAGGGTGGTAAGATGTACTCATTTCTAGGTTGGTCCCCAATATGCCAAACAACTTTTGCCAAAAATGAGATATGAATATTTTATCTCTGTCACTTACAATGTAGTCAGACAACCCATGTAGCTTAACCACCTGCTCAAAAAGGGACTGTGCTATTGTTTCAGCTGTGTAAGGGTGGGACAATGGTATGAAATATGCATACTTACTGAGTTTGTCCACTACTACCAATATCACACTCTTACCCCTTAAGCTTGGCAATCTTTCAATGAAATCTATGCTAATTTGAGACCATTCTTGATCAGGAATTAGTAATGGCTACAGTAGTCCAGGCATGTGTACTTGTTCAAGCTTACTCCTTTGACATATATCACATTCACTACTACCAATATCACACTCTTACTCCTTTCTTTCATAGCAGTCGTGGCCCATGATTAAAGGTGGTCCATGATCAGAGGTTTCCCAATAGTGCTTGCTATTCTGTTCATCATTTTGGTAGACCAGAATTACAAGGGGAGCTGTGGGAATATTATCCATACAGGAACCATACTGAGACCGTCCTTGTCAACAAACATAGATTCACTCCATGATCTCATAATCAAAGCCTTATTATCAAAGAACCATGGGCCTTTGTTTAAGATTAGATCATGTACCATCAAGTCTTCAAATCTTACCAATAAGAGTCTTGGTTTTAATAAACTCAGATGGAAGACTCAAATTATTTCCATTCCCACTCTAGAAAACCCTTCATCACATGAATAGGGATGCAAGCATCAAGGACATACACGTTAATGGTTTTTTTTTCCCATGATTCAATTCAGACTCCACATTTGCAAGAGAGTATTCTACACCGTTCTGACCATTTATTTCTTGTGGTGGGACAAATTCTAGACTATTGCTTAGGTCCTATTCTCGATTAGGTCTGGTAATCAAAGCATAGGATTTCTTCAGCCCTAGATTAGTCAGATTAAGCTTCACACTCTCAATTTTGGAATTTATAATTTTTCCCGAGGGCAGAGGTGAAAAATCTTCTATTACTCCCTCTTCAATCAAATTAAAAATATGTTTGTGGGAGTTATTTACCTTGCTGACGTGTCCATCTGTGTCTGTCATATTGGTAGATTCACACGCTCCCTGTCCATGCATCCCCAATTCAATGTGAACGCATGCCACATTCAATGACTTCGAATTTTGCATCTCAGACCCAATCTCTGTCTCCTCAGCATTCAATGCCTTTGAATTCTGCAACTCAGACACTATTTTTGTTCTCTCAGCATTCAATGTTGTTGCTTCATTAGGATTCAACATATTCTATCCAATTTCCTCATTCTTTGATTTAATGCGGTTCTTTAATTCTTCATTTTCTTGTCTTAAAGCTTCCACTTGTAATTGCAACTTTTCTATCAACAATTTGAGTTTTGATTCTTCATCAGAATCCTTAGTTGATTCAATTCTTCCGTTCGGCCTAATGGCATTCACGTCTTTGAACTTGTCTGGCCCTAGAGAACTTGTCTGACCCTAGAGGAATGATTCAATCTTGAAATTGTTGAATTCTTGGTTTTCTGCTTGCTGGCGATGTGAGTTTTTTGCCAGTTCTTCCCTACGAACTCTCTAGAAAAGGCATCTTCAATGGGACCTTTCAATCGCGATGAACATCTTGAAGCCACTGGCAAAGGTGTCAGCAACATCTCTTCATTATCGCTGAATTGTTGAAACTGATATAATGTTTAAGCTTGAACTGGATGGTAAAAGATGGAATTCAAAAGTAGACATGAGATAATCCTAGTAGGGATTTGATTCCTATGAAAACCCTGATATTAAACAGACAAAGAACTGGAGAATTTTAATTCTGCTCTGGAGAATTTTAATTCTGCTCGGTCTCTCTCTCTCTTTCTTTTAATTTTTATCTCATGTGCAATATTTCATGACTTTCTTTCTAATAAAAGGGTACTATACTCCACATTTTTTTTGTCACTAATATATCACAAGATAGTTCAACACTTCAATAATATCGTTCATAATCATCTCACGCCTTATTGTAAGAAAAAAACTTTTTACGTCTCGCTTATAATTTTGACATTCAAAGAAATTCACATTCTTCTTTCATATATTTTTGATATATGGTTATTCGTAACAAAGTTGTATTACAAAATCCATTCAAGTGGTCAGATAATATTTTTATAATTCTTACACAGTGCTTTGTGCAATGCATGAGATCAAAGCTAGTGAAAACAATAAAAATGGACAAAGACAACAAGAATATGGAAACTTGAAAACGGCATAATGCGAAAAATATCACAGAGTTTCTTAATTTATAAATTGATCAATATTTTTTGAACTGCTAAAAAAGAAAATATGAGTAATAATTTTGAGCCAGAAAAGTATTATTATTTTTTTTATTTTATATAATTATATTACATCAATTCATATGGAAGACTCCAAAAGTTTTACCTTCATTCTGAGTCTATGCATGTACATAGATGTGTGACTGTGGGCATGGTTGGGATTAGGAAATTCAAGTAACCTTTTTTCTTGATCATGACGGTAAATTGTATTGATCGGAATCTAGTAAACTTTGTAATGATCCTCATCTACTATTTGACTTCAATTTTTTTATAATTTTAATCCATTTATTGCATGAGATAAGTCATCTTATAAAGGGAAGAAAGATTATCTACTATTGACTAAGGTTGTGAGTAATTGTCACTTTGCAATTTTTGATTGTTTGATTAAATTTTACACAGGAAGTACAATAAGTTGTTTGGGACAAATTCTTTCAGTAAACAATTCATCCTCATGAATGTGCTTGGATGTGAGATTTGAACTGAGGATTTCACTTTGGTGAGATATTTAGAAAATTTTTAAACAAAATCTCTTGTTTGGATTGTACAAAAGAGAATTTGCAAAATTCTTGGAGGGATTTGAACTGAAAATTTGAGACCTCAAAATTTACAGTTCAAATAATTAGTCTAGACTAGTTATTTGTCAAATTCATTTAGAGCAATAATTTGTAAAACCACTGCGTAGCTAATGCCTTCTTTTTAGGATATCTGTTCCCCACTACTTTCTAAGATATATGCTCTCAACGTTTTTAACAACTTATTTGTTTTTTTAAAGGAAAGTCTTGAATGCATTAATACTCATCCAAACAAAGAATTTCACAAAACAATAAGAAATTCCTAAACAAAATATTTTGTAATGATAGGATTTGTAAATGAAGAAATTTCGAAATGAGGGAATTTAAAAGTATCCATTATTTTAAAATTCCACATTCAAACACACTCTAAGGAAACCTCAAATACACACATAATTTTTAAGCACCGCACAGATTCACTCCTGCTTTTTTAGTATTCCTTATTACCGATTGTTGCTTAAGCATTCTTTATACAAACGATCTCTCTTTATTCTCATTGAACATGTGTTAAGCGTCACTTCTAGCTCAAAAGGGTACTACTGCCTTTGGGGCATGGAACCATTCCCATTGTGCAAAGACTTCCTCTTTCTTAGCATCTTCATCCGAAATATAGTGCCCTATGAAGGGCAATATCACATTGCAGCATATGTATAAACAAAAACTTTTGCTAAATACAAATTTCTCATCATTATGGTTTTATACAAAATAAAGAAAATGCCAAGAAAGCCAATAAGCAGCCAATCATGAATTTAAGATAGTTGGGCTAAAGTCCATACCACGTTAAAATAAGCATTCTCTTTTATGGGTTTTAGAAGTATTGTCCCCGGCCACCAGACCATTCTGTACACAGTACTCTGACCCCACCTCGCCCCGCCTTCAGGTTGTATTTAATAAAACTATATATCTACGCGAATTACCTATGTTGTGACATGGCCTCTACCCACTCCGTTCCATTATTCCATTCCATGTTAGTCTATAAGAGGCATCAAAAAGGTCAAATGTTTAGTGAAAATATTCTCCAAATGAGAGATTTCTAGACGACTACCATGATATTGACTAGTAATTAGTAAAGTCTTGCATATCGGATCTAAAGAATTGGTGGTAGCTACTGAAATATCGATGAACACCATGAAAATGAACATGGAGATCTTATTTCAGAGGTAAAGTAGTTAAGAAACATAGATTGTGGTACAGTAGCATATTGGATGAGAGAGTTTCGAGATGGCATCAAGTGAGGAAGTGATATTTCAAGGCTTTATTTTGATAGTTTTTAATCCTCAGCTCATGATACTTTCAAGTAAATGAAACACTGCACAATATAGAATGCAATATGCATATAAGATACATGGCCGGGTCTCACAAGGTGAGTCAACGGTCAAAGAATAAAACCATAGCTTCCCCGCACACACATTGATTAATTATCTTTCATATCATGCCCGCCCTTATTCTTGATCAAAGTAAAAAAAATCCACCCCTTCCCTCCCTAACTGGGCGGAGCATGGCGGTTATCTATTGCGTGCGAGTCAAATAGCCATTTCTTGCCATTATGTCTCATGTTAAGGAAAGCAGGCCAGCACCTCGCTTTAAAATTTTCATCCGAATTCCATTTGTACTTTACCATGTTTTTGTTTCATGCATAATGTTGACAATGTTAAACCACCCTACAAAAAAACTTACATGCTACACTTTAAGTAGGTTATGTAAGTGAAAAAGAGAGTTCCACACCCAATATAGGCAAAGTTTATTTGAGGACATAGTAAAACCTTGATTCTTTATTGTCTAGAAATTCTTTCATCTCGTTACATTCCAATCATTTGTTACACCATGTCATCTCTATCAATGTTAGCCTCCAAAACCTCCATTTTAACTTTAGCCTATTTTTCATTCTGTAACAGTAATTTTCCCCTTTATACATATTGAATCTTATTCTTTCTCTTTTTGCATTGTAGATTACATTTTGGCAATCAACTCATACAAAGTTATCAAAATAATCAGGGTGACATATCTGATGATACTTTTTGTTGTTTGTTATATGCCTAGTGGCAAGGGAGTGGATTTGCAGTATATCTGGAGGTGGCACAAAAATACAGTCCAAGTCAGCTGCGAAGTGTGACAACATCTGACAGAGTAAGGAAGGAGTAATGGCATCGACCAAGGTTACCCAGACATAGCTTGAAGAGGGGCAGCCATACAAGGGTGCGGAGTAAGTGTGGAACTAAATAGTCTAATCAATGCTTAGGTCTAGAGTCAGGATCCTATATCCTTACTGACACTAAATAATCCAATGCTTATTTCTTTTGCCTATAGTCCAATTCTCTATCTAGAATCCATTAGCTGTGAATTTCTAGAGTGAGAGTGAAATGTGTAAATACATTCAGTTCTTCCCAAATGAATCCTCAAATTCCACTAAGTAGAGGTAAATGAAATACGGTGTCATTAATTAACACGTATCACTTCACAGAATGTCAGAGCGCATATTTGCTCAGACTGCCTTGCATAGATTTGCTCCACTGGTTTCAAAAGACTGCTCACACAATGCTGGTGTGGCAAGAGAATGCCCTTGATCCAACTACCGATCCAAAGTCCTTTTCTAAGTCCAATGTGGGGCATAAAGAGATGTAGAGAATCTGATAGTGCGGGGAAGGCCCAACGCCTAATTACCCTGCAGATTAGGTGCCATGAATCTGAAAATCTACCCTCGTTTTAGAGTAAACCGGGGGTCATGATCCTAGGGGATTCCACGATCACCAGTAACATGAGTGCCATAGGGTACTTCTTAGGCATGCCTAGTGTCACATGAATCATCCAACGTGGAGATGATGTCTTGGGGAACAAACTTATCATGTGATAAAGAGTCCTCATGCTGAGCACTAAGGTCGAAGCCCTTCAAAAGTTTGCACATTCTAGAGAGTGGGTCAAAGCATGTTCTAAATTGATGGTTGTGACGAGATCGGCCACTTTCGGGGCCTGGTAGTGTAATATAGTGCTAAGGGCATGACTGCATAAGTGGCAAGGTGCATGGGTGCAAAGAGATTAGTGCAGTGTCGGGGACATGCTTGGTGGAGGTTATGTAGAGGCACAGTCACTAACAGAGGCATGTAACACATTAATTGTGCAAGGGAATAGGTAGATGGATGCATTGCTAGGTGCATGTAGTAGGAGACGATGCTTAGGCATATTAGGCACCACGTCACGGGGTTGAGGTGACAGATGTATTACTAGGGCACTACGCAAGGAGTTAAGACTCGGGCGCCGCAACAAATGCAATGTTGGGAGCACATAGCATATAAAAGGCACTCAGGCACTGTTGGGGGTCATGGAGCAAGAAGCCCGCAAGGATATGAGACAGCTCAAAGGATAAGAAGAAGGCACAACCAGGGGGAACCTAGGTTAACCCTTTGAGAGGGAAGGCTAACATTGACCCCCCAAGGGGAATGCTTAGGGCCTTACTTTATACCCCCTGCTTATGTGAAGGGCCGTAGGTTGGGCCGCCCCTCAAGGCTTAAGCAGGGCCGACCCTAGAGCTCAGTGCGACATCGACTCCCTTATTTAGGGGGAAGGTCACCTGTGCCAACACTTTCAGTAATTTTTGGAGAAAAAGACCAGCACGTGACTTGAAGTGTATGCTTCAGGTTGACCAGATTGTTAGTTTTAAACTTTGACTATAGAGTATTTGTTAACATCTCTTAAAAAGTGGAACCTAAGACCTATCAAAAGGTGTGGCCAAAATACACTAGCAATATAAGCCCATGCATATATGCAGAGGGGCGAGCACGACACATATCGCATGCAAACTTGCTAGAGCGCCAAGTATAAAGCGATAAGATTTAAAGTGGCTTGCTAAACAATAAAAAGAGACAAATGGGTATCATGTAATATTTTAGGATGAAGATGTAACTATGTAATATTTTAGGGATGAAGATGTAACTTGGTAAATAAGGGTGTGATGGATAATAATTGGATGGCTAAGATTTAATCTTGAGCGACCCACATAAAAGTAGCAATTGGAGAGATCTAGTGTTTCATTCTTCCATATCACATGTAGAGAAAACAAGAGAAATAGAAAGAGAGAATGAGAGAAAGAAAGAGAGATGGGTAAAAATAATGGTTGTCCGGGCCATGATAAAATACATATTTGGCTGAGGAGAGGACGACAGATGTGCGAACCACCGGCACCATAAATACACAGGTTGACCCTCATTAGAAGGGGCGGCCGTGAAAGAGAATCTTTTTTTTCCTCATACGTACGTGAAATAGTTCAAGCCAATAATAAGATCCTTCTATATTGACTTACCAGTTGAAAAAATCATATGCAAATCTTGGAAGAGCCCCAAAAACCAAAACATAATAAAATTTTCTCACGCAGGGCAGTTGGTTAGCTTCACGATTAGAATAATGGGTATATTTGCAATATCACCATGTAGCTTTACATGATAATTAAGTACTGTTTGGAAGAGGCAAAATTTTTAATCTCAATGCAAAACCGATCATCATCCACCTTATTAAAATCCCGTGCACGTCCAATTAAAATCTCACTATATCATAAGCTAAGGATATGGGCTGTTATTTGACTTTTGATGAAAGGAGGAATAGTCGAATCATAAAGAAGTGAAACCATAGATGGCCAGGCAGTAAATTGCCCCATTTTCGCAGTAATTATAGAAAGCCTGTTTGCAGCATCCATAGCCATACGTGCATGACTCAATTTCTTGCATTTGAATGTGATGAAGTCAAGACCAAACATGATTATGTTTGAGCTCGTATAATATATTATCAAGTATACTTGGACCTGTCTCATGTTTGTTCCGAGACAAATAGTAATGTTTGATTTTGCCTCAAGTTTATAACCACAAAACTTAGGCTTAGCAAGGCTCGTTCTTTTAATAATGCGAACACGTTCAAGCTTTAAAATCTGGTGTGTTCAAATATCCAAACCCTGTCATCGACCAAATTAGTCTATTCAGATCACGTAGACTGATGGACTTCTTAATCATCACAAAGATCAAATATTCTATGTTATAGTGATGTCGGGTGTGATAACAGATCGGTTGCGTCGAAGCTTGGGTGTACGGTTGAGATGAGTTTCTCGGTTTGATGTTGGCTGCTGGAATTTCTATCGAAATTGGTGTGTGAGCTATCTTTGATGGGATTTCCATTAGTAGACATGGTGGTGCTAGGTTAGAAAAGGTAGGTGAGTGTGGAAAATGATTCTTTCTCTCTTCTAGGGTTGTCTCTCCCCACCTTCTTTTACAAAAAGGTTGGCTGCATTTGAATTAGTGGTCGTGGGTGTTGCTGTGGCGGTGGTAGGTATTCACAGGCTTCAGTTGGTAAGGCTGTTGGCTGCATGCATGGCAGTCTCACTTTGGTATGGAAGAGCCTTAGGGTTGTGTGTTAGGGCAGTGGTTGATTCGTAGAGGTCCCAAGGATTGTAGGTGAGCTGGTGTGACGGTGGTGTATCATGGTGGGATAAGGTGGTTTTTAGCATATTGTTTTTAATGTTAATTTGGATTTATTTTATGGTGGACCTTGTATTATATTTAGCCATTTGTATGCTTTTTTTAGTTACCCAATTATGATGCCTACCAGGTGGGGACGTCATCCGTGTATGTGTATCTATTGCTCAATACAGGATTAATGTAATTTGACTGCTTTACTGTCTCCTTAATTTGTATAAATTTCTATTACTATTAGAAGAAAACTTCATTGGGCACTTTTAGTGGAGAAACGTTCTGGGCAAAGAGGAACTAACAGGACAGTTGATGCAATTTTGCCAAAGATGGTCAATTCTTGTTCGATTTTAATTATGTGCTTTGGCAACATCACATTAGGCCGTGTTAATATTTCAACCTTAATACTATGGAAACTTGCTTTTTCGTTCATTTTGTGCTCAAAAGCTGGATTCCAGGAACAAATTGAAAAGTGAGAGTAGTAAGAGAGTACGAATATTGGAGCGTCTTTTCTAGTATAGAAGTGTGCAATAATGTGAAGGTAATAGTATTTACTCTTGAAACTTCAAATTTTCACTCAACATTATTGTAATGCTGTAAATATGTAAGCGCCATGGTGAAAATTGGCAAGTTGCTATCTTGTTAAGGGCCCAACGACATTGTTGTAGCAGTTAAGGGCTATTTAATTATAGTTCATGCAATAAGTCTTTGTACAAAAAGTATGATATGCCTGAACGAGGATTACTGTATTAGGGTTTCATTTTGTTGCATTTGACTTTTTGTGCCACCAACTTATTATGCTCTTTGTCTTTCTCATTTCCTTACTCCATCTTCATTCTTCTAAATTTCAAATTTCAAATTCCAAATTCTAAATCTCCATATTACAAAAAAACACAAATAGATCAATGTTGGTTCTTTTTTTTTTTTTAGTTTAAAATTTTATAGTATGTTAACTTATCCGTAACTATTATCCTCATACAATTAATAATCACTTTAGTATATATATACAATAAGACTTAAGCTTCTTTTATGCAAGATTAGTTATTTGTTGTTGAATATAACCTTACCAAGTTAACTAAATCACTATGAATAGTGAATTATAAGATTAGCAGTCAAATTGAATAATCTATTTTGCATTTAACGTATTCAATAGGAACGGAATTATTTTATGTTAGCCATCAATATTTTTCATGACTTTCTCGTCCCTCCTGATTAGACTTCCTGAGTCCGCCCCTGTTTGCTTGTGAGTGAGATGAGAGAGGAGAAGGAGAGGAGAAGGGAAGGGAAGTAGCATGTGTGCGACTGAGAGGCTGGCTTTGTAAATCAAAAAAGAGAAGTTGAGCTTCATAATATGTGCAATTTGGTTTACATGGAGCTTAGGGTGGCTGCATGTAGAAAATGATTAAGTGTTGGGCCTAGGTTTTGAGCTGATTGAGTTTAAACATAGACTTTTAAACACGTATTTGAATCCATTGTGATTCTTGACTTTCAGTTTTCAAATTACTGAAACTAAACCCTCGTTTGGTTTTCGTTGTTTACAAAAGCAAACATGTTTGGTAAGCTAGTTTTTATTTTTGAGTTTTCTTCTTTATTATTTTTGTCCTTAATTTTCCATCAGAAATTGGCTCTTTACTCCACAGACCCCTAAGGCCACCTCTGAAGCACCGCTGCCAACACCATCAAACTCACACTAACACCACCTCTTATCAAATCACACCATCACCCTCTTCCCTCCCATATCACATCAAATCACACCACCACAACCACTAAATTGTCTAAACAACTACCGAAACAATCACCCAATAGAAAGCCACAATTAACTTCAGCACCATCTTTCACCATCTGCATCACCCTCATTACCACCATTAAGTTTTGCCACCATCATATTGTTTAAATATGGAGACAACTGTTTAATGGATCTGGCACATCGTCATCACGTTAGCTAGTTGGTGGAAATGTTGAGTCCGATGGTAGTGGGCTTGGTCGTAGTTGTTGGAGTTTGGGTGGCAATAGTGGGTTAAGGTCAAGATTGTCGACAGTGGTATGATGGTGACATTGGGGCAAATATGTGTGCGTTGACAGAGATGGGGTGATGGCAGTGCAATGGCGACGGGTGGCGACAACATGTTGTTATGTTCGTTGTAGTTGGGGATTGGGGAATAGCCGGTGGAAGTGATGAAAGGAGAAGTGGGTTTTTCGAAAAGACAGGTTCCAAATTGCTTCTTGTGAAGCTTGAAGGTTGGATTTCAGAACAAAAACCAAATCTGAAAACCCAAAACTCCAAAATGGAGTTTTCAAAAACAAGTCCAAATTGACAATTAGTTTGGAAAACTAAGGGAAAAACCAAAATTTTCAACCAAACGTCAATTTTTTCTTCAATTTACAAAACTGAACAAACAACTGAAAACAATAACTATGGTCAAACGCCACCAAAGTTTGCAGATGAGCCCTTCACAAACGTATTCGTTCTTGGACACTTTCAAATGTTCAGGCTCTACTCGTTTAATAACGAGCTCTAAAACTTTATATATGTTTGGTACGCATGTTATGGAAATGAACATGAATGATATTTACTGACCTTTTAAACTAAAGGACTAAAAGATTGTGTTCTTCATATGATAAAACTTAAGATATCTACTGGCTCCTAAAAAAGACTGAGGGGTTGTTCGTTTTGTAGTTTTTATTTGTTATTTTTGCAGTGTGAGTTTTTATCTTGAAGACAAATTAAAATCAAATACCATCTTGCTCGTTCACAGTTACAACGATGTAGTTCATATCTAACATCTTGTTTGTTTACAATTTTGCAAAAAGCGCTTACTGTTACTTTTTATACATTATCTTGTTAGTTTACACTTTTCATATCCATTTTTTTACCGCAATTTACCAAAATATCCTTGTTATTGACATGTCATGTTACCATAATATCTCTAGAAACTAGAATCTCTCAAAAAATGCTAGCATCAAGGCCCACTAATCAGCCTCTTTTCGGTGGCTGATCTCACTCATTTTCATTTCTGATCTCACTAATGGCTGATCTCACTCATTGGTCTGATTTCACTCAATTTTGTAACATTTTCTGATTTTTTTGATTTCCCAACTTACCACTGCCTTCCCAAAACTCAATGCCATCAAAAGGCTGACCTGATTGTAACACTCCAAAATTTTCGGAGCATTATCCGATCAATCCATCAAATCCTCAATTGTCCAATTAATTCAGTACTACAAATGATAACCCAACGACATTCATATCAGAGCACTACAGTCCATCAACTAACTTAACAAACTGTCTCAAAACAATGATAAAGTACTTAAATTATCAAATTAAATAACGGTTCTCTAACAAGGCTCAAATAACAATATTGTAAAAACATAATATACTCTAAGATTTAAGCTCGTCCGTCCCAAAATCTTACTGACTGTTATTTCTTGCAGAAAGGAAACAGAAAAGGGAGTGAGCTTTCGAGAGCTCAGTAAGGACGCTCAACATTCAGTAGGGACTACAAACGAATTGGTCAGAAAATTATATCAATGACAATATAGAAACAATGTTCTCAAATTTCTCAATTAAAGATTCAATGAGTACACTTTCGATTTCACTGAAACAATGCAGATGATATTGGACATGAGTATATTGCAAAGCGACACAGGCAGTGCAGGGTAACACTTAGCAAAGCCACACAGGCAGTGCTCAATAACAATATGGTTACATATGCATATGAACACTAGCTAGACCCTCAAGGTACTAGCATTTCCCGACAATAACATACCATCCTTATATCACCCCCGATACAGACCATCCTTATAACTCTTCAATAAACTATCTCATGCCAATATGCAGAATGCAATAAGCGATATTATAATGAATAAATTGACACTCAAAGAGAAATAAGTATTGAGCATCGAATGAGATTTTCAATAAACGTGTCAGGCTCAAACAAAGGTTATTAAGGACAATCGATACAATTTCATCACAATTATAATTGAGTCCAAAGAAATAATGATAGAAAATTAGAATAACATATGAATCAAATAGAGGAGTTAGGTTCGGATGAAAATCCCTTACCTCTATCCTAGTTGTTAAAGCTAAAAATGATCTTGATCAAATCCTCGGAGTTAACCTAGGTCGACACAGTCACTTATCCAAAAATTATCTAGACCACTTTATTATAAACCTAATAATATAACTATCCACAGCGTACCTATTTCTCTACCCAGAATGATAAAATTTGGAACGGGTTTCGCACACAACCAACCTATCCCGAGATTCGTCACACTCCGTGAGACTCAGAATTATCCCTAAAATGTTCTAATCATTCATTAAACATTATTTATAGCTTAATATAGCATATGGGATAAAAATATAATTTTTGAATTTTTTTATTATTTTCGAATTAAAAATATTTTCTTAAATACACTAAAACCATTAAAACTATTTTACGATTTTTTATTTTGTTAAATTCAATTCGATAGAGAAAGATAGCAAATGAACTCTAAAAATCACCAAATTTACACTGAGTCTATATTATACTATAAAAGTTTTACTATAATTTTTCCTAGAACATTTTCAGAGTTTAAAGGCTTCAAAGGATTTTACCATTTTTAAGCTTACAGAAAATATTAAAAATACATATGATCTCAAAAAATTATGAACATTTACCAGAAATTCTAGCATAGTCTCTGGTGCTATACTATAAATTTTCACGTTATAATATTCACTATACACTATCCAAAGTGCGTAACGAGCCTAACATTATCCGTGTACCCACCATTAAGTACACAGCTCACTAACACACGCACCCAGCACACACGTGCACTCAATGACTACCCAGTTACTCCATCTCTCAGTCCGATACAAGCACAACTTTCTCACAGAAAACTCTCACGCACACACACCATGTACACAACACCACACACTCACACACTCACACATGCACACACTCTTATATACACATATATACTCTCACCCCACCACACTACATAGGTTGTCTCCATTCCATTTCTCTCTTCCCATACAATACCACACACAGTTTCCACACACTACCTCTACACGGCACTCACCAAGGTACACTCACAAATCATGGCATAGGTTCACTGCCATTTCACACACTATCACACCTGCACACTTCCATGCCCACATATGTTATACACACACTAAGTATACCCATACACTCACATGGCTTGCAAACCCATTTGCATTCTCTCTTTCTTGCTTTCCTTCTCTAGACACTCGCACACTCATGCACTCAGAATTGTCACACACACACACACACACACACACTTCACCACCCCTATTACACGGCTGCACTCTATGGTCCCCATCTCTCTCTCTCTAAACTTAGAACCCATTCCATGTCCCATCTTACACACATAAACAACCTGTATACAATCACATACCCATGCCCACTTCACACACAATAACACTCACGCACGCACCACACGCTTCTTTCAAGGCTCACCCCCACCTAACTCTCACTTTCACCATTTCTCCAAAGCCCATCGCGCACAGCCACTGCCTCATGGCTGTGGTTCTTCCTGCTGCCACCTTTCGTCCCAAAAATCTCTTCCTAATTTCCCTCTTACGCGATATCATGGCAGCCCATGGCTGCCAGCCTCTTCTTTCACTCTCGGCAGCCATGGTTGCCCCTAATTCTAGCTTTCTTTATGTTATACACTCTGAAAACTAACCTATGATACACCACAGATTCATGACAACCCATTTATTCATTCCATACCCACACCCCACATTTATATACCTAGACAATACACCTTCACAAAGACCTAGCTGCACTTTCATGCTCTCATTTATGCAGTACTTCAGGGCTGCCGTTTCAGCCCCTTTCACTCACAAAGATCCCCCTCTTCCCTTGACCTTTATACACATTCAACACATGCACCACCCTACTGAAATCTTCACAGATTTTTCACTTACACACCTACACGTCACGGCGCACACACAAACTCACTCGCACCTGCATTCAGCAACCACACATACCTGTATACACCTATATCTCTCACCATCTCTTTCCTTTACAACCCATGTCACACACACTTTCAAACAATCACTAACATACCGCTCTACATACCCATTTGCAGCCTCTCTCTTACTCTTCTTCTCATCACATTCACACACCATGTATATAAATACACACACTGTTACACTACACTCTGTAAAGCCATGAATATAATTCAGCCACTTCCATTAATCTTATACCCACACTCATCTATATATAACTCACTTTTAGTAAAATCAAGAAAAATACCGACTTCACTTCTCTCTCTTATAACATCACTAACCCACATCTACACCCATATATATACCCACGTACATTACACAACCTATATGCATGACAACAGTCCACTAAAACAGTGCCCACGGCTGTCCTTAGCACCGTTAAATAACATAGAGAACAAGAGTTAGGAGACTCACCGGAAAAGGCAACTCCGATCGCCAGAAAAGTCCCTTGATCTCTCTCTCTCTGCGGCCCTCTCTCTGCCTCTGTCTCTTTAGGTGTGTTTGATGGCTTACAGGGAGCCTTAGGCGGCTGCCAGAGAGATTGCTATTTATTTATACCTAAAATGAAAACCCTAGTTATACAAAGACAAGAAAACCCTTCTCATCTTTTTGGCGCTAAATCTTCTTACCCGAATTTTATCACCACGAAAATGGTCCAACAATAGTTATATAAAAATAGTTTCTGTGTTACACTATCTCGTGTCACAAATCGTCGCTATTAAGTTCGACGCTATTACAGAACATTTTATTGTCAATTAAAGTATAGTGAAGCTAAGGTAGATAGTTCCCGCTAAAAATATTAACGCTAAATATAAGATATAAACATGTTGCTAAAGTTTTCTAGAAAAATTGTAAACGGAAATTGTCGCTAAAGACCTCAATCCATATTACCTGTAATTGCTATCACTATGTTACAACTTATGGTTTCCAAAAATTTGTAGCTAAAGATCACCAAGATTAATGCTCACCTATTCATCACTGAAAATTTTAATTACCTTTTAAAATATATCGGGGTATTACACTGATGGTTGGGGTTGGTGATGTGGTGTTTTAGTGGCTATTGTGTGGCTATCAAGTGCTTGGAACTCGTGTGGCAATGGTTTTCGTGGTGGGTGTGGGTGGCGATTGGTGATGAATCAAACAATTGTGAGTGCGGCATTTTTGTGGTGTTGAGGATAGTGTTTACTGTTTTTGGCATTAGTCGTGGGTTACTAATGGTGTTGGATTAAACAAATGTTATGAGCGTGGCTCTGCTGGTGGTTGAGGGTGGTTTTATGGTGTTTCATGGCTATTGAGGATAGCAATATGATTTTATTTTGATGTTTGACGACGATTTTCATGGTGGGCGTGGATTGCGAGGAGTGGTGAGGAGGCTAGCATACGATGGTGCGTGGGCTTCAATCTGAAGCTTTCTAGTTGTGTCACGATGGTTCTGGTGGGTGTGAGTGGCGAGGAGTGGTGAGGAGGCTAGCATACGGTGGTGCGTGGGCTTCGATCTGAAGCAACATGGTGGTGCCGCGATAGTCCTAGGGGGTTTGTGTAAGATGAGTAGAGAGATACAGAAAGGGTCCGCTGGATTTCACAACCGTTTCAGAAAAGAGAGTGAACAATGCATTTTTCTTCTCTTTTTTCTAGGCGCAGAGTTAGAACCGATCGAAAAAATCTTGAAAAGAACTCGTTGAGATGTTTTCACTGTTTAAGTGATGTTTAATTTTCAAAATGAAAAATGAAACGTTATAAACGAATAACCAAAAAAGTATTATTTCTGCCATTATTACTTATAGAAAATAAAAATTATAATCAAACAGCCCAAATCGGCCAAGGAAAGATAAAAGATCAAACAAGTCATGAAAAAAGAAATAATTGGGACTTATAAGCAAAGAAAAACACAAGTGTTGCTTACCCCTCATATAATTAGCAACAGCTTATTACTCTTTTTTTTTGTCGCTAATTTACGCTCGAAATGTCGGTTCTTTAGAGCCGCTCTGCTTTTCTCCCCCTCAGATCTCCAACTGCTGCAACCGCCGGAACCCCCATATACCAAGTGCGCAATCTCTCTCTAGTCTCTGTAACTGCGTATTAAGGATAAATATTATCGACATTTATCTTCATTTTAGTTGATTTGAATCTCCGATTTCGTCTTGTGATTAATTATGCTTGTACTGATCAAAATTGAAGAGAATCAGCAGCGCTAGTAGTCTAGTTGAGGTCTTGATTTTATTTGTTTTGCTTCTGTGCATCGTTTAGTACATTACCTTATGTTTAGCGCTACGTGGTTGTGACACTTTTGAGCATTGAGTCGCTAGTACATTGGGGAAGATTCAACCTGCAACTAGGTTATGTTAGGAGAATGCCAGCCAACTGGGGATGGTTTCATTGGATCCATTTAGTCGATGGTTTATGTCGACTTTGAGGGCGTGTCACCAGAAATTAGAATTGTAATATTTCAGTCTGACAGGTGAGTCAGTTTTCACAATTGATGTTCAAAGGAATTTCCTTAGATAAACATCACCGCAAGCTGCCTTTCCTCTTGCCAAAGCAAATTTAGTTAACGTCTTAGGAAAAGTGAATTTAGTTCATGTTTCGGGAAGACAAGGCAGATGACTTACGGGTATGCATTGGTTATAAGAAGGAAAGACATGGTGGACCAATCTGGTTGATTTGGTATCATTCTTGTATGTATAGATATGAATATTGAAAATTTTCTCAAGTACAGATAGTGTTATCAGGGACGTTCTTTACGGCAGCATTAGTTTGTTGGATTGAGGTACTACATGTTCGTGCCGTGATTTAAACATTTTGTGGTTTCGATGTCGTTGTAGCAACGGCAGTGTGGACAAAGTATCAGAGTGGGTGGATTGTGTTAACGATGATTGTGACTTCATGGAAAATGATCATATCATTAAAGGAGCTCGAAAATATGGTGGCATGAATGAGAATTTGACTTGCGCACCCTTACTATAGAGTTTATGGGTATTCTTCAGGGACTAGAGTTTTTCATCTTTGCAAACTTTTCTGGCATCGGTGAGCTCTCTGTGCTCGTTGCATAAGGCCATGAAGAGGACTAAAAAGGTGATCATTAGACAATTGAAGAGTAATGCTGAACATTTGAGCCCAACGTGGAAAATATGGCATCAAAAGGGACTGCGTACCACAATTTTACCTACTTGTTTGTCAGTCGGGGAGCTAATGCACTGCTTATTTAAGCAGTTGGTTCTTGTCCTTTTGAACATTACTAAATTGCCGTCGCTTAAAGTAACTGCCAACGAAAAGACCCGCATGGTATCGTCCGCCTGAATGCACAATATTGCACTTTGCCTCTAGAATACGCTATTAGAGGTTAAACCTGCCACTGAAAAGTATCTGCCCTCCAAATTTGATTGCTGGGCTATATAAATTTGTTTGGTTATCTATTTGTTAGGAGATGGCTATAGGCTAGTTCTGAATGTAGTATAAAGTTCTCATAATGTTTCTCAAGACCTGGTCAATCAAACACCAAGTCATTTAAGTAGGAAAAATACAATCTTTGATCTAACTTCCTCTTCAGTTTCCATCTTTAAATTCTAGAATCGTCTCTTGTCTCATTCGAGCATTAGGATTAGAACCATTATTGCCCTTTGATATCTGGATGACATGGCTAAAGCACTTTAGCAGATTCATCCTAGTAATTGCTTGATTTTGCTTTGGGCTTTTCATTTTTTGGTGATAGATTGCAACAAAATTAACCGGCATCTGGTAAAATTTACATCCTACTTATGAAGAATATATTGGTTTCATGACACAGATGGAGAAGCTGCATAAGTTACTTGGTTCACATATTTTGTTAACTTTTACTTGCTTCCTAGTCCTATTTTATGCTCAGAATTATTCCAAATTCTAGAGGGTTTATTTGAAACCAGCCTCCAAGAAGTTGTTTGGACGCAGTTTTGAACTTGTGGATTTTAAATTTATTAAAATCCTAGAAGTAATTCTCCATCGGAAAGCAGTGGATTGGAATTGATGAGGTGGAGGCTCTTATTACAAATCAAATACTATTGAGCTTTGTGTAAAGTGAACATCTTTCTCCATGCTACTTACCTCTCTTCGTTCTTTTAAAGCCTTAAACCTTGCGGTAAATCCTTCGTTAGATGCTCGTGCATGATTATTTGAATGCACACCTGCTAGCCCAAAATAGCAATGCAAATTTAGCTTGTTTGAAACATTAAATTCTGGAACTTGTTTATGGATGCTTCTGGGACTTGCCAAAGTAGGTTTGTAAGTTGCTTCATTCCCCTTGCTTAAAATAAGAAATCATGTGTTGCATCATAATCTTGAAACAACTATAGTAGATATATGTCACCAAACTTTATGATTTGAACCTCTTTCTTAAGTACTAATTTAAATAACTGACTCTTGTTTCATGCATTTTCAAAATCCATCAGCTTAATTCCCCAGTCCAGAGTCCAAATTTAGCTACAAGTTCTGCCTTTCTCTTGCCGGTGGTGATCCCATTTTGAAAGGTGTACTGTTATTTAACTTCATTTCGATTGTGAAGTTTCTTAAATTTCTTTATAGTACTAAAAGCTTTGTTCTTAGTATCACCAACTAAAGACATTCTACACATACCCATTCATATCTTAATTGGTTAGTGTATTGTGAAGGAGATTCTTTATGTGCTCCTGTGTCTTTATTTAAGTTTTATTGATCACCTTAAAGTATGTGTCTGTAAGGTTTTGTTGGCTCGAGAAGAATAAATCAGAGAGATGGATTCATCAGCAGTGCTATTTGATAAGCTCAAGGTTTGAGTATTACTACTTCTCAATGCTTAGAACTTGTATTTGGACTGTTCTTGGAGATGCAAATCGCCTTTTAGACGTTCATGGCGGATTTACTAATTCCACTTGCTGCCAACCTTGAAATAGGTAGCAGAACCATTTTTCGTATTAGCAGGTCCCAATGTGATTGAATCGGAGGAGCATGTTCTACGCATGGCTAAGCACATTAAGGCTATCACATCAAAGTATGTGCTCTATTGGTGCTTTCTGTTGGAAATAAAGCTTCGGTTTGCTACACAAATTGCAATCAACAATCAAACAAACAATTAAACAAATGAATAAGTCTATAGCATGCGGCGTGTAATCATCTAAATATTATCCGGACATATGGGTAAAGAAATTATTCAGGCATGCAAAATAAGCCTCTTAGCATCACATTAAAAGCATATAAACAAACTGTTTAGCAGGTTAACTAGCATGCAATTTTTAGCTATCGATAATAGAAAGTAAAATATGAGTTGGTCTGTGAGAGTCGTAACAAAATCGTTGTCCTAAATGCTTTATCGTCCCCCCTATGCACAGGTTCCAACAAACAATAAACCCTCCAAGATAAAACCGAAGGCTCGCAACGTTGCCTTCTCTATGTGTGCGTTCATAAGTAGACTATTGAATTAGCCCGATAAAGTTGCCCCAAATCAAGAATGTTGTCTAGGATATGTAAAGAGTATAGTGAGTAATGAGCATATAGCATTGGTGTGTGTTTTACTTGCTAGGAGTGGTCTCCTTTTTTAGTATAATAAATAGGACAAGAAGTTACAGACATTAAATGTCAATATTAAGAAAATCAAGACAAAGTTAAATACAAAAAATGTTATAATCTGAAAGTAAATGACAATGTCAAATTAGGAATAAAATAAGTTTTTAAAGCTTTAATAAAGAATTTCTAACTGAAAATTCAATTCTAATTCTAACACTTCCTACGTACATATTTAGACAAACACATAGTAACTCGCAATTGGCTATAAAGTTTTTGAATATTTTTCAGTCTATCTTATTGTTCTTTTCTTTGTTTTTTGTAGATTTGGGTTACAGTTGGTTTTCAAGTCGAGTTTTGACAAAGCTAATCGTACATCCTCAAAGTCATTTCGAGGTCCTGGCTTAACTGAGGGCTTGAAGGTATTATCGGTTTTGTCCAGTTCTATTGCATTGTTTTCAAGTACAGGCATTTTTTTTTCTTTTTGTTATAGATGATAAATAACTAGCTAAAAGTGATTTTCCTCACTTTTGTGCCCTTGATTATGCTACATTACCGGTGGGCCTTTCAGCTTCCCTCTCTCGCTGTTTGCATCATGAGTATTGGAACCAATGAAAGAACCTTAGAAAGGGGGTGAAATGTATTTTTGATGACTAATTAGGAATCAAAACTTATCTGCAAATAATTTGCTCATACAATTTGATCGATCTACCAACTAAGCTCTTATTATATTTCATAGTGTGATAATCTAAAAATAAAGTTCAACCACACATCTCAAGCAAGTGTAACGTAAAAGAAATTGAGTTAGAGATTGACATAATGAATTGAATGGTTCAGTTTGAACTTTGAACTGTCTCAAGCCTACATCACCCCTTTCAGGAAGTCTCTTGGAAGTCATAGGGTACAAAATATTATAGCTAGAGCATTCTTTGAAATGAAAGAAAAAGAGAAAACATAGATTTTCAGGGAGGGCAGATTTTTTTTGGTAGTTATCATATTATCTAAGCCCACTTGTTATCAGGTTAAGTCTTTAGTTTAAGTAGCTACTATATTTTCTAAGTCCTTCTGTTATTAGGAGTAGTCTTCTCTTTGGTTATCTTCTAGATTCCTCCTTGTAGGACATCCTTACTGTTTGTCTACATGAGCAAGCATTCTAATTAGAACTAATGGGAGTTCATGAATAGAATTTGCAGAAGCAGCTTCGCTTTTCTTTTCGATGTGAGACTCCATTGATTCTCTTCTAAGTGAGACTCCGAGAAGGCCGTAGTGAGACACTAAGGTTATCCTGTCCTTTTGTTATTTTCTTTTGTTATTTTGTTTCTACTTAAGAGTACCAAAAAAAATAAAAACAATGTTCACAGCACCCTAAACTTCTAGCCAATTAAACATCCCTTTGTTATTCTGAAACACTAATCCTAGCTTCAAAATTCAAAATTCTCTTAATCTAAGCCCTATGTTGTGACCCACCCAATTTGAGGCCGTAATCAGCCCAATGTTGGAGGCTGTTCCACGCAAGCGGTTGCTAGGATGACACGTGGGTGCGCTTACTGGGATGCTTGCATGGAAGGCTCCAGAATGTTTTAGGAATATCTTGTACATTCTTGCAATGGTAGAATATTTTAGAAAGGCAGGGAAGCTTGCTTATGTGACAATTCTAGGGAGATTATAGAAGTGTAATGATAGCTGCTAGACAGGATTGATTACCACTGTCCATGGGGAGGTGGAGTAATATAAATAGGGAGTAGGACTTCAGTTGTAATGAATCCACCAGTTGTAGTCAATAGTAATTCATCAGACATTCTCCCTTCAGTCTCTTCTTCCAGCTTTGCCGTAGTGTGAGTGTGTCAGTTACGAAAGGCTTGGATGAGGAGTTAGTGGCTGACACGCTGGGGGCATGTAGGGATTGGTGCGGGACTTGCCTAGACATGCAAGTAGGAGAGTGCAGCGCTGAGTTAGGCATCCACGGGGGTGTATAACCTAAGTGTCGCACGGTTGGGGTGGAGTTGTGCTCATCAAACTCTAAACTCGTGACAGGTGGCACCAGAGCAATTGTTTCTTGGGAGTGGTTGTGATGTGAAGTGAAGATGGTGGAAGAGGGTATGCAACGGAGGTGCTGAATAAGGGAACAAAAACACCCTGGCAATGGCGGATCTCAACGCCATAGACAATTTTGCTTTGGGCATGGAGCGTTACTACGAGGGGCTAAAAGTTGGGGAAAAGGACGTTAAAGTCCAAGTCGCTGCACTGTACTTGAAGAACATGGCAGTGCTTTGGTGGAGGTGTTAGTGTGCTGATAAGGAGAAAGGTACGTGCAAGAAGACACTTGTCAACTTAAAGAAGAAGTTGAAGAAGCAGTACGACAGGTAGGCACCGTACGGGTTCATGGATGGATTGCAGCCATGGGCAGCACAAGAGCTTCAATGCTGTTTGAGCGGAGGACCTTGGATCTGCGCTTGCATCTGCCGAAAAGATAGTCGAGTTCAAGAAGAAGAAATGCCCCAAGAGTCCAAGTCGGGACCGAGGGAAGAGTCCCAAGAAGGGTTGTGGCAATGGTGGGGGAGACCACAAAAGTTGACCCAGTTTTTAGAAGTAGACTTGTTTGAAAGATTATAAACACAAATGCAATGCACAAGGTTTTCCAGGATCATTGTAGGCCTTAGTCATCAATCCAAGCATCAAAGTAAAACTAGTTACAGTAAGATCAGGAATCTACACTTAAGAGTAACTTAGCCGATGCATTCTTGGTTGCTCATTGATGTTGGACTTGATGGAACTTTCTTACCATGTTTATCATGTAAAGATACACATATACTTGTATGTGCAAACGTATTGGCTTACTCAGATGTGTTAGCTCGTTTGATTCCATTCCAAATAATCGAGTTTCCAATCGTGTCTTCATGAGTTTGCATTTATATACGTTTAAAGCTTATACTCGAAGCACATATTAGAACACTATCAACCTGTTGTTGTCATCAAAACAAGCTGTAAGCCAAGGTTATCCAACTACATGACCCACAGGTATGGATACTTATTGACATTTTATGGATTATCCTAGAGCAGAGGAATTTTTAATTTTCTATGTTCAATTTAACGAATCCTGTGGGAAACCATTTCATGAAAAACATCGTTCCCTTCTCATTTTACAACTTTTTGTTGAAGTTTGAGATACCGTTACCCAGTAATAGCAGTAATTAGAAAAGTGTAAATAAGCAGCAATGCTTTGCCATATAATGTTTGAATTTATGTACAAGGATAGATATACTGGTCCACAGTCTATAGACAACAGATGGATGTGTATGCACATATCTGTACTCATATATGGCTAACATAGATGTGTTAGGTTAGTGGTGTGCATTCGTTCAGGAATTTTAGTATATCCGTGAGTTTATGTCAGCATCTATAAGCTACGGACAACATTTATCAAGGACATATGGTTTCGTAACTGAAATCTTTTCCCAGAGAACAGTTTACATTGTTACTTCATTCATATTGCTTTATTTTTATTGCAGATTCTTGAAAAGGTGAAAGTAGCGTATGACATACCTATAGTGACAGATGTACATGAAGCTATGCAGGTAAGTTTGATCAACAAGACTCGACATATTCTTATTCGGAGACATCACACAAGGCCTATATCTTTATAGCCACTTTTTTTTCACTTTGAGCCTTGTGCCCAGATAAGTCTCTTTTCCCTGCAATGTGCGCGTGGTTTATGGGGTAAGATGATGACTTTTAGGTCACAGTGAAGCAACCTTACAGTTGCCGCAAGACATTGAGCATAGTACTATAAACAGTGTATATAGCTATTTCGGTTGCTATTATGCTAGTGTAGACTTAGTATATAGATGTTAGCTTAACTGTATTCAACATTTACGTTCTCAGTGTGATGCAGTCGGCAGGGTCGCTGATATTATTCAGATTCCAGCCTTTTTGTGCCGGCAGGTTAGTGCATTAGATCTTAGTTGTTCTCAGTTGCTCGACGTTATTGTTTTTCATGACTGAGGTTGTCAGTGCATTAATGTCCTCCCTCTATTAGATTTAGTCAGAATATCATACTAACAGTTGCTATCGTTTACTGGATGACAGACTGATCTTCTTGTTGCAGCTGCCAAGACTGGAAAGATTATCAATATAAAGAAAGGCCAGTTTTGTGCTCCTTGTGTAAGATAAACTATTTACCCTGCGTTAATTTTTTTAAACCTTCATCAGTGTGTTTTTCTTGTTTATTTTTATTATGTCCTCATCGATACAGTACTGGTTTTGACAAAACAACCACCTCTTTGGCATACCACATGTCGGATTGACAACAGACTTATTTGTAGGTCATGGTAAATTCGGCTGAAAAGGTTAGATTGGCTGGGAATCAAAATGTTATGGTTTGCGAGCGAGGAACTATGTTTGGCTATAGTAAGTCATTTCAAATTTCACAACTCTTCCAACATACCTCTGTGTATGGAACAGTTATCCACTCGTTTGTTGTACTAATATGGAAAAACTAATGGATACGAAAATTGGTGGATTATGTATCTCCGTATCTTGTGTAAAACTTTAAATGGCCTTAAAGATGGCTGTAAGATCTGGTGCATAATTTTTCAAAAAAAAGGAGAAATTGATGAGTATAATTTGTCATGGTGGAAGGGCTTGTGCAGCTGCCTCAAGTGACTTTATTGCAGTAAAATTCTACTGTCTTCCTTTTACAGTAATGGGAGAAGCAAATAGATGTAGTTAAATGGTTTAGCATGTTTTCAGTATGTTACTTGTAGTCGGAGTTTATTACTCCAATACCTGTGTAACCGACTCTTGCATGAAGCTAAATCTCCCATAGTAAATTGGTGTTTTTTTAACTTCAGTGGATTAAAGCTGTTTACAGTCATGTTAAGTTGGGCGTAGTTTGCGATATGAAAGCCACAGTTATTGACGAATATTTTATAAATTTCATTTAAGCTGGTAGTACTTTGTATGATGCAGATGATTTGATTGTTGATCCACGCAACTTTGAGTGGATGAGGGAAGCTAATTGCCCTATTGTAAGTGCATTACTGGTCATGATGGCATTCATGTCCTTCTGAAAATTCTGTTTGTATTTGTCAACCTGGAACATTTTAAAAATCGTATTCTGAAACAGTTCCAGCTATAATCTCTGGTTAACTTGTTTTTATCCTTTCTTGTTAGGAATGAAATTTTATTTTTGTTTCTGTTTGGCTTTGCTCTTTCCATGTTAGTATATTTAAAATCACTTGTGAAGTTCTGTTCCATATAAATGACGAACATTTATTCTTTCTCAAAGTTGTTGGAAGCTAGTTGCCTATTGTAAGTAATCATTTCCTTCCGGAAATAAAGAATTTTTACTCATTAACAAGGAAAAGAAATATTCAAATTATATTATCTGATGTTTGCTACTAGTTGTTCGCTTACAATTATCTAATGGACGTGACTGCTTGACTGAAGTATTGTGATGCAGGTAGCTGATGTCACACATTCACTACAACAACCTGCTGGTAGAAAGGTGAGCACCATCTAATAGATCATGTCTGAGAATTGAGCATTGTCGGGTAGAGCTATATATTCTGAAGAAGTACACCAGATTAGGCAAAACTCTGAGGTCATTAAATAGCGACATAGTCACCTTCTGACAATAGTATGATCTCCACATAATTTTGGTAAGTATGTATAAATTGGTCCTTTAAGTTCTACCGGCATCATAAAATTACTAAATCTCTCGAGCTGTATGCCCTAGTGGACGATAATTGATTTTCACATTTTTTTTTATTTCGTGCTCTTAGAATCAACTAGAAACTGTCCTTGCTTTAGGTATCGTCCTCAGTGGTGCCACTAGGCAACCCGATTTTACCATCTCATTGGTTCTACATTTACCTAATTACAAAGCACTTATTACAAGCATATAGATGTTGGCGCTGTCAAGAGACTTCTGCCATAGCGACGTATGCAGCTATAAGTCCACCGTGAAAGATGCTGTTCATGTTTTGATCAGGTGGGCTCAGGTCATCATTGAGCAAGCTTGTCGTTGTGCCAGGGTTTGTCCTCTGGTACTACAATTGTACCAGACAGAAGATTTTGTCTTCATAGTGTACCCATACATAAAAATGCTGATATAGGCTTCAAAGCACCCCCTTCCACGCTGGGTCTTTGAAATAGCCTAAGCTATTAGGAAATGAACCATACAAGGAGAGACCTGAATCGGCACATAAGATGTATACAAGCCCCCGCCACATCTTTATGCATCTTTTGCATTTAAATTATGGTCGTATCTAAATATCATTTAGGTTGTTAACGATGTTGTTGCTATAAGACTGTATTAAATACTTTTTTGCTGCATTGGGATGCTTGCACCTATAGGATGGATGGATGGATGGATGGATGGATAGATAGATAGATAGATAGATAGATAGATAGGGAGAGAAGAGAGATTAGATAGGTAGGTAGGTAGGGATGGAGGGAGGGAGGGGGAGAGAGAGAAGGGGGGGGGGAGGGGAGAGAGAGAGAGAAGAAAATTTTCTCGATATGTGAGTTCAGACAGGTTTCATCGTTGCAGCCAGATTATGGTCGTATGCAAATCTCATTTAGGTTGTCATCGCTGTTGTTACTGTAAGACTGTATCAAAAACTTTTTTGCTGCATTGGGATGCTTGTACCGAGAGAGAGAGAGAGAGTCATCTGAATATTTTCTCGTTATGCTAGCTCAGACAAGTTTTATTGTTGTATCGAACATACGATTGTACCCAAAGCTGATTTAGTTTGTCGTCGTCGTGTTGCTCTAAGACTTGTATTGAAAACTTTTCTGCTGCATTGGGATGCTTGCACCTAGAGAGAGAGAGAGAGAGAGTCATCTGAAAATTTTCTTGATACGTTAGTTCAGACAAGTTTCGTCGTTGCAGCCAAATTATGGTTGTATCCAAATCGAATTTAGGTTTTCGTCGTCGTCGTTGCTGTAAGACTCTATTGAAAACTTTTTTGGTGCATTGGGATGCTTGCACAAGTTCAGAGAGAGAGAGTCATCTGAAACTTTTCTCGATACGTAAGTTCAGACAAGGTTTTGTACTGGATTATATTTATCAGCTTTGAACATCTCAGTATCGTATTTTAATCCATTTCTAGATATATTCCTCTTTTCATGGAAGTCTTATGCTTTTTAAAAATAGTTGGAAGGTGGCGGTGTTGCCAGTGGAGGTCTTCGTGAATTAATACCTTGCATTGCGAGGACAGCAGTTGCTGTCGGAGTGGATGGGATTTTTATGGAGGTATGGGATTTGAATTGCTCCAATTGATATTTATTTGTCTCTACTTATCTGTGTAACTTTCTTTTAATTTGTTTCCTGAGATCGAATTTCATTTGGTAGTAGTGTTATAAACTGATAGAAAAAGAGCGCAACTTACAGCAATTGTAACTAGAACTATGAGGTTATCAGAAATTGAGTTCCCACTAACAATCAAGGATGAAGGACAGGGATTTCCGAACACTTGTTTGACCTCTAGAAACTTAGAATTGGCCACACCATGTCTAAAGAAAGAGACAGAATATCTGCTCGGTGATGAAAGGGAGAAAGAAGTACAGAACAGCAAGCAGAAATAAGCTCTTAAACCACTAGAAGCTGTATGAGAATCAACTCAGTGATTTCAGATGCTTTCTCTGTTTTTTCCAGTGGGCAATGGTGTTGTATCTTGCTCTTAGCTCACAGTGCGAAATATATCTTTGCACAGACAAGCTTTTGATTATACTCCGAATTTCCATATTGAATCTTCTGTATCTAATTACACTTGCTCTCAATGCCGTCCTTTGTGCGTTTGGTATAAAATGTTCGAAATTGTAACTCTTAACTTTTTGAAAATTTTGAAGAGTACGATTTTTTAGATTTGCTGTTTTTTCCATTTTCGTGGCTCTTGTTCCTCCTTAAGTTATTGCAGTTCCAGACTTCTAATAGCTGTCCACTTCTTAGGTGCATGATGATCCCCTGAATGCTCCAGTTGATGGTCCAACACAATGGGTAAGTTTTATTCTACTGAAGAAAACTGGTAGGTTACTGAAGTGTGGACCTAATCGGCGTGTCTCCCTTTCATATGAAAACAGCCTTTACGCCATTTAGAGGAACTGCTAAAAGAGCTTGTGGCAATTGCTGTAAGTTATTCTGCATCCCTTCTAAAATGAATGTTTACATTTTGTGGAATACTTATTTGAAGACAAAGTGGTAGAAAATTTGATGGTCACACAAAGAGGCACATATTATTCTAGTTTTAAAGTACAAACAATTAGCATAATAAGACTTATTTTACATGGACTCTTCAGAATGCCTGAAGTACCTGTGTCGGACACTCAACACTTGGACATGAGTATGGGATCTGTGTCCGACACATCTTATAAGATATGCCACTATGAACACTATCATATAGTGTTTTCTTTAATTTGTTATCAGTTTGCGATGAGACAAGTTCTTAGTTAAAACCATTTGCGTCACATAAAACACATTTTACCTTAGGAATAACTAAGAGTACTGATATACGTGAATAATTTGCCATGTTTCCATGTCGTGTGAATTAAAAAATAGATGAATCTGACACTTAGACATGTGTCTGACCTGGGCACTCGTACCGAGTCCATGTAACATCAAATAAGGCTATGCATGCATGAGTCTCTATAGTTTAACCTAACGAGTGCTTTTGTGATTGGGGATTTTGTACTTCCTCGGTGAGTCAATTTTCCTTTTTTTTAAAAGTAAATAGTACGAGTCAAGATAAATCACTATACTGAGTGGTAAACACAAATAACCTTTTTTTACAAATGGATGTAGTAGCAAATAGTGCCCAGGTGTCGCTAGCCCACTTTCTTTTGTCACATTGGTAGTAATTCTTTTGATCCATGCATCAGTTATTCCTTGCTTGCAGTTACTACGGTCTGTACAAGTATTGGAAAATGTGGTCATCTGTAGCTATTCAAAGAACTGTTTTTCTTTGGTAGGTAATTTGAAAGAATGCTTTGGTAGTAGGAAACACTTTTTCTTTCACAAAGTTATTTATATATTTAGCTCTTATTGAATGCTATGGAGAAGGATAAGATGGATGTTTCAATTTGGTGTCACATATAGATGCTCAAATGCATGTTGTGAGGGTTAGGCAAAGTATATGTAGTAGTGGCTACTGTCTTCTCCCGCCCTTCATGCATGCAGGTGCAATCTTTTACGTTATTGTTGCTTTCCGTTGTTTCAAATTTTAACTAATGACATTCCATTCTTTTCCTCCCCATCTAATTCCCTTCTCTGATTTTTAATTTCTTAAGAGGGTTACCAAGGGAAAGCAACAGTTCGCAATTGATCTCTCACCATTCCGCGACTAGGTCTACTTAGAGGCTTTTCTCAAGGGTAAGTAGGCAAAACTTGATGAGCAACTTCCCCGTCCCATGGTTACCATCACTTTTAGCAGACGCCAATTAATATTTCTTTTCTGATGCTTAGCGGTGATGCGGGAACACGGTGGAATTTGAGTGTCATTATTGGAATAACATAATCTTTTTGCTTTCAACAGGCATGATTCCCAGTTGCTTGTGTAAAATGGGGTAGATAGATCTGTCAATTAAATGTACTGTTTTCTTTCATTTGTCACGATAATGATCTTTTGAGCCAAAAGTGGCAGATTCTGCGGCCAGTCTACACCAAAGGGTTCTCTTTTACTTTCTTGGACAGAGTGTGTATGCATTAATCATTTTAAACATTGACATAGAGGAGATTTCACCCTTAGTTTACTAATTCACCCTTGGTATATAAACGTGCATCATTGTTTCAGGACATGATCTTCTTCACTCACTGAATATAGATGATCAAATTTGAAGATGGACAAACTTAGGCAGCAAGCCCAGTTGTAGGAAGTGCATACTACAACTCCTATAGTGTGTGTTTTATGGTCGCCAAATATAGTTTGTGACATTTGCAGACATTTTTAGCCGAGATTATTAGGAGCATTTTGTTAGCGCCACCGTGTAAAAGCTACTAAAGATATTTAGCATTCATTCGTGGTCGTTACATAGGGAGTTGTAAGCTCTTCCTAGAACTCGAGTTGCAAGTAAAATGTTTCCTTCGGAAGATCCCGGATGACCCAAGCATCTTTGCGATGACAATAGATCTTGAAACTGTAGTTTGAAGCATGCCAATTCAATCGCCGAACGGAGAACAATCACATAGTAGCCCATATTTATATTGTACGGCCCCGTTTGATTAGGCAAAAATTGATAGGAAAAAAAACTTTCGAAACTTCTCAAGAGTTTGGTTTGCTGAACATAGAAAGCAATGAAAAACTTCACTTTTCTTGAATCTCTAAAACTTTTTTCCAAAGTAACTCATCAGAAGAAGATTTTCTGGAAATCATTGTATGATGTATTCTCATAAACGTGGGGGCTTCCATTTCAGTGAACGATAGTTGTACTTCCGTTTCACCGGAAACGGTATCCCATTAGGCTCTTCTTAGAGGCGATATCATTTGCATGAAGATGGTGAAGCCATAAAATATGCTTCGTCCCTCGTATACTCGTAGCTGATCCTTTCAAAAATTTTAAACGTGGTACGTGATCGTTTTAGATCATGAAATATCTGCTTGCGAGTGCCTAAACTGGTAACCTTTCTTCGCATCATTGCAAATTTACATTCCGAGTAGAAACTAGTTATTGTCACAACTGCATCCTCTTCACTACCAAAGACATTCATAATACCCATCGTCACCGCGGACATGGAAACATGGTTAAATAACTCAGCCTGCCTCTTCTCTATCGCAAACGATGACTCTTGGGTGGCGAATAAAGCAAATTTAAGGCAGCTGTGATCCAACCTGCCGTGAGATGTTAAAACCATGTTACTCTCTTACATATTAAATTCATGTTGTTTTTTTGGGTCCGTGAATATGCACAAGGCGCAGCACATGTAACATCATATTTTTTTAGTTGGTATATACGCATTCTAAAAGTAGTTCTCTCTCAAGATTTCAGATGATTTTAGCAACCTCTTCTCTAAAAAGTCTCTGATTGTCTTATAAGACGAGTGTATACAACAGTAATAACTATGCCCTACTTGTATAGAAAGGAATCCTCATTCGATGTGCTCCACTCCCCCTGTTTCACTCACTCCGCTATTCCTTTACTTCAACCTTTAGTCACATATTCCGGAATAAATCAAGATACTTCTTTCGGCATGACCACATCTCAACCAGCGAAGCTAGGTAGCTAATGTAGGTAGAATATGAAGCGTTAAGAGCATCAAACTTTCGCACTGCTACAAATTATAGTACTGTGAAATGAAAGACGATTCTGCCTTCATCGAACACATTCTCTTCTTTTACTTTGGATTTTCCGAAAGACATCAGCAAGTTAAAAATCATCATTCAAAAAGTAAGGTTCATGTATAGCATTACAGAAGATGTTAGAAGCTTATTGATTTTTCTTAATTTCTCCTATGCTTTTCTTGCTTCTTTTCTGCCCAACTGTCACGATTATTGTTACAAGACACAATTCATGCCATTCTTTTCCATCATCTTGATGCGTGAATTTGTTTTTTCTGATGAATGTAAGTGTTTCAATGATTATAATAACCAAAGCGTAATATACATGACTGCCGTAAAACCATGTAATTAAGCTTATACAAATATGACTTCATAAAATGGAATATGTGACTACCCAACCACTTCTCTTCTACTTTATTAGTTTCAATTGTTTATTATACTACGTTGCTGTAATAGACAAGAGAAGAAACCTTATAATACAACCAATAATTTTCTCTATGCATTTACATAGAAACCCATTTAGGTTCGAGGAAAATAATGCCAAAAACCTTATAATTTATACCCACTTTTGATATGATCGCCATTAAAAGTGCACCAGTGAAATACTGCGCCACCAGCCTATGCGCTCTCCCCTCGGAGTAGCGCCCTTCTACTCCTTTCTGGAGACCTTTGACGCTCAGTCGTCCTCCTTTTCATCTGCAGATTCATTTTATCCCAAACTGCCATCTTTACCATCTATACCAATTCTGTAATTCTCGTAGTTCATAATCCTACCTACCCACATTTCAAAGCCTGACCTCTGCTGTTTTAGGACCAATCTCCAGCTCATTCCTCTCCCCTTGCAATTTCTCTATTCCCCCACCTACTTTCTCCCCTTTTCCCATCCATGGATACTATCATAAATCAAACCAAATCTCTTCAGTGTGATGACTTCATAGAATTTGAAGCGGATGAATTAAATGCTTCTGAGGAAGCCGCTTTAACTCTTGTAATCAAAGCCATTACCACCCAAACCATCTTTCTCAAATCCCTCCAAAATATCCTTATGAAGGCTTGGAATCCATCAAAAGGGATGAAAATCTGACACATTCAAGGTAACACGTTCAGTGTCACCTTCAATCATGAATGGGACAGAAAAAGGATTATGGACAGAGTCCATGGTCCATCATGAACTCATATTTGGTTGTTCGAGACTGGCCTTCGGATTATGCAATTGATGATGTACCATTCGACTACTCCCCTTTTTGGGTCCGCATTTTCAGCCTACCTCCGAACCAAATGACGAAGAATAATGCTGAAAAAATTGGATCGCAAATTGAAAAAGTCCTAGATATCGATTTCACCTCGGATGGGCAAATCTCCCGGAACAAATTTCTCAGAATCCAAGTGGAAATCAACATCACCCAACCGCTTCACTCCGGCTTCCACCGCTCAAGAGAAGCCACATCTCATTCTTGGATAAATCTCAGGTATGAAAGAATACCTGGCTTCTACTTCAACTGCGGCAGACTGGGCCACGTCCAAAGAGGCTGCGTCTTCCCTCATTCACCAGCTCAAATTGAGCGAAGAAACCCATATGGCCCTTGGTTACGTGCAGAGTTCGAAGGTAAATGTCCCAAGGAATCTGAATGGAACCCAAATCTGCTTCAGAAAGTCGCAGATCTGAAATCCCATCTGGAGGAAGCCGGTCGAAGAAGATCCTCCAAGACTTCAGCGAACGATGTTTTCGAGGTTGCGACCTCTTCTTCTGACAAGCCCAAGCCCCATCACCTCTCATCCAAACACCTAACCCCTGACATGCCACCTAATCTCTCTGAAAACCCATCTCCTTTCTTTCCCAACTTCAAACCACTCCCTTCCCTAGCTTAGTTACCTAATCTTCCTTTCTCTCCTTTGCCACTCCAAGCAAAGTCAGAGTCATATCTGGCAATGACGGTAGTGGCATCTAATACAGATAGCCAACCCATTTTGTCTGGACCCAAAAGAAAGAACCACTTCCCTCAGGCCCACAACCCAAAAAAATAAATAAAAAAATAGACCACGATCCAATATCTCATCAAGGCCCAACCAAAAAGCCTGATCAAATTTCTCTCCATCTCAAAACCAGTTCAAATCACCAAACCACAACAAAAAATAATCTTCTTTCTCGAGCTTCCCAGTTAAGGAAAATCAAGCACCTAGCCCACAATAACCCCCTGACAAACTCAAACCTCTTCTGCCTAAACCATAAACTCTATCTCTCTCTCTCTCTCTCTCTCTCCTACCTCATCCAATCCCCAGCTTTCACTCACTCGGGAACAACTTCCTTCTAAGGTGACAAGCCCCAGCTTGTCACCAAACCCCCCATGATTATTCATGCCAGGAACGTTAGAGGGCTTGGACGCATCTCTCGCGTCAGGGCCCTCAAAAAGGATGTGCAAACTCTCAATTCGGACATCCTTTTTCTTTCTGAAACCCTTCTCCTCTCTTCTAAACTCAAGCCTCTTCTTACTTCCCTCAATTTTTCCAATCACTGCTTTGTTGAACCCACAGGTCACAAGAGACTTTCTGGAGGTCTATGCCTTGCTTGGAAAGAAGGTGTAGACATTGAAATCACTTCTCAAAACAGTAACATCATCAATGCCTTGATTTTTTTGGACCCCCCTTCCACCCCTTGGATGCTATCTGCTATCTATGGCCCCCCCACTAGTGCAACAAACAAAGATTCTGGGAAGACATGGATGTACTAGCCAACTCCTTTTCTGGTCCCTGGATGTGCTTAGGGGATTTCAACGCAGTCATCAACCAAGCTGAGAAAAAAGGTGGAAGACCTGTCTCATCGTCATCAGCAGGTGGTCTCTGTGCTTTTGTCTCTAACAACCACCTCATTGACCTAGGCTTTTCAGGTAATCCCTTACTTGGAACAACAACAGACCCCTTGCAGCAAATATCAAGGAAAGAGTTGACAAGGCTTACTCTTCTACTTGTTGGAGAGCTCTCTTCCCAAATGCCTCAGTAATTCACCTCTCTGGCAAAGCTTTCGACCACCTTCTCATTGTCCTGAGAACTCACCAGATAGACAAGACTGGTCCCAAGCCGTTTCATTTCTTAGCAGCTTGGACTAGAGATCCCTCATCGCATTCAGTCATTAAATCAGCTTGGAGAAGTCATGTTCAAGGTACAGCTGAATTTGCTCTATGCAGGAAAATGGATTCCACTCAAAATGCTCTTCAGAAATGGAACATCTCACATTTTGGGCACATACAGACTAGAATCCTTTAACTCACCAAATGCCTGGACATTGTTCAAAGAAGTGAGCCCACTATAAAAAACCTGGAATGTGAGAAGCATATAAAGTTGGAACTCGATGAGCAAAGCCTTAGAGAAGAATCTCTATGACGTCAAAAATTGAGAATTCTTTGGCAAACAGAAGGTGATCTCAACACTAGATTCTTCCATCTGAGCACCATCATACGTAGAAGGGATAACTCCATCGATTTCCTCAAAGACGACAATGGAAAGTGGCTGTCAAACAGGAAAGAGATTGGTGACTGTATTAACTCCCGCTTCCAAGAAACCTTCAAATCATCGAATCCATTAGTGCCTCCTAACCTTGCAGGCCTCATCAAACCAAGCCTTTCTCAAGCTGATATTGACTTCCTATGCAAGATCCCATCTGAGAACGAAGTTTCAAGCACTTTAAAACTTTTTGAGGGTCTTAAGGCCCCTGGACCCAATGTTATGCCATCAGTCTTCTTGGGATATAGTTCATCTTGAAGTGTGTAAAGCTGTGATCGATTTTTTCAAAGGAGAACCTCTTCATGAACTTAACCATACTCACATTGCCTTGATTCCCAAAATTTTGGCTCCTACCAAAGCGAGCCATTTCTGTCCCATAAGTCTCTGTAATGTGGTGTACAAGGTGATATCCAAAATTTTGGCAAATAAACTCAAACCTTTGATGCACAAAATCGTATCCCCTATGCAAGGTGCTTTTGTCCCGGGAAGACTTACCAATGATAATAGCATTATCGTTCAGGAGATTTGGCACACAATGAGGAAGAAAAGAGGAAAAGGGTTGGTGGCGATCAAAATTGATATGGAAAAAGCTTACGACAAGGTCGAATGGCAATTCATTTTAACAGTCCTAAGGAATTTTGGCTTCCCAGCTACTTGGTTAGATTGGGTAGAGCAATGCATCATTACCACCAGTTTTTCCACCCTCATCAACGGCGTACCATACGGCTTCTTCAAGCCCCAGAGAGGACTCCGTCAAGGAGACCCCCTCTCTCCGTTTCTTTTCATCATCACCTCTAAAATTCTCACTAGACTCATCTTGAGAGAGGAAGAATTGGGCAACATTCATGGAATCAAAGCGAGTAGGGGCAGCCCCCTATCTCGCACCTACTTTTTGCTGATGATTTGATTGTTTTTTGCAGGGCAAATGTTATTGAAGCAGAGAATGTCCAAAAATGCTTAAAGACCTACAACTCTTGGTTTGGACAATGCATCAACAAACAAAAATCTCAAATTCATTTCAGCAAAAACATCAACAATGGAATCGAAAGGGCTATCTGTTCGACTTTTGATTTTAAAAAAGCTTTAAAAGACTCGAAGTATTTGGGACTCCCTCTCTTCACCAATCAAGTGAAGAACTCTGCTTTCGTAAATTTGATAGAGCGGGTAGACAAACGACTTGCAAGCTGGAAGACAAAAGTCCTTTCATTCACAGGTAGAGCCACTTTAATCAAGGCCACAGCTATGGCTATTCCTAGCTACTCGATGTCAACCTTTCTCCTTTCGAAGAAGTTGACAGATTCTTTCGATAAAATATTCTGGAACTTCTGGTGGGGAATGAAAGATGACGGAACCCATCATTTCTTCCCTAAAGCTTGGGATGCGTTGTGCACGCCTAAGTCTTTTGGAGGCCTCGGTTTCAAGCGCTTGCATGAGGTAAACATGGCTCTTTTAGCAAAAATTGGTTGGACTATCCTGACAAATCCGAATGTTCTTTGGGTCCAGATTATGGCCTCAAAATACCTTAGAGGAATGCCATTTCTTGAACACAAAGCAAGGAAGGCTTCTTTTTGGCTTTGGAAAGGAATCAGTAGATCTCATCAGACCCTTAGGCACGGTTTGGGCTACATCATTGGTAACGGGCGTTCAACGAACATATGGCAAGACCCCTGGATTCCGACGTCGGAAGGTTTCAAAGTGGCAACCACATCTGTTCTTAACCACGACATTAACAAGGTTGGTGACCTCATTTCGGCCACATCCAATAAATGGCTTCTTCCCAAAATCAGCATTCTCTTTGATAGTGAAACTGTAAATTTGATCTTACAAATTCAGCTTCCTTCTCAACAATCCCAAGATTTCATAGCTTGGACTCCAAATTGATTAGGTAATTTTACCACAAAGTCTGCCTACTTGGAAGCGAACAAACACAGGTTCACTCACAATGATGCTTTTCCCCTTTTATTCTGGAACAAGCTGTGGAAAGCAAAAATCAGATAGAGACACAAAATTCTTATTTGGAGGATTGCTTGGAATATTCTACCTATTAGACCATCTCTGAACCTTCCAATCTCATCTTCAAGCAATATGTGCCCCCTTTGTGGTGACCTCCCAGAATCAGCATACCATTTGTTTATTGAATGCTGTATCACTAGAATCCTTTGGCTAAAATCAAGAATGGGCTTCAAACCACCTCAAACTTCGGCAAGCCAAAGTGACTGGCTGATGTCAATCCTAGAAAGCCCTGGCCTTTCAATGGATGACCAGAAGGAGTATACCATATTTGCAGCCACTCTAATGGACCTTGTCTGGTTCCATCGCAACAAGGTAGTTCATGAAGATTTCGTTGTCGTTGTGGATAGATTGGCTGAAACCATTAACAAGGAAACTCAAGTTTTAGTCAAAATTTTGACCAAATCTGTCCTTCCTAGAAGCGGAGCAACCGGGTGGACAGCTCTTCCTTTTGGTTGGAGCAAGCTCAACTTCGATGCAGCTATTCGAGGAACCGAGGCAAGCCTAGCTATGTTATGCCAGAATGATGAAGGAACATGCGAATTTGAATACACTTTGAAAGTCAATACTGGGAATGCTGAGGAAGCCGAGGCCTTAGTTGTTCTGTTGGCCATCAAGAAAGCGGTAGAGTTAAAGCTGAACTATGTGATCCTGGAAGGGGACGCTGAAGTAATTATTAACCTTATCAAAGATCACTCTCCCAGCCCACCTTGGAGATGCAGGAACACCGTCCATGAAATTTATGCTCTTTTGGCAAAGGTACCCTACTGGGAAGCTGCGCACATTCCTAGTGGAAAGAACCTGGCAGCCCAAAACCTTGCAGCAAAAGCCTTTTCTTACAACCTTTTTGGCTTTGTTCCATTTTCGTTCAATTTACTTTTTAATTTGGAAGAAGATAGGAACATGGTTGTAACTGTTTGATTTTAATACATTGTTGACCCTTTCACCAAAACAAAAAAAAAGGATCACTTGAGCATAGTTCAATCCCATTTTCTAGGATTAGGATCCTCTAGTACTGAAGGGTGCTTAAACAGTAGCGGCGTTGTTTGGTCACTATTTTCAGTTGACGCTACTACGCAGTGACGGAGCCAGAAACTGTGTACTGGGTGGACACCTTATTGACAAAGGAAAAAAAATCCTAAGACTAATTGTTGTGACAACGTATTGAACTCAACAAACAGACAACTCAAACGAGCGTAGGTCAAACGGGCATGGGTGAAACACCCACAATTTTAAGAGTAGCCAATTCATATACTCACTTCCTATTCCTGGTAAATCCAAAGGTAACCTAAAAATTTGTGTGTTAATTTAACTCTAGATTACACATAACTACATTTTATTTATCAAAATAGACTTCTTAATTTTTTGTGTCCTACCATTTGTCGAACGCATAATCCATTTGCAAGTATGAAAGCACAAAGAGAGCAATGGATAATCTTATACTCCATAATTATTTATTAAAATTTATTATACACAAGAGCTAACAAGTAACAACATAGTTATATGAAGAGAACAAAGATGAGACGATTAGAGAGATAAAGATTGGAGTTGCGTCAACAAAATATATATAATTAAAGGCCGTTTATATAGGACGTTTATTTGAGTGTCATTCTTTTAATGCGTCTTTTATTTTGATCATCTAATTTAGACGTAATTTGATAAAGTGTTGTATTTTTCTAGGCGTCTTAGCAAATGCATTTTAGAAGCATTTTGTATTAATTTATCATAGCATCATATATTAGTACCAATATAAAACACATGGAGCTCTTTCAAGAAAATCATGACCGTTACTTTAATCAATGGTTGAAATTCAAGCATGTTAGTCTATAAACCCACCTTCCAACCAGCCCCTCATTTGGACATCACCAGCCGCATCTCTCTCTCTCTCTCTCTCCCTCTCTCCCTCTCCCTCATCTTGACATGACCATCTACAAGACTACAACCAGCCCCCTCATCGTCTACAACTAGTTGTGAGGGAGGCAGCATCATCATCTACAACCAATTGTGAAGGAGGCAGCAGGGGGCACGCTACTGCTACTACGAATAGATGTAGCAACAAGCTTTTCTTTGCTAAATACATTAAGCCGCACTTTCATCTTCCAGCACCTCCACAACAGATGATCCCTGCCCTTTTCTCCAATAATCCTTGCTTACTTTATCTGAATGGATGTCCTTCTATTTGTTTGAGAGTGTAACGGGTAGATATTTCTCTAACTCGAGCCGGAAGAAAATTCCACCCATCCTCTATTTAGCCACAAAAAAAAAAACTGTAGCATCACTTTTGGCGGCGTTTCAACAAGGTGTTGCCCCTAGTTTTGCAATTGTCGCTAAAATACTACCAAAATTATGACAAAAAATAATGCGCTAGCAAATGTTTTTGTGGCTAAGAAGGAGGGTGGAGCAAGAGCTTCTCCTGCCAAAATTTGTTCATGCCAAATTACTAGTAGTCTCTCTTGTGATCATAGCGAAACACTTCAGTTAGGCTCTGACAAGATTGCTGAGAGAAATTACTAGTAGGTTTTTTGAATCCTTAATTAGCTTTTCTCCTATTCCTAAACATACCCTCCTCACTGTCAGAGGCTTTCCTTTACCCCAATTACCCATACCTTCCTTCACTCATTGGCAAACAAAAAATTACATGCAAAAAATGTCTAAGTAACTAACTAGGCCACAAATCTATATTTCATACACCTCTACGCATATTTGGCTATAAAATAGCTAGAGAAAGCCGCAGGCGGAGCCCATCTGCCATGGAATATTTATTTACAACTTTAAATTGAACTGGCTAACAAAAAAAAAAAGTTATGGCCTATGAAACTCCGGTTGGGGCAAGAAGATAACATCGGGTTTTGTACAAGAAAGGAAGTAGGTCTTATTAGGAATCTTCCAAAACTAATTTATAGATTGTCTAAGGGGAGAGTTGGGGCAATGTACATTATCTTGCATCCATGTATTATTTCTGAGCTCCAACAAAAGCTTTTCAATAACTGCACTCCACCTTTATAGCATCACTTTCACTGCTAAAAATTTCAGGTAACGTATTAAAGGTCCTTAAGTGGCAAAAGTTGAGTCTTAAGTGTTTGAAATGTGGAGTTTGACTATCAACCACTACTTTTGAAATCGATAATCTGATCTACCTTAGTAACAATTATGAAAGATTGCAGCTCTCGCTTGAGAAACCGAGCAAATATGTTTGAATTTATATCTTGGTTATTTGTGAATTTCACATATAAGTTTGATATGTTCACTTGAAGGTTTAAATACTCTAAGTTTAACCCTCAAAGTTCATAAAAAACCACAAAAATATATGGAAAAAACAGATGTGTTGCTATCCGATTGGCAACTTCTCCATGTCCACTAAAAAATTACAATTATGTCCTTCTATCAACCGTATATGTATTAATTCATTAACAGTAAAGAGGTCAATTGAGACCACATCAGCCAGGCGATAAAGAGTTGGGAGAGACAAAATTCCTAAAATCTAGATGTAGTAGAAGACTTTGCCCTTCCTACTGTCCTTGAATCCCACCGATTAGTTAGATCCTGTTAGTGTTTCTGTGTATCCTGTCCACAAGTTGGTGGGGTGGTGGATAGTGCTGGTGGTAGTAAGCTGATCCAATTGGAAGTGGTGGAGGTGGGGGTGATATATGGAGGTAGTTGGTAGTGGCGGTGTTGACAATGATCCAATCAGTAGTGGTGAAGGTGGGGTGATGGAGGCGGTGAGTAGTGGTGGTGTTTGGCGTTGCTGTGATTGTATACGTAGGTGAGCGGTGAAAAAATTATGCTAAATCAGAAGTAGAAAATTCAAAAAAAAGACTAAAAGTTCTCAGAACTACAACATTTTGATTCATAACTATAAAATTTATACGTAATGAAACAAACCCTTGGTGGAGTATAATTCTCGAAGTCTTCGTTGGAGTCACTCACCTCGTCATACTCCCATGTTTTATTGGTAACTCGAAAGTGTAGCTTAAAAGTTGACTTTAAAGCCGTGGCCACTTGTTAAGCCGCAGATATATTTACTGTTAGGGTCCGATTGGATCACGAAATTAGCCTTGGAATTGAGGTAGATTTTAGAATTGGACCTTAAGAATTATAATTTTGTTGATTGGATAACATATTTGGAATTAGAATTTCAATTCATACCCAATTCCATGAAATTAAAAACACTCACGGTCCAATTCTTAAGGCCCAACATCAAATTTGCAATTCCAAGCCCGTTAGAATTCGACCCGCCCAATCCCGACTCACGGTCTCTCGTTCTCTCCTCACGTTCTTCTCTTCCTAACGATCTTCCTTCTTTCTTCTCTCTGACTCGATTCAACCTCGCCAGCCACGATTTTCCTTCTCTCTTCTCTCTGGCTCTGAATCAACCTCGTGAGCCATGATCTTCCTTCTCTTTTCTCTTTGATTCAACTTGGTCATGGTAGCGGCAAGGGCAGACGGTGGCGGCTACAATCTAGTATTTTGACGGCGATGACGGTAATGATCTACTCTCTTTGACGACAGCGACGACAGTCTAGGTTAGTCAAGCATCTATGCTTAATTTGCTTTGATATCTCTCGGTTAACTTTGTTGTTGATGTTGATTTTGAGTTTGGGTCAAAGATGATTGTAATGGACATGGCTTAGATGTTGTTTGGATTTAGGATTTTCTCAACTCTCCTTTTGATTTATCTTTCTTTGGACTCTGATTATGAAGTATCCCGATGAAAGTAAAAATGAAGGTATCATAATTAGTCCAAATGTTGAGTAAGTCAAATTCGTGTTGTCCCGCAAATAAAAGATGGTATATTCGTCTGGACTTTGCCTTTCTACCATATTGGTAATTGCTTTGAAATGAAAATTGTTCTTTATCATATATAGATCTTGCAGGAGATGTTTTCTATGCAAATTGGGATGAAGTACTTCATGAGGCTACAGCAACGGTTTCAACCCTTGGGGATTTGCTGTACTAGAAAGAAGGACGTTGCATATCTAGTAATGGCTTCAGAAATGAAAGTTTCATTTGAAATATATTAATCAAATCCAAAGTGAGAGTGCCTGCGGACCCTAGAAATTGTCATGATATTTTTTTCTACTTGCTTTCAAATATCATGCTCTTACCGCTGACAAGAACATGTAATTACATTCTGATTGTTGTCTGAAGCATTTTACCTGTTCTATCAAACAAAGTTTGTGCTTGGTAACAACAACAAATTTACTAGATTGCTACATAAGCTTTACATCATCCTTCTGGTTCTTACAGTTCTTAAAAGGTCTGTTTCAGTAACCTCTATTTTGCAAGCATGACTGAACCATTTTGCCTCCTGAATGTAGGAATTCCAAGTTCGTCTTGACATCAGTGCTCAAATTCCAAATGAGGAAGTTCTAAGGTCTATCCATCTTACGCTTGAATGGACAACATTTCGAGAGAATTTAGCTAAGGACTTGTTTGCCGAATATGAAGCTAGGTATGGACGAGGAGTTTGATACAATAGCTAAATACTTATCTGAAATGTTATTTCTTTAGCATCTATGTTCTTATTACTGTATATCTCATGAATATCTTATTATTATATATCAGAAATGTTACTCTTTACGAGCTATTTTCTTGTTAAAACAACGTAATGTGTGGTGTATTCTTAGGAACTATGGAGGATTTATGGTGGTTGTTGGTTGAATGTTTTTGAGTTGGGCATGCGATGGTGTTGACTGATGTTATATTTGAAGAACAAAAAATTTGGCTCATTTATCTATTTTATACTTAGTCATCATATGTGTATTTATCTTTGTGAGCTCATTCTTTTCATTTTGTACTTAGTCATCTTATGCGTATTTTCTTTCTTTTTCTGTATCATTTGTTGGGTAGGGTTGCGTGATGTATGATTTGAGGAAAAAAAAAATTGACACTCCTGTTTTGCATATTTACCTTTTATTTTTTGACTTTAGCAATTTCAATTCTTAATCCAATTTTTTATGCAAACCAATCAATGGAATTACAAATTTCATTCAATTCCAAATTAATTCCAATTCCAATTCCAATTCCATTGGAATTGGAATTGAATTACAATTCCTAATTCCAATTCCATTGCCAATCGGAGCCAGAGAACTAGCTAGTCTCTGTGTGTGCGCGTGTGCGAGCCCGCGTGCGCGCGCGCGTGTGTCTGTGTGTGCGCGTTGCAATGGCAACCACTGTGTCTGTGTGTGCGCGTTGCAATGGCAACCACTTCACTTCTGGCAGCAATCACGAGAAGGTAAGTGTAATCAAGCTCTGAGTTAATGTGCCTTCTTTTTAGCCTTAAGTAGTTCAGCTTTGTAGTATAATCTTGCTTAATTAGAGCCTAAATTGTCACGGCTAGTTTTGAATAGATTGCTCCTGCGCAATATTTTGCACTTCGAATGCTATTATGGTATCTAAGAAATGCTATTATGGTATCTCAGAACAGTGTTCAAATTATGAACACAAATGCACCATCATGAGGAAGAAAAAAAGATCGTGGAATCAAATTCGCTCTATCGGTTCTGTTTGGCCTCATAGCTATACAATGGCCGTCGTCCTTTCCTCTTCTCTCTCTCTCTCTCCATCTCGGTTCTCCGATGATTAATGTAAGCAAAAATTGATTCTAACTCTCTTGGTCTAGCTGCCACCTAACCCTTGCCTTTTTTGTTACCAGAAGAGAAATACAAGAGAATAGAGTAATTAGGCGGCAGTGGCACCATTTGTTAGTAATGGTTTATATAGTGGGGCAACGGATTTACCAAAGCATAGGGCCCATGCATGTTTGACAGCTTCGGTGATGGATTGGGTTGGCTCACGCAAGTCAGGGTTGAAATTAATGGTCGGGACTCATGGTATTCACCTATAAAATAATACTAATTATGTCCTTTAATCCTTCTTTTATTGCATTTGTTCTCTTTAAATTAACGATTATAAATGACATCATGTAATATTTACTCTAAAATTTAAGATGGGGCTCCTCGCAAGAACAAAACGAGGGACTCAAACTTTAGACAAAGAGCAGCCTTCTAGTTCTACACCTTATAATCAGAGTGCCTAATTTAATAACTTCTATCAAAGTGTGAGATATATAATAGCGGCTGAAATCGTGCCATATGTTAAAAAACAGTCTTAAGGACAGGACAGGACAGGACAGGACAGGACAGGACTGTACGTGTGCTATTATTACTGAGTTTTTTCACAAAATAACGGAAAGGCAAAATTTGAAGTGATATAGCGCGCTCTTGCTAAAATATCAGTACCATCAAATTATTGATTTTACCTTACCCAACAACGTTGAATCTGATTTCTTGCGCGACAACTACAAAAATCATGCTTCATCTATATTTATGTTTCGATTATTATACGGTTGACTGTGACCTACTCGAGAAGGGGACTTGGCAGAATGAATGAAGTTGCTCGTTGGATCACAATGTTCTAGCATGTGTTTTGTCTCGCCCGTGGGTATGCTTTATTTCCGTTTTAACCTGAGAAAATGATCATGCAAAATATGGTTGGGCATGAGAATTCCACATTCACTGTGCATCCCACAACACTTGGTTATGATTTAGTGTCATTCAAGCATTGTGCGCCTCATGCTATGCAGGCTAGAGGGAAATGTCGCACTGATAACAGGTAAAGCCACAGGCATCGGAGCATGCACCGCAAAAATCTTCGCCCAAAACGGAGCCAAAGTCATCATCGCCGATGTCCAAGATGACCTGGGTCAGTCAGTTACTGAGTCCCTAGGTCCATCAAACTGCACCTATGTCCATTGCGATGTCACAAATGAAGACCACATTAAGAATGCCGTAGACAAGACAGTCTCAACCTTTGGAAAGCTTGACATCGTGCTCAACAATGCTGGCATATCCGACCCCCACAAGCCTCGTATCCTCGATAACGAAAAAGACGACTTTGAACGTGTCCTCGGCATCAACGTGACTGGAGTTTTCCTAGGCACGAAGCACGAAGCACGCAGCTCGAGTTATGGTGCCTGCCAGAAGTGGTTGCATCCTTTCAACTGCTAGCGTCAACTCCAATCTCGGCGGGGCAGGCTCGCATGCTTATTGCTGCTCAAAGCATGCTGTTGTAGGCCTTACTAGGAATTTGGCAGTTGAGCTCGGGCAGTTCGGGATAAGGGTGAATTGCCTGTCGCCTTAAGCACTCGCAACACCTTTAGCAACGAAATTCAATGGACTTAATGACGAGGATCTTAAGAACGCGATGAACGCACTTGGGAACCTTAAGGGTAAAGATGTAAAAAGGGCCGGGCGGCCCGCGGGCTGGCCCGGCCCTGCCCTTTTTTGGCCCAGCTTGGCCCAGCCCTAACCCTTAGAGCTTGGGCCAGGGCCAGGCCAAATAATTTGAGAAACGGGACCGGGCCCGGCCCTAAAATGGCCCGTTTTTGGCCTGATTCCCTTGGGTATCTTATCTATGAACTTTAATAAGACATTCTCAATTAGATGAACGCTAAAAGTAGTATAACTAAGAATAAAAAATCATTTCGAATGGGTAAGAAATTTTTAAAACAAGCATGCAATGCATTTTCATTCTACCCACGTTGCTGACACTTTTCTTTCGCACCTGATTCCAAACATAAATAAATGGAGGAACATAAGCAAGGGTATGCAATCTTGGACTCATACTTGTACTAGTATTTGGTGTTCCCTTTTTTGTTATGACTGAATAGCGAACTAAAAAAAAAATAGAGGTGGATAATCAATCATAGTGCAACTCATGAGTGCACAACCGATCTACCTTATTTCTAGTAAGTAATAATATGTATTAACAAGGAACACCAGAGGAGTGACACCCATGTCCACAAAAATATCTACTCAGCTAGCTATACAACATTAAGCTGTCTAAAAACTAAAGATAGGCTTCATTGCAGTAAGAAATTATTTTGAGAATCTAAATTGGAAAGAAAAGGAGGCAGAGGCTTACAACTGAACAAACTCAATACCTTGGTGTTCTGTCGACCCTGTGAATATAAAAGGACAAAAACCTGTTTAATATCTTTTGTAAAAACAATAATAGAACAATTTTCTTTTAAAAATTAGTTGATAAAAAGCTTATGAAGATAAAAGGAGGGAGGACTTATGAACAAATTTATCTTAAATTTAATTTTTTCATAACATAAAATATGGATAAAAAGAATTTTTTTTAAAAAAATAAATTTTTATTTAGGCCCGGGCCTGGCCCAAAAGTTAGGGCCTAGGGCTTGGGCTTGGATCGGGCCAGGATATCCTCACATTAGGCCCGCCCCAGTTTGCAAGGCCCGAAGCCCGGTTTGGCCCTGGCCCTCTTCTGGCCCGCTGGGCTCAGGCTGGGCTGGCTCAAGCCCGGCCCATTGACATCTCTACTTAAGGGGGTGACTCTTCGGGCAGACGATGTCGCGAATGCAGCGCTTTATCTGGCGAGCGACGAGGCCAAGTACGTGAGTGGACACAACCTCTTCATAGATGGAGGTTTCGGCATTGTTAATTTTGCATTTAAGATATTTCAGTATCCAGATGCTTGAGTTTATTCATCCAAGTCATGCTAACAACAGTATCATTTTCACCTCCTCACCCTCCTCACCCCAGGGAAGAAAGGCAAAGAGAAGAGTTTACAAATAATGGAGATCGAGTTTGTCACTGAGAAAACTGCAGCGTTTCTTTTTAATCATGGAGCATGTAATATAGCAAAAGCTTAATTTTTCTCTAATCCAATTGACTTGTGACGGCTTCACATTGCTAAGTGCATTTGACATATACTTGATCCTCTATGTACCATGAAACTTCAAAACAATTATGAGAGGCATTCTGCCCTTCTTGTTGATCTTTTGCAAGCCAGCCACAAGAGATTCCAAAGCTTTAGATGCTGCCATTGTTGTCTGATCCGAGTACTTGGGGTAGACACCAGACAACCGGTTCAGGCATCTAATCTTTAGCTAGTGACGAGTGATTACTCCTCAGTCTGGGACAGACAAGGTGGTGACCAATTATTGGAAGTGTTTGCCTATTACTCTCATTTCGTTATTCCACCTGATCTTGGCAACTATGAGATCGACCTAACCATTCTTTTGGTAGTTATAAAAAAATTTGCTCAGACGTTAAGTCTCCTATGTTAAAATATTTACGTATGCTGACTTTGTTGTGAAGGTCCACAAATCAGAGAAGATAAGTGCGATAAAAGAAACTAATTCAATCAAAGAATTACGTAGATAGTTGGACTAAACATGTTTGAAAATATAGTTTAATTAGAAAACAATATAAACTTGCCCATGATATACAGTTAAACAATCAATTTGCAGTTTTGAATATTAAAAAATATAGATAGTTAATAAACACGACAAAATAAGTTTGGCGCTCTCTCTTTCCCTCACTCAAAAAAAGTAAAACTAAAAATATCCGATACGTTTATATTATGTAGTAGCTATGAATGCAAACAAAGCATTCCAGCAAGTGTAAACTACTCGGATGTTAAAATATTTACGTATGCTGACTTTGTTGTGAAGGACCACAAATTACAGAAGATAAGTGCAATAAAAGAAACTAATTCAATAAAAAGAATTACATAGATAGTTGGACTAAGCAGGTTTGAAAATATAGTTTTAGAAAACAATATCAACTTGCCCATGATATACAGTTAAACAATCTATTTGCAGTTTTCAATATTCAAAAATATAGATAGTTAATAAACACGACAAAATAAGTTTGGCGCTCTCTCTCTCTCTCTCCCTCTCCCTCTCTCAAAAAAATAAAACTAAAAATATCCGATACGTTTATATTCTGTAGTAGTTATGAATGCAAACAAAGCATTCCAGCAAGTGTAAACAACTCGGATGTTGCTCTTACAAATAGCATTAATAGAAAAGATAGAGGATAAAATACAGTAACACCCTCTAAACTAACTATTTGCGATGAGTGTCTGTTTGGTAACGCTTATTTTTTTAATTTTTTCTCCAGTTTTATAAATTGAAAAAAAAATAAACAGGTATAACACACAGTTTTCATTTTTTTCTTCAATTTTAAAAATCAGTTTTTAAAATAGGGCTGCTTTTTAAAACTCTCATTTATGAGTTTTGGATTTTCAGTTTTGGTTTTTATTTTGAGACCATCATCAACACCACCTCCCACCACAGCACCCACCGCCCATCGTCGTAGGCCATGGTCACTAGAGACCGCCGACCACCGCTGCCTGTCGCTGGCCGAGAGGCACTACCGGCCACCTCGTCGGCCACTGCCACCCGTACGCCCCATTAGCGCCTCCCGCAAACCGCCACAAAAAAAAAAACTCAAAATAAAAACTGGGTAATCAAACACTCAAAAGAAAAACTCAAAAATTAAATACCCATTTGTTTTTGCTAAAAAAATAAATAAAAAATAAACTGATTTTTATTTTTTTAAAAATAAAAAATCAAAACTGGAAGTGATTTCAAACACTGCCGGTTTCCAAACTATTATTCATAGCGAGTAAGCCTTACGATTGATGTGGGTTAGCAAAATTTAGAAAAGATTATTTTGCACCCTCCTAAGCCTGAATTTGGCGAATCTATTGCCAAACAGTCCTAATTGAAACCCGATGCCCTAGATCCCCTCTTTTATTTCTTTGTTCCTCACCATTCCACGGTAAACTTACCATCGTCCCCAGCGAGATGGATATCCCCCCACTGAATTCATGAAAGAAATAACAGTAAATTTTCAATTGAGTCTTGTAACACATACTTATGGTATAACAAAACATAGAAAATTACTAATACTTATAACTACGAGATCGGATACTTATCATAGAAAAACTTATTTGCCGGGAACAAACGTATGCTTATGTATCAGGTATATATATTAAATAGTGAATACAGAGAGCCCAATCCATAGAACAAAATGAGTAATTTTTGTGTTGAGAAAGAGCAGTAGCTAAGGATACGGCCTATAGACCTATCCGTTCATTAATTCATTGTATATTATTCACTTCTGGACACATAAAAGATGAAAAATTGTAGATTTTTCCGATTTAAAATAAAAAAAAAATTACGAAGCCAAAGAAGTAAGAAAACCTATCAGTTTTGGTGAAATACAGGAAAGGCGGCAGGTTGCTGTCCTTTACGAGCAACAAGAATGGCCGAGCTACGGTCATAATCTGCCCCGGTATGTATGTTCCAACACTCCTCCGCCGCTCATTAGGTTAAGCTGTTTGTAATTACGGTTCAAATTTTTGGTTGCAAATGGCGGTATATTGATGCGAATATGTTGCAGAGGGAATATCATTTCAATTCTTGAGTATGTAAAAAGGTTTTGATTTGGAAATGAGAGACGACTTTGCAGGCATTTATCCCTCACGATTTGTTCATGCCAGTGTTTGTTACTCCGATTAGCCTCCTTATTGGTCTATAGGGTGTGTGATCAAATAAAAGTTCCCACATTCGTATAAAAGCGAAAGGATTAGCACTCCCTCCCTGTTTCATTGAATTTTCATTCTTCAACCTATTGGTAAATTCCTGATCTAGTACATGCAAGCGTTATCTTTATTTATGATTTTTGTCCTAACTTGACTCGCCAAATGATTTAGATTTATTCTATGATTGCTATTTGAATTCAATCCAATCTTTACATGTACTAAAATCTATCCTAGGATTAGCAGAAAATCATACGGGAAAATCCCCCACCAACGAAAACACTTTGTTTCCATGGCAAAGGGGCAAAGTGTTTATGGAACCACAGAAGATCAAATGCACCCTTTTAGCGTCAGTCGGCGCTTCCTTTAAGTGGTAAACTTCATCTCTTACTATCCCCTGTTACTGTGAACCGCAGGGGATCCAAATTGATGGACTCATTTTGATGGTGGGTGTGGCACTGGAATGCCGTAGCCTGTGAATCATTTGCCTTGTTTGTACGATGCCATGTGCCAGACCACTTCGCTTTACTAATGAAATTGCTACGCATATTGTAAAACCATTATGACTTTTCAAACCTCACGGTAGTGAGTTGAGGAGTGGATTGGCCTTGTGCTTAGGACATTTTTCTATCCCTTGAAGGCAAATCTTATTGGCTTTGTCTGTAATGTCACTGGCAAAACCCCTCGAGGATTCAGCAGCCCGGCCTTTAGCAAGCACAGTAATTGCTTGTAGATTTAGACATGAATGATCTTGACTTTGTTTAGGTCTTGGATGATCAAAGCTATAGCAGTACACTTACTACACGATGCAGAAAGACCATGGGATAATGGCAAATAGTGGCTGGTTTGTTACAGCTGAAGTTAAGACGCGTTGAAACTCAACTGAGTAGAGGCTAGTTGATCGGCACTAGCCAGGCACTTGGGCAAGGGCTTTCATTAGCAAAAATAAAGCGCAGGTTGAAATACGAGTCACATTTTAATTATGGTTTATAATGTACAAAGAAAGGCCCAGAATATTTTGGGAATAAATAAATGAGAACACAGAAAAAGTCGGTTGCAATCGGGAGCGATTAACGCGTCTGGTTAACTAGTTCTGCGGACAATTTCTTGTTCTGCATTGAAACGGCTTGCGCCATGGAAGGCCAATAATGGATTCCTCGGTCTTAGCTCAATGAAAAGGGCAAGAGAAGTAAAAGGTTTGCATAAGATGACAGATAGATATAGGCACTGCATACAACTATACTAACCACAGTTATCAAGTTACAGATCACCTTAAGCATTATACAGTAAAATAGTTCAGCTTCTTGAATCTCTGTTACCGTGTTTTCATTCTCCTTTGCTTCATTCCAAATTTCTCGTTAAACCACTCGTGATGCCTTGTCGTCAGATTCTGTCCAATTATCAACCCAACTATCACCCCGCTTCCCAAGCCCATGGAGATGACAATACAATCAACTCCATCTAGGAACCCGGAAGAACCCTCTCTTGTTTTAGTGGTTAAATGTGGTGTAGGTGCCTGACTTGCACATGCAATGGATGAAGGCACCCCACATAGTGCAGTATATTTGAGGAATGGTGCCACCGAAGTTGTTACCTTTCAGGTTTAGTATTGAAAATGAATCGCTAACGTTGCCCAAGCATGGAGGAATCGTGCCATTCATGTCGTTATCTGACAGATCCAGTATAGAGAGAGAACTCTCTTGGCAGATTAACGGTGGAATTTCTCCAGTCAGTTTATTGTTGGAGAGCAAATAACCTAAGGTGCTTGGAGGGGGAATTTTCAGTGATCCACTCAGCATGTTGTGTTGTAAGTAAAGACTAATCAGTTTCTTTAACCTCACTACAGCCACTGGAATATGACCAGAAAACTGATTGAAGCTTGCATCAATTCGCAACAGCAATGAAGCTTCAGATATTCTCATTGGCAACTCACCAGAAAATCGAGCAAACCGTTTTTGAGTGTGGTGGCGTAGTAAAATATTGGAGGAAGATTAGAGTAAGACCTTTTTGTGATACCTTCACTCCCAGTCTATAGCTCGCATCATAAGTTAATACGCCACGTCATCGATCTCGCCCTCGTTAAACATTTCAATGGCTTCCCTTGGTGTTTGTAAAGGCCATATAATATCATTTTTTGTGTCCAAACTCAATAATAAGACTTCTAGCGATTGCAAACTTGAATAACTGCTTCAAACAACAGAAACTCCTCTTTGTTTAGTCATGTTGAAGAACTTAACTTGTATACAAAAAACTAAGAAGAAAAATTAAAATCTTTTGTGATGACTATTGTGGTTGCATTATTTGACCTTTGTGTCAGATCAAATCATGAAACCCTCGTCTTCTGCGATTCCAAAGACTCCCCAACCCCTTTCCAAATCACTTCCCGGATCGAACCAGAATTTATGCCGCCCGCCCTGGCTGTATTCCTAGCAAATCTGGTGGGGTTTTGGTTTACTCCTTTGTCTTAAAGATGGCCAACGATATATTTTCACTATGAAACTGCTGCAAACATTTCTTTAATAACTTTCAAATCTTCTTAAGTTCATGCTCTTGAAAGGAGACAGGATATGGTAAGTAGAAGTTTCAAAGGACCTGCCAAAAGTCCTCCTTGAAAAGTCTAATTTCCTGCCTAAGCAAGCAAATAGACCACATGAAAGAGACGTTTAACGTGAGCTATGTTTGATCGAATACTGGAGTAATTGATTGGTCAATTTATGAGCTCAACAGAAAGCCACCAAATAAGACCAGAAAAAAATATCTATACTAGCTGTGCAAGCTTTCAAAGATCAAAAGACACAGGAAACAACAGCCATGTATAGATAGTCTTTTGTGCCGTAGCGTTTCTTAGTAAGTGAACTCCAAGATTTCAAATCAGCCTTAATCGAGACCAAAAATCCTCTCAGTTCTCTCCTATTCACTGGAGCAACCCTACAGCCTTCATTGTGGTAGGGTTAACAATACTAAACCCTCCATCAATGACAAGATCGAGTCCACTAACATAACCCGAATCATCACTAGCCAAGTAGAGCGCAGCCTTAGCCACATCACCAACCCTGAGATGTTTCCCCTTCAGATTTGACACCTCAAGAAGATGCTCTTCAATTTCCTCTACAGTAAGTCCCATTTTGGAGGTTGAGCCGGTGACCATTCCGGAAGGCGAGATACAGTTTACCCTTATTCCGTGCTGCCCGAGCTCGGCTGCCAAATTTTTACATAATCCCACAACTCCATGCTTTGAGATTGCGTAAGGGAGAGTTGACATGCCTGCAATCAACAAGAGTGTTAGCGAGTGACATATTTGAAGTATCTCCAAAAGGAAGTCCTAGTTTATTTTTCAAAAGTACTCATCAATACTCTTGGGTATACTCCATTACAAGAGAAAAATAGAATATTACTCCCTCACTCCCTAAAAAGAAAGAGTGATCATCTTTCTTTTTTGGATTGTCCGACAAAAATTAATCACTTCCAAATTAAAAAAGATTATGTAAGTATGTTTACATATTTATCATTTTTACACTTTTTTATTCTATTTCTCTCTCCACATTTAACTCTCTACTAACTCATTTTCTTTCTCCTGCCACATTTAATACTTTGTCAAACAATTTTCTTTTTCATGACTCACTCTCTTCCCCTTATCTCTAAGGGGTAAAAAAGAACAAAATACACAATATACAACCTAAATCTTTAATATGCGTGCAAAATAAAAGTGATCACTCTTTTAGGGACGGAGAGAGTACTGCAGTAAAATAGCGGGGTAGCTGCAAAGAGAAAAGATGGCTACTGTTTTTATAGGGACGAAGTACTCGACCACTTTTGTAGGAATATATTTTAATTAAGGAAATTGGATTTAACCCCGTAAATAGAGCTGTTGGGTATAGCGACGCTGCAAACAATAGTGCCGAAAGGCCAAACAATTTTCTCTTTCATGACTCACTCTCTTCCCTCCTATCTTTAAGGAGTAAAAAAGGAAAAAATACACAATATACAACTTAAATCTTTAATATGCGTGCAAAATAAAAGATATCACTCTTTTAGGAACGAAAGGAGTACTGTAGTAAAATAGCGGGGCAGCTGCAAAGAGAAAAGATGGCTACTTTTTTTTTTATAGGGACGAAGTACTCGACCACTTTTGTAGGAATATATTTTAATTAAGGAAATTAGATTTAACCCCGTAAATAGAGCTGTTGGGTATAGCGAAGCTGCAAACAGTAGTGCCGAAGGGCCAAAAGTTTTGTTAAAGTTTGTCAGGGTACACAATATGCAAACTTTGTCCTTACCTGCAATGGATGCACAAGCACTAGCTGTGAATAGTATGCAACCCTTGCGCTGCGGCACCATGACCCTAGCAGCGTGTTTGGCTCCTAAAAAGGAACCAACCACGTTAACGCAGAGAACCTTCTCTAGGTCTGATTTTGTAGAATCCAAAATGCTGCCGAAGGGGCGGTCCACAATGCCTGCATTGTTGAACATTATGTCCAGGTGCCCGAACCTCGCAACAACGGTGTCAATCAGATTAATTATGTCCTCTTCATTTGATACATCACAGTGGATGTAACACACATTTTTGCCAAGCTTACTGGAAATGGCCAGACCAAGTTCATCTTGGATATCAGCAATGACTACCTTGGCACCGTTTTCCCAGAACAGGTGCACGGTACTTTCTCCGATTCCACTTGCACCACCAGTAATGATGGCGACTTTGCCTTCTAAACTGGAAACGGATTGCAAAAAACCAGGTTAATTGACCGAATTTTGATAAGATAAGAGAAGTTGAGCCATCCAAATTTGTTTCCACTGCTGAATTCTTACGTGGAAATATGATAACAGCAAAAACAAGATGAAGAAGGAAAGACATTGGCAAAGAAGGTTGCAGCGAGCATTCATACGGTACAGCGCTGCATAATTATACTGTTCATTGAATTATGGATAAGCTGAGCTTCCAAACCATGCTTAGGTGCTCAAATTTTAACTGAGAAATTTGGTACAAACCCAAGGGACTCGATCTTAACTTTGGGACAACAGAAGAAACACTATCTGCAGTGTATCTGCAGAAGAATCATCTATTCAACTTGGAACCTTCCAAGTGCATGCTGAACTCGTTGGCAACAAGAAGAAACTAGTTTCTTAAACTTTGTTATGTAAAACGCATGGAAAGGGTAGGAAGAACATGCAATTACCTGCGGCCGGAGGGAGCCATAGAAGAAGAATGTCCCTTCTTTGTCTGTGAAGAGAGAGCAAACACCTTGTTCGTAATGATGTAATTCCCTTGCCTAATGTTTTATAGGCATCTATAAAACGTGTTTTTTTCTTCTTCTCACTCTTGTAAAGTGCTTAGTACGGTGAAGTAGAAGAAAAATCTACGCCCATGTTTCAAACTTGGCGTTTCAAGATAATAATATAATAATGTCTTATTAAAAGAATTGGTGATAGAATATTAAAAGAATTAGTAATAGAAAAATGGAAGAGACTATGTACACCCATTAATATGCTAATTCACTTGTTATTTATTGTTCAAATGTCGACACTTGTTTCCGACGCCTTTTTTAAGTGACAAAGCATATAGATTATTGCCTATTTAGTAACTATTAATTGTTTTGTGTGCGTGCGTGCGCGTGTTTTGGAATAGTTTCAGTTTGGTTCTATTATGACTTGGTCAATAGCCAACATTTTCTGCCATGTTCTACTGCATTCCTGACCCATGAGTCTCTTCCCTTCCCGCTAGAGATTGGTTCTCTATTCTCCGCTCCACTGTTGATTTCAAAGCCATCAATTTTGAAAGGCAAGGGCAAGGTGAAGGATTCTTCGAACCCACTTCCAAAATGCCAAGAAAACAATGCTGCGAAAGAGAGCTTTACTTGAGGTGGACAGGGTCATATCTTGTCTGCCCTGCATTGAAGTGATGACACCCCATACCCCTTGTGATGAATGTCATAAACGACTTCAATCTGCAGCTCTGCGGAGTCATTAATGTGATCCCGAATAATGTCACTGTAACTACAAAAGCAGTAATTTAAATAGCCTTTGACATTGTTTGCAGTTTTTATTTTTAATAAAAAAAGTTTGATTTTTCTTTTCTAATTTAAAACTGTTGGACGTTTGACATAGTTTTAATTTTCAAAAATAATAAAACAAAAATATTTGACAGAATAACTCTTTGAGTTTTTTATACATTATCACATGATTAAACAAATATTATAAAAAATGAGTAAAAACTCATACAATCAACAATAAAAATTTAAATACATATTACAATGTCTTACAAATTTCATCAATGGAAACGCATAACATTTACATCCATAGTCCAAGATTCAAGTTGTATTAAACAAATCTCAATAATAAATCAACATCCTCTATTACAAATATTTCTAGCAATGCGGTCTCTAACTACACTCATTCTCTGTTATTGTTGGTGATTACTTAGATACATTTGAGTTTGATCTTGTAAATTTGTGTGAGCGCCTTCAACAATCATATCCCCCCTTGCAAAATTCTGAAAGTCTGGATCACCTCGATCTTGTTTTCCCTTTGCTTTAAGAAATCCATAACATATTATAATCATTTTTCACCCCCTTATGGTAAGTTCATATACCAAACATAATGAAACTACGTTTGGACTGAAAATTCATCACTCCACAGATTATAATGAAAATTAACATAATGAAACTATGGGCAGTTCATAAACCAAACAGTTGATATACTAAACAAACTGAGCTTGATTTCAATCAAACTGAAGGAACAACAACAATACTCCAATGAAGCTAACGGATATCCCTACTATGTTTCCTGATCGGGCCACACACGCTACATAATCAACTAAACACTCCGCGGTCAACAAAATGTAAACCTGCTACAATGATCATCCTCACTGCTGAAGATGCATAGCTAATGACCAGATGCAAACCCGATCTGTTATCCTTCTATAATTATAATCTACAATTAAGGCTAACACATACCGTCTTTCAAGCCCTTCTACTTCCTTCCTTTCCTCCATTGGCAAACCAACTAGATGAACTGCTCGTGGTATAATAACCAACAGACAACTACATTTTCTTTTGCTACGTTATGACATTAGTATTAGCAAAACTGAGAACCAGAAAAATTCAATGTGCCGCATATATGACATAGAAATCCTTCCAAACAACCAAACTTCCACCCTACTATAATCAATTGAATTTGTTAAACACATTATGGCACACGCTCTTAGACATCATCGCACACGCTCAAGAACTTGTGATACGCAATTCTGTTGACAATTGCTTTCTCATGTTGTCAGAAAAAATCTCTTAATTTGACATGAATTGTTGGCTCAACTTGTTTATATACAACTCAGAACTTGCAACAAGAATCTGAAAGTGTGAAAGGTAGCTAACACATCAAGACCCATCAAACGGTGGTAGATCTGAGAGATGGAGGCGGCGGTAGAAGACATACCCGGCGCAGTCATGGATGTGCCAGAGACAAGAGCAAATCTGAATTTTTGAAAATGGGCCTTCTTTCCACAACTCTTGGCTTTTTTTTTTTTTTTGAAAACCAAAACTGAAGCCAACACCCCAAAAAAGTTGGGCTTTTCAAAAATTTAAAATCTGGGCTGAAAAACGGAAAATCAACTACATTTCAAACAGACCCTTAGATATAGGGAACTCAAGCGGAAATTGCACGGGCCTATGCCTAAAAACAGAGCCATCATAGGATGCAATCCTTGCATCCATTCAGTCCATTGATGACCAGCAACCAAACGTTTACCAAGACTGTTTTCTTTTGGAGTAAACATTCCTCCCGGTGAAGAAGATTTCACATCTCATATTTCAAATATGCCACAAAATTAGGTACTAAGCTTGAAAATTTTGGTGACCGAGTCATGTTTAAAGAGCGGTTTTGCTAGCTACCTAACAAACCAATTACGGAAAGAGGGGCCAGTAAAAGTTGTTAGTGATAGTGTGTTGTAATACTTCATGCTTTCATATGTGTCAAAAATAATTATCTGTTGTTCAAATAGAATAAAAGGATGATTTTTAGTGACAATCGTGTATGGGACTAAGGTGAGAAGGGCTAAAATTATTTTGGGTGCAAAATATTATGAAGTTTTGGGGTTAGCTTGTAACTATGAAAAGTTTGGAGGTTGTTCTGTAATTATGAAAAATAGATTAGACTAGGGTGTACTTGTGTAAAATGTTAAGAAAGATTGACATAATAGATTGCCACTTACTACTTTTTTAAATGGCGACTAATCAAATTTGAGTATAAAATAATGGATAATTTAAATCTCTAGGAGCAAAGAAAGAAAGAGGAAGGAAAGAGAGAGAAAAATCAGAGGGAAATGTCGAGAAAGAGAGAGAGAGAGGACGAGAGAGATTGGAAGGCATCTCTTGGAGGTAACTTTAATTTATAATGTGAAACTTTTCAGTGTTTGTGGGTGTTTTTCTAGTGTGTGTTCTTGGGGGTTGTAGGTGTATTTTAATAGGATTTAAGGAGTGTGAAATAGAGGTGTGCATGGGTGTGTTTTAGGAGTGTGCAGGGTGTATGTTTAAGTGTGAGCGTGTGCGTGTAACACTACTACTACAACAGTAGTAGTGTTGTGTGTTGTCAGAGCGTGTTGTGTGTGCTTGAATGTGCAGTGTGTGTGTGTGTTTAAATGTGTGCGTCTGTGAATCAGTGCAGCAGCAGTAGCAGGGTGCTGCGTGTGTGTAACTGCTACAGTAGTGGTGGTGTTATGTCTGTGCTGATGCTGTTGCTGCGAATCAGTGCAGCAGCAGTAGCAGGGTGCTGCGTGTGTGTAACTGCTACAGTAGTGGTGGTGTTATGTCTGTGCTGATGCTGTTGCTGCTGCAGCAGCAGCAACAGTGATGGTGGTGTGTGTGTTTTAGGGGCTGCAATAGTGGTGGGGTGTGTGTGTGTGTGTTTTAGGGGCTGACCAGTGGCGGTGTTTGTGTTTTAGTAGTTGTGTAGTGGTGTGAATGTCTGTTTGTGCTTGTGCGAGAGGTGTGTGTAGCAGGTTGGGGGTGTGTGTGTGTATACTATGGAAAGCAGTACAATGGTGCTCTGTGTGTGTGCATTGTGCACAACAGAGTGTGTGCGCAGTATTTGCGGGAATGCACTGGTGTGTGTGGCCAGTAGTATGCTGGTGTGTGTGGTGTTGGGAGGGGGGGTTGCGTGTGTTCAGAGAGAGTGTGTTAAAAAGTGTTTTCAAGTGTGTGCCTTAAGCATGTGCCTATGAGGTAGCAGTATGTGTATGTGTGTGTATGTTTGTTTGTATTAGGTGTATCTTGTTGTCGAAGTTGTTATGGAGTGTAGGAACTTAATCGTGTATGTGTGAGGGTGTTTGGACAGATTGAGCAGAATGTTGGATACAAGAGCATGCCTAAGGTAAATAATCAAACCCTAAGACGAGTTGGAAGATTGGCTTTAAGCGAGCTGAAAGGGACGTCACAAAAAGCGCGTCTTTGCTCTAAACATTGCTGGAAAAATAAAGAAATGATGGAAAATGTGAGAGAAGCACGTGCACATTGATAGCACGTAAAACGCTTGAAAATTAAAAATAGAAAGGAAGCGAGAAAAGAGCGGTTTGCTAGTGCAAAACTATAAAGTGTTGCTATAAGTCATTGGTTATCAAGCGATTTAAAACCCGGCCTAGTTTAAAATGACAGTGATAAAGTTGATTTTGGCTACTTGCAAAGAAGAAACCTTAGTTATATTGGAAAATCTAAAATGTGAGAAAATTTGATTTTTTTGGATTCGCGAAGGGCGTTAACTGATTTTGTCCTGAAAGGAATTCACGGCTTATATAAAGTAGCAAATCAATGCATTTTTGTCTAGAAATGTTATGAGGGCCCTAAAGTATTGTGATACTTCATTGCCTAGAATTTGGGGCATTTCGACACCAATATCTGCTATTTTGAATTTGTGCGGTTATACACCAAGGTGCATTTAGGTAATTTTTCCTAATAAAATGCTCGGACAGACTTAATCGTCCGAAAAAATATGTGTAGTGTATATAAGAAGTTGTTTTAAAGTGGTTTTGGGGTGTTAGTGGAGTAATGGCCATCCGAGGGTATTTTGGTAATTTTTCATGTCAGCGCTGAATTTTTGTGAGCATGAGCAATTAAGCATCAAGGGTAACCAGAATCGAGGGATGATGTTAGTATGCCTGAAGCTAAGGAGTTTGATATTGACAATGCTTTGATAAGGGCAGGTTAAGGATCCTATTATAGTAGCGGAGTAACTAGTCATCGTAAGACCCTATGAACGGTTAAAGGGATATAATTAAGTGGGTGTACATATTTGAATGGTATCTAACGAGCAAGGTCTTCTTTGACTAGGTGATCCCGCTAGTTGCAATCAGAGGTTATGAGTTGAGTCGGCTAAAAGCCAATCTGGTAAGGATAATGCGGTTCCTTGTACACTAAGACTTGATTCAGTTAGCCTACCTGTCATCGATGATGATGTTGTGGAGAAACTGTTGTATTGTTGTTTTGGGAATTATTGATAACAGATATTTCTCCTTTTTAAGAATGTCTTCGAAGACTTGTGGTAAAGTTTCTTTCAAGTCTGCCCTATTGTTAAGCGATAATGTGGTTAGAGACAAACATTCTATATGAGTTCCCTTCTCGATGACAATGTCTCTTCTAACTATATAAGACTGAGATGAACACCCCATATAACCAATACGTAAAAATGAGGATGGTCTGTGAAATTTGATCACTGGAAAAAAGAGGTATGGCGCTAAAGTCTATCGTGTCTGGTTGAGTCTAGTCTAAATCTGCATTATTATTGACTTTTTCTATATTCATGATTTTAATTATTTGCATGTCATTGATGTTTACTTCTGTAATTATAGATTTAGTGTCCACTTGCATTGTCACTCATTCCGTTTTGTTCATGAGGCGGCGGCAATAATGTTGTTTTGTTGGGCCTTGAAGCCACTCCTTGCCTTGTAGTCGAGTAGCTTCCAAGCAAGCGCTATGAGAAGCCTTCAACGGCCCATTGGTTTGCTCCATTACTCATTGGTTTTTGCTTGCTCATTCTAAGGAAAGAAAAATATTGTTTGACAATATGATGTTGAACTTATTTTGAGTTCCTGATTCATTGTTGATGTTGAAATGATCATTATTTCTCTGAGACCTCCGAATCACTTGTACATGATATCCTCGTGTTGTCTTTGCTGGGAAATTCACTCTAATTCCTTAACTGTTTTGTTTCAGGTTATAAGATTGATCAGTGAGAAACTTCTAGGAAGGGAAAGGAGAAATTACTCTAAGGCGTAGAGAAAGACGTAACACGGTGACAATCGTGCTTTTGGTTATATATGTTTTTGTGCTAAGACTTCTAATGTATCATGTTGAATGTTTTTAAGAATTTTTTTTTGCAAGGATAAATTTTGAGGTTTATGTAATTAGAGTTGCTCTGTATTTCACACAAGGTTATGTTGTGATTATGATAAACAACCCAACTCGGGTGATGTCACCAGGGTTGAGGTTGTTGCAAGGTGGTATCCGAGCATAGGTATATGATTTCGTAGACTTTAGGTTTAGGTATCTATGAGCAAGGGAGCTATGCAAATGATGTATATAACCATGTTGTAAGTCTGTTTCATTCTGTGTCCTACAGATAATGTCAGGAATAAAAGGATTGCTAGAAGAGAATATGATGAATGGGTTCGAACTGGAACACTCTTCTAATGATGAGATAGAGGAGGATCTTGAAGAAGATCCTTCTGTGGTGCATAGATGAGGAGCCAGCTAAGATAGACTTAGATGGACTAGAAAAACAAGAGGAGGAAACCGAGCCCAATTCCGTCATAGACTTTGAAGGGAATAGTGAGGGATTGAGTAAGGTACGCAGGGCTAGAAATTTTGGAAAAAGAAATATATTGAAGTGGTAGGAGAGAGAAAGACTGATTGGTAAGCCAGTTGGAGAAGTTGAATATCAATGAGATCCAATAAATAAAAAAGGCTAGAAAGGGATAATAAAGAAGAAAAGAAGCAGATGAATAAGATGGTGAAACAAGCAATAGCTGCCAGAGAGAAAATTATTCAAGGCTGCAGAGGTGGTCTGGGATAATCACTGCGGAAAAGTTATGTCGAGTAAGAGGAGGCAAATGCTCCTTGATGAGGACTACTGAGTTCTTTTAGTTAAGGGTCAGAGGGAATTCACAGCGTATAATATGCGTAATAGAGATTTGTTGTATGTACATGTTGTTTGTAATAATAATGTTAAGTTGTGTAAAATATAGGTGTTGAGTTTAAAACATTGGTTAGGTTATTTTCAAAATGGCACGTCAATTGATAAATTGTGTGGTCCCTCCTATTGAAAGACCTCCTAATCTAGGGAAACCCTACCCTAAAGCGTCTTCAACGAATGTTGAGGGTATAAGTATTGGTAATAATGATGGTGGCGCTGTTATTAACCGAGAGGATTTAAGGAGGGAATTGGTCTAGCTTTTACGGGAAGTCGGTAGGAAGTCCCACAGCACAACCGGCGGCTACTGTTGCACCAGGCCCTGCTGGTATAGGAAATTAAGGATTGTAAATCTCGAGATTTCCAAGAGGTTCATCCCAGTGCAATTCACTGGGGCAATGACATAATCCAAGCAGTGACTTGGATTTGGGAAATGTAGAAAACTTTTGCAATAACAGGGTGTGGAAAATACCAAAAATTCATTTTTGCCACTCATATATTAAAAGGAGTAGCAAGATGTTGGTGGGACGTGCAAAAACAAGTTGAGGAAGCAATAAGGACCAACCAAAGCTATATTACATGGAACCGATTCAAACATGTATTGATTGAAAAAAATTTCCATGTGAGTGTGCAAAAGAAAGTGGAAGCTGATTTTTTTGATTCCAAAACAAAAAGAAAAGACAGTGGAGGAATATATAAGAGAATTTGATGAACTGGCTTGTTTCGCCACACACCAGGTGATTACGGAGGACATGATAGTTAGAAGGTTCAAAAGGACTTAGACAACACTTGAGGGGGATTCCCAAAAGTTTCTAACTTAGAACCTTTGCTGAAGTGGTAGAGAAAACCCAATTGATAGAAGCAGAAAACAAGGAGGCATGGGAGGAAAGGAAGGAGCAAGGAAGAAAGAGGAATAATAACCAAGATCGAGGAAAGGACTGTGGAAAGAATTCAAAAGGAGAATTGAGGTTAAGAAAGTTTGGGCAAAGTTCAGGACAAGCAGGAAATAAAGAATGAAGGTTTGTAGGTTGAAGCACGAGGGCACAAACTGTATAAGGGCAATTGGAGCATGTTTCAAATGTGGCAAGCAGGGTCACAAGGCAAGTGATTATAAGTTAAACCAAATAGTTTGCTTTCAGTTCCACCAACCAAGTTATAATGCAAAAGAATGCATGCAAAGGAAGACGATGACTTTGGAAGGAAGATCTAGACAATGGGCCGAGCAAATACTATAAACTTGAAGGAATCCCTGAAATTAGAAGATGTGAAGACATGTACTTTTCTTGTATGCTCGTATCAGGCTATTGTGTTATTTGATTATGGTGCCAACCACCTTTTATTTCGCTAGCATTTTGCTAATAAGTTGACTATGCTCTGGCAACCGCTTAGTACAGTATTGGCGGTGAATATACCTACTGGACTCTCTTTTTTCGCCACTAGGATATATAGACAATGCCCAATTCAATTCTCCGGCCAAATATTATATACTTGATTCACCCTAGAGAAACAAAAACGTATCGTGATTAACAACAAAATTTCCGGTGGCCTAGTATGAAGAGGAATATATTAGGGTTTGTATCTTGGTGTTTAATCTATCAGCAGGTAAAGGTAGACTATAAGAAGACCGCCAAACACTTAGAACCACTCATTGTACCTAAGTGGAAATAAGAACATATTATGATGAATTTTGTGTCAAGATTAGCAGATACACGTTTATCTAGATTGTAGTGGATAGGTTGACTAAGACGGCCCTATTTATTCTTATTCGAAAAAGGTATTCTATTGAACGACTTATATTAAGGAAGTAGTTAGTCATTATGGAGTGCCAATAACTATTGTGTCTGACAGAGATGTAAGGTTTATCTCAAGATTTTAGAAGAGTTTTGAAGAAGAAACCGGAATAATGTTAACCACGAGTAAGGCATTTTTCCGCTCAAATGGATGGCCAATCAGAACGTACGATATATATATTGGAAGATATGTTGAGAGCGTGTGTTATCGATTTTGGCCAAGCGTGGATGAAAAGTTGCATTAAATTTCTCCTATAACAATGGTTATCAATTAAGGCACAAATTCGTGGAAGATGGCTTTTTTGAATCCTTAATTAGCTTTTCTCCTACTCCTAAACACACCCTCCTCACTGTCAGAGGCTTTCCTTTACCCAATTACCAATACCTTCCTTCACTCCTTGGCAAACAAACAATCACATGCAAAAATATCTAAGTAACTAGGCCACACATCTATATTTCATACACCTGTATGCATGTTTGGTTATAATATAGCTGGAGAAAGCCGCGGGCAGAGCCCATCTGTCATGGAATATTTATTTACAAGTTCAAATTGGACTGGCTGACAGAAGAAAAAGTTATGGCTATGAGGGGAAACTCCAGCTGGAGCAAGAAGATAACATTGTGTTTTGTACAAGAAAGGGATGAGGTCTTATTAGGAATCTTCCAAAACTAATTTATAGATTGTCTAAGGGGAGAGTTGGGGCATCCAATGTACATTATCTTGCCTCCATGTATTATTTCTGAGCTCCAACAAAAGGTTTTCAATAACTGCACTCCACCTCTATAGCATCACTTTCACTGCTAAAAATTTTCAGGTGACGCATTAAAGGCTCTTTAGTGACAAAAGTTGAGTCTTAACTGTTTGAAATGTGGAATTTGACTACCAACCACTACTTTTGAAATCGATAATCTTATCTACCTTAGTAAGAATTATGAAAGATTGCAGCTCTCGCTTGAGAAACCGAGCAAATGTGTTGGAATTTATGTCTTGGTTATCGGTGAATTTCACAGATAAAGTTTGATATGTTCACTTGAATGTTTAAATATTCAAGATTAACCCTCGAGGTTCACAAAAAAGCACAAAAATATATGGAAAAATCAGATGTGTTGCTGTGCGATTGGCAACTTCTCCATGTCCAATAAAGATTTACAATTATATCCTTATATCAAGCCTACATGTATTAGTTCATAATAGTAAAGAGGTCAATTGAGTTTTAAATCGGTCACCATGTCGGCCAAGAGATAAAGAGTTGCCAGAGAAATCCCTAAATCCAGAAACAGTGGAAAACTCTGCCCCTCCTACCTACTGTCCTTGAATCCCACCGGTTTGTTAGATCCTATTGATGTTTCTGTGTATCCCGTCCACGAGATGGTGGTGGCAGGCGGGGGGGTAATGGAGGTCATTGGTAGTGGCGATGTTGGCCGTGATTCAATTAGAAGTGGTGAAGGTGGGGTGATGGGTAGTGCTGGTGTTTGGCGTTGCCGTGGTTGTATCGGTGGGTGAGCGGCGAAAAAATTATGCTAAATTAGAAGAAGAAAATTCAAAAAGACTAAAAGTTCTCAAAACTACAACATATTATTTAAAACTATAAAAAAGTTGTCAATGACATAGCAACATGTCCAACTTTGCTTGAACATATATCGGATATGTAAATGCATAATGAAACAAACTCTTGGTGGAGTATTATTCTCGAGAGCCATAGCCATGGTCATGGAGATCCGAGTTTTCTTTCTTTAATTTCTTTTCACCTTCTGGGCCTTCGTTGGAGTCGGTCACCTTGTCGTACTCCCATGTTTTATTAGTATCTTGGAAGTGTAGCTTAAAAGAGTTGACAGTAAAGCCGTGGCCACTTGTTAAACTGCAGATTATAATTATTGTTATAGACCTAGTCTTTGTTTCTTTTGCGGTCAAATATGTATATATTTCAGGTCTAGTTTTTTGTCCTATTATTTAATGTCGAAGTTGGTGAATCGCCTTTGTATAAATCATGGATTCCTCTCCCTATATATATATATATATGAACCTGGAAGTGCTCTCTCTCTCTCTCTCTCTCTCTCTGTGTGTGTGTCCGCGTGTGTGCATTGCAATGGCAATTTCTTCACTTCTGGCAGCAATCACGAGAAGGTAAGTGCAATCAAGCTCTGATTTAATGTGCCTTCTTTTTTGCCTGAAGTAGTTCAGCTCTGTATAGTATTATAATCTTGCTTAATTAGAACCTGATTTGTCACGGCTAGTTTGAATAGATTGTTCCTGCGTAATATTTTGCACTTCGAATGCTATTATGGCATCGAAGAACTACGTTCAAATTATGAACTCTTTTTTTTGTAATCATTCAAATTATCAACTTAAATGCAGCATGATGCGGAAGAAATATGATCGTTGGATCAAATTCGCTCTACCAATTTTGTTTGACCTGAGAGCTATACAATGGCTGTTGCCGTTTCCTTTCTCTCCCTCTCTTTCTCCCCCCTTCTCCTTTCATCTCGGTTCTCCCATAAGTAATGTAAGCAAAAATTGGTACAAAATCTCTCGGTCTAGCTGACACCCAACCTTGCCTCTTGTGTTACCTGAAGAGAAATACAAGAGAAAAGAATCAATGGGCTGCAGCACCATAAATTAGATATATGCCTTTTTTTAGTAATGGTTTATATAGCGGGGCAACGGATTAACTAAAGCATAGGGCTCATGCCTGTTTGACAGCTTCTGTGATGGATTGGGTTGGCTCATGCAAGAAGAACAAAATTTGACTTTTATCCGGGTTGTAAGAATCTTTCTTCCACTTTGTATATAATGATAGGTACTAGTCGCTGAATATTTTTAGTGAATTTTCTTTTAACATTTTAAGCGACAATTCTTAGGAGTATTTTTTAATCCTCATTAAATAAAAGTCACTAGAAATATTTAAGGACTATTACTTGTTACTATATGAGGAGTAGAAGAAAGGTTCTCTCAACTCGGATGGCAGCCAAATTTTTTTTCTATAAAGAATATTGAGTGATCTGAAAATTAATGGTTAGGACTAATATGGTATTCAACTGGAAGATAATTTTATGTCCTTTAATCCCTTTTTTATTGAATCCGTTCCCTTTAAGTTAACAATTCTAAATGATCATAATTAATGGTTCCAAAGCTTGCAATATTACTCCAAAGTCACATGGGCCTTCTCGCATTACAAAAGCAAAACGAGAGGCTCAAACTTCGGAGAAAGCAGCCTTCTAATTTATACACCTTACAATCACAGTGCCTAATTTCCTAACTTCTATCGAAGTGTGAAAGATAAAATACCTGCTAAAAGCGTGCCGTATTTTTTAGAAACAATCTAGGCAAAGAAGGACACCGTGCTACTATTACTGATTTTTCTCGAAAAATAATGGAAATTCAAATATGAAGTGATATAGCATATATTGTGAAAATATTTTTTTATTGATTTTACCTTACCCTATAACATTAAATCTAATTTCTTTTTTGGCAATTGAAAAATCATTCTTCATCACCCTGATTTGTTCTCTTCTATTTTTATTTTGATATTATGACTTTGGTTTGGCCTGCTCCAGAGAGGGACTTAGCAATAACGAAGTAAGTTGCTCGATGGCCCAAAAAGACAGCAACCTATCGTTGGATACACCGTCTAGCATGTTTTGTCACGCCCGTCACGGGCACCTTACATCCATTATAACCTTAGAAAATAATCAATCAAAATATGGTTGGGTATGAGATATCCACACTCAATCTTCAAGACAAATGGACTCGTTTAGACTTGGGTTTTTGTTACATTTGAGCAGGGTTACATTTTTAAGGTCAATCTGAAGCTGATACCCGCTAGTCACCAGCCTTATTTAGTGTTATTCAAACATTTTGTACCCCTCAACACTTGGTTATGATTTAGTGTCATTTAAACTTTTGGCACCCCGTGTTATGCAGGCTAGAAGGAAAAGTCGCACTGGTAACAGGAGGAGCTAGCGGCATTGGAGCATGCACCGCAAAAATCTTCGTCCAACATGGAGCCAAAGTCATCATGGCCGATGTCCAAGATGACCTGGGTCAGTCAGTCAGTGAGTCTCTTGGCCCATCAAACTGCACCTATGTCCATTGCGATGTCACAAATGAAGACCATATAAAAAATGCCGTAGACAAGACAGTTTCAACCTACGGAAAGCTTGACATAATGTTCAACAATGCTGGGATATCCGACCCCCCCAAGCCTCGTATCGTCGATAACGAAAAAGCTGACTTTGAGCGCGTCCTCGGCATCAACGTGACCGGAGTTTTCCTAGGCATGAAACACGCGGCTCGAGTCATGGTGCCGGCCAGAAGTGGTTCCATCCTTTCAACTGCTAGCCTAGCCTCCAATCTCGGCGGGGCAAGCTCACATGCTTATTGCTGCTCAAAGCATGCTGTTGTAGGCCTTACTAGGAATTTGGCAGTTGAGCTCGGGCAGTTCGGGATAAGGGTGAATTGCCTGTCGCCTTACGCGCTCGCAACACCTTTAGCAAAGAAATTCGTAGGACTTAATGACGAGGATCTTGAGAACGCGATGAACGCACTTGGGAACCTTAAGGGGGTGACTCTTCGGGCAGACGATGTCGCAAATGCAGCGCTTTATCTGGCGAGCGACGAGGCCAAGTACGTGAGTGGACACAACCTCTTCATAGATGGAGGTTTCGGCATTGTTAATTCTGCATTTAAGATATTTCAGTATCCAGATGCTTGAGTTTATTCAGCTAGTCATGCCATCAACAGTATCATTTTCACCTCCTCACCCCAGGGAAGAAAAACAAAGAGAAGAGTTTGGTAGACGACAAATAATGGAGATCGAGTGTCACTGAGGAAACTGGAACGTTTCTTTTTAATCATTGAACATGGAGTACAGCAAAGACTTAATCTTTCTCTAATCCAATAGACTCGTGATTGCTTCATACATTGCTAAGTGCATTTGTCGTATACTTGATCCTCTATGTACCATGAAACTTTGAAACACTTATGAGAGGCATTCTGCCCTTCCTGTTGATCTTGTGCAAGCCAGCGAGAAGAGATTCCAAAGCTTTAGCTACTGCAATTGTTGTCTGCTCCGAATATTTATATGGGGTAAATGCCAGGCAGCCGATTCAGGCATCTAATCTTTAGCTAGTGACTAGTTAGTCGTCAGTCTGGGACAGACAAGGTGGTAACCAATGATTGGAAGAGTTTGCCTGTTCCACTCATTCGGTAACTCCACCTGATCTTGGCAATTAAGAGACCATGCCATTGCTTTGGTAGTTTTTAAACTTAATGAGAATCTACGTTAAGTCCGCTATGTGAATAATTTCTTATGCTGAAGATAAGCGTAACACGCCGCTAGTGTAAGAGGGCCAATGTGCTTAAGGTTAAATAGAGCAGCCCAATTGAGTACGTAACATGCGCATTGCTAAGCCTGAGTCACATTCAATAAGTACGCTTATAAAACAGAAGGTGAATTATGCAACGCATAATTTCTTAATTAAAGGTTCTCTTTCGTTCGGGAACTTCTAATCACCGTGCACAAAATCACTAGTAATAGAGAAAAATCATTAATCTAATTAGAGGCTGTTTAACCTGACAAATCGCAAATCATTTCTTTCTGGCAGTTACAGTGGTCACGTGCTCGACAAGTAACTTGTGACGTAGATAGCTGGACTAAGCACATTTGAGAAAAGCTTTAGAAAACAATATCAATTTGCCCGCGAAGAACATGTAACACCCCCGAAAATCCGGAGCTCCGCCGCCCCGGATCACATCAAATCTGTCAAATCCTGTACACAACCACATACTTCAAAGCATCTAATCCGATACCGACTCGAATTCTCCAAAATACAAGATTACAACAAAACCTGCTTGAACTCAAACCATTAAAACCTAGTTTCTTTTCAAACTTGAATCCCTAAAGGATTTAATCAACAGTACAAACCCCCGCAGGGGTCTTACTATACCGTGGTGATGGGCTCATCAAAATCTCGATCGGACTCTAACTCATTCCCGAACCTGCTACAACTTATCATCGCCTGCAGAAGGGAGCCAAACGAAGGGTGAGCTTTCGAGAGCTCAGTAAGGTCGTACAAGGACTACAAAAGAGATTATAACACGACTCTGAAAAATCCAACCGACGATGATTTTCAAGACACTTCGAACGATCAAAATTCAATAATTACCCAAACTGAGCAAAGTTCATCAGAAATAGATACCAAAATAAATATTAACAATCAGAACAGATCCAAAACGATCAATAAAAGATCCTTCTCAAGTCCGCATTTCCAAGTACCACGAAAATTTCCCTTGCTCAAGGGATTTCAATCCGAGCAGAAATTCATTTCAAAAATACAGCAAGATTTCCTGAGGGATTTTAACCCAAGCAGAAATCAAATCAGATAATATGATAAAGGCGTGTCAGGGGATTTCAACCCAAGTACAAATCCTTCTAACTAAGTACAATGAATGTTTGTCAAGGGCTTTCAACCCAAGTACAAATCATTCTAGCTAAAAAAAATCAAAAAATCATTGTTGATCCAGGGCAATTGCAATGCCATTATGGCAAGCTAATATAGTATACACATGCATGTTGTACTAAAATAATTACTAGTCCACTTGGGTACTAGCCTTCATTTCATGCAGGATTCAACCAGCCTTATACCGCATCCCCACTAAACAGGTACCCAGGTCAACACAGGAATTAAAAATATCAATGAGTGTTAACATAAGCTCATATCCCCGAAATCAATTCGGGTTCTCATAACAATAATCATACGGACATAAGTCAGCATTCGGGATTTTCAGATGAAATCAGAATTTTTAGAAGAAATCAAAATTTCAGAAGAAAAATCACAGATAAACAACAAAACGACTGCGAATAATTATCGAATATAATCACAACAATTCGGAAGAATGGATACAGATAATTATCAAATTTGCTCAGCCCGCAATAACATGCGAGCATCACAAGATTCCTAAATAATCGATTCAGGTTCAACAGTAGGATTTTCTGGGCAAGAACATGCTAATATCAATACATAACTCAGAGTTCGGCATTAGCCGTAAATATATCAAAAGAGTACTTACGAGTACAAGGAATCAAATAAGTGTTCGGACAAAAGTCCTTACCCAAGGTTCAGATATAATCCCTTACCTGGATCCGCAGCTAAATTATCCTAATCGGAAGTCTTTTGCTTTAACCTGAACGGAATAATAAAATCATTAGAATACAGCCTACAGAACAAGATTATAACTTAATACGAACTCACACGTGCTCCCAAAATGAACATCCCCTCACCGGGTATGCAAAATTACCGAAACGCCCCTATGGTATAAAATTACCAAAATACCCTCTCGAACTTAAATTACCCAAACGGTCTTCCCGTAAGTAGAATCACCCAAATAACCTTATTGTCTGTCAATTTACACAAAATACCTTTTGCTTGTAAAATTACCAAAATACCCCTTCGGGGTGGCAAATAACCAAAATGCCCTCCGTTACACTTTAATCGTCAAAATGACTTTTTTGAAAGCAAAGTCACTAAAATAATCTTACTGTTTGTAAATTTACTTCAAAATACCTCATATAGGAAAAATTACCAAAATACCCCTTTAGGGTGGTAAATTACCAAAACACCCCCGGGGGTTTCCGGCACCGAAAAATCTCAAAAATATCTTAAAACGCTATTTCAAACATCTTGATGTTATTTCTGGCCTAAAAATTATTTTAGAAAATTTTCGCCCAAAAATTCCAAACCGGTGTCCAAACCGAGCCCAAAAAGGCCAGTTTCGTGAAAAATACCTATCGGTCTCGGAATGGCCCAAAATTTTAGATAATGAATCATTTCTATAAAATATGGCTTCCATAAAATTTTTAGGTTAGAATAACTAGGTTGATATGCTAAATAAATTGATAAAGTTCTTTAATCGGTACCCCAATTTAGGGTTCTTCGCGGACTCCAAAAATTCTCAAACAATTCCAGAGGATAGGTCTCGTAAAAACATTAGGGTTTACAGTTTTAAACTTTGTCTAATTTTGGCCTTAACTATTTATAAAAAATAGGATTAAAAACTGCCTAGTTGATTTTTATCTTTAGTGACCATTACACTCACTATTCAAATTAAAGCACACACTATTGCACCTTTTACACACCCACTTTCTTCCACCTTCAGCTGAGACATGTTCATCCCCCAAACACTTCACAACTCACACTACTTCACTTCTAATCCACTCCAATTCATTAAAATCCCATTCTACGACCTTAATCACATTCCAACACATACTTAAACATACAATTCACACATAATCACTCACATACCCGTAACCCGCACACTCTCAAGAACACACATACATACACTGCTGACCCATATGTTGTATACATAGAGGAAATACACAGCACCCATTAAAATGCACACCAGAGAGGAGAAGGGGATTACCCAGGAAAAATTCCTTGCAATTCTCTCTTTCTTTCCTTCTGTTTCTTCCTCCTTCCTCCGAGCTCCCCTGTTCTATTCTTCCTTTCTTCCTGTTTCTTTTCATCCTTTCCAAAAATGGAAAGGTTCTTCTCTTTCTCTCTTTACTGTTCTGTTTCTTTCCCGAAATGGCACACTCTCTCTCCTCTTTCTTTATTCTTTTTCCCCTTTCTTCCCTTATTCTGTTTTCTGCTTCACCTTCTCTGTTCTTCTATTTTCTGTGTCTTCTTCCTGTTTGCAGCTACTGTTCACGAGTTCCTCCCCCACCCTTTTTTCTCTTTTTCTGTCTTTCCCGAATTTCTCTCCTATTCTTTGTTTTTGTTTTCTTTTCAATTATTCCCCCAACACTTATCTATACATTATTAGTTTATAATTTTATTTCATTAGTCATCAATCAGAGAAGTAGGTGGTGGCAATTCAAAAAAAAAAAACTTCTAAATTATCTTTATAAAATTGCACAAATGACCCCAAATTTTACATATTTCCAAAAAGACCCCCAAACTTTTGTATGATTACATTTAAGCCCTAAAAATTTTATAATCCTTCTTAATTAAAACAAATGTCACTAAACACACAATATCACTCATGTTATTACCTTTCGTCACCAAAAAAATTAATTTACAATTATACCCCAAAAGTGTTCTAAAAATTGAGAAAATGCCCCCAAGATTTCAAAAATACGTTTTTGCCCCATATTTCTTTTAAGCTTCAATACGCTAGTAATACCCGGGCAATGCCTGTCTATTTTTCAGAGCACAAATGGTTATTTTAATTGGCTACCGAAGTTCGGGATATTACATTATTTCCCCCTGATAAAAATTTCGTTCTCGAAATTTGCTCGCGGATATCCTATCACTTATCACATCTACGTATCATGCTTCCGTCGCAGAATTCTTATAATTATCTCATAGTAGCTAAGCTACCTCTGACTCTCGCACTTAGATTCTTGTTCCACGAATACTCAAACGCAACTGTTTAAATTCAAATCATAATATCGAACTGAAACACTGTCGAATAATCACTTCACTCTAACTGTTTCAAAATTTCACGAACGATGACTTAACGGGTACAGAACTCACTGTGCAGAACCTACATCGCTTCGAATTTCACGCATATCAAACAGATTAAGTCGAGCTCTAATTCGAGAGACTTCCCTTACCTTATGCTTATACTACACCAGAGATCCCATCAGTCTCATAATTTACTTATGACTGTAAGCTCAATTCTAAAATCAAGGCATACTGAGATACTAACGATGGTCACACATGACCTGCAGTTTACCAAGGCCAACATGGGGAGGGTAACCAACTCATATAAGCACTTACACATCACAATAGACAACAAAAGTGTAGCCACTAGGTTTTCACTGCACACTCTAATACCTCAAAACAACGAGTCCAAAGTATTGCCAAGTTTATCATCGAGAGGCGCGTTATCTTAACATAGCTATTACCGCATACTTACAGTTCTGCATATATTTCACAGAACGAAAGAAAATTACCACCACGTATTCAGTCAAGGTCTAAAATTTTATACCGAATTATCAAATAACTTATCCACGTTCTCAGAATCTACTCTCGCTCACATATTATTTAAGGCTTAGGAATCTACCTAACCTCATATCCAGGTTGGGGAAACTATACCAATAATGATATCAGTAATCGCAATCAGGCAATCAAAACACAAAAATCTTAAACAAAATCATGCACATTGACTTTCGAGGTTCAAAACAAAATTCTGGAACATTCCATAAGAAACAACGGACACAGAAATGATGATATAGGTCTGGCGAAGCAAAGTCAACCAAACGACCCGAAACAATCAAAATCAGAAGGGGTTATCGGTCCTCAATAAGATTCGTAGCTTTCTTATGGCCAGTGGATCAGATACTACCTAATCAAGACCAAATAGATTCAAAAGGACAGATAAATATCTCGAAAAGGAATAAGACGAACTAGCATGAATGACATCTTCTCTGACGTCTCAGCGTAAGCTGACATTCAATTAAGTCGTCCTTGAATTCAATATGCAAAAGAATGAATCAGATGACATGACAAAATTCCAAATCCCCTCTTGAGCCCCTAAACCAAACCTTCAGTCTTAATGCCAGTCACCTTTCCAAAGCACTACTCTCACTTATCAATCAAATCATCAACTTAACTACTATGCAAATAAAAATTATGTATTCTTTTTGTTTCAAACCAAAAGAGGTGAATTGAATTCTAAATTTAATTTCATGAAGTGGGTGACGTGTTAAAGAGCCTTGAAGAATAATCTCATGTTTCTTTAAATGACCAAAGAATTTGAATGTAACAAGAAAAGATGTTATTTTATCTTCAACGATCTCGTTATTGTTTTTGTTTGCTCTACTCTATTTTTCTTTGACATTTACAGGTTTTACACCATATTACGAAAGATATTAAATTTTGCACTTAAAATCAGTATGTGTGGGCTAGAATAACTAGTTTTTGTACTTAATCCATGGTCAATCAACATCAATTTGCCTTTTCGAAAGGGGGTTAATTCGTGAAAAAGTGATTGTATATTCAGTGGTCCGTTTACAAAAACTTTGCCCTTTGTTGAAGAAGAATTCTTTATAATAAAAAGTTGGGAAGAAAGGAAAAAAAAATTTGGATTGGGCCCGGGCCTGGCCCAAGCCCGGCCCTAAATATTGGGCCTAGGGCCTGGGCTTGGACTGGGCCCATATATCCCAGGTTTTAGGCCCGGCCCGTTTTTCATTTGTGAGGCCCGGCCCCGGCTTGATTTCATTGGAGGCCCGCTGGGCCTGGGCCGGCCGGCCCAAGCCCGGCCCATTGACAACTCTACCCAAAGTGTTCTGAATTGCGAAAATGCCCCCAAGATTTAAAAAATTACATTTTTGCCCCATATTTCTTTTAAGCTTCAATACGCTAGTAATACTCGGGTATTGCCAAAAATTAACGCCCGTCAATTTTTCGGAGCACAAATGGTTATTTTAATTGGCTACCGAAGTTCAGGATATTACATTCTTCCCCCCTTATAAAAATTTCGTCCTCGAAATTTGCTCGTGGATACCCTATCACTTATCACATCTACGTATCATGCTTCCATCACATAATTTTTATAATTATCTCATAGTAGCTAAGCTACCTCTGACTTCCGCACCTAGATTCTTGTTCCATGAATACTCAGACGCAACTGTTTAAATTCAAATCATAATATCGAACTGAAACCCTGTCGGATAATCACTTCACTCAAACTATTTCAAAATTTCACGAACGATGACTTAACGGGTACAGAACTCACTGTGCAGAACATACGTCGCTCCGAATTTCACGCATATCAAACAGATTAAGTCGAGCTCTAATTTGACAGACTTCCCTTACCTTATGCTGATACTACACCAAAGATCCCATCAGTAGCATAATTTACTTATGACTGTAAACTCAATTCTAAAATCAAGGCATACTGAGATACTAACGATGGTCACACACGACATGCGGTTTACCAAGGCTAACATGGGGAAGGTAACCAATTCATATAAGCACTTACACATCACAATAGACAACAAAAGTGTAGCCACTAGGTTTTCACTGCACACTCTAATACCTCAAAACAACGAGTCCAAATTATTGCCAAGTTCATCATCGAGAGGCGCGTTATCTTAACATAGCTATTACCGCATACTTACAGTTCTGCATACACTCACAGAACGACAGAAAATTACCACCACGTATTCAATCAAGGTCTCAAATCTTATACCCAATTATCAAATAACTTATCCAAACCTCATCCACGTTCTCAGAATCTACTCTCGCTCACAGATTATCTAAGGCTTAGGAATCTACCTAACCTCATATCCAGGTAGGGGAAACTATACCAATAATGATAATAGTAATCGCAATAAGGCAATCAAAACACAAAAATCTTAAACAAAATCATGCACATTGACTTTCGAGGTTCACAACAAAATTCTAGAACATTCTAGAAGAAACAATGGACACAGAAACGACGATATAGGTTTGGCGAAGCAAAGTCAACCAAACAACCCGAAACAATCAAAATCAGAAGGGGTTATCGGTCCTTAATAAGATTCCTAACTTCCCCATGGCCAGTGGGTCAGATACTACCTCATCAAGTCCAAATAGATTAAAAAGGATAGATAAATATCTCGAAAAGGAATGAAACAAACCAGCATGAATGACATCTTCTCTAACATCTCAGCGTAAGCTGACATTCAATTAAGTCGTCCTTGAATTAAATATGCAAAAGAATGAATCAGATGACAGAACAAAATTCCAAATCCCTTCTTGAGCCCCTAAACCAAACCTTCAGTCTTAACGCCAGTCACCTTTCCAAAGCACTACTCTTACTTATTAATCAAATCATCAACTTAACTACTATGCATACCGTATAACTTTCCAAATACGATTAGGGTTTCACTAGCAATACCGGATACGTGATTAGGAAATCACCAATTCATACCTAGTATGACATCAAAATCCTGAACAACAACTATTAGAGTGAGGTCCATAGAAAGATATCTATCCCAAACACAGATAGTACATTCACAGATAACCGCAAAACAACAGAAAACTCTCTCAATGGAGTACTTATCACAATATCAGTTCTTAAAGGATAGGCATTCATCCTCAATCTCTATGCCAAAGTAACAGATGTAAAGACATATGACGCTCCAAACTTAAATCGTATACAACCATCTAATGGGTTAACCTGTGGTGTACCTAGCATCACGTCATCAGATGTGACAACATCCTAAGCAGACATTAAACCAACTTTAACTGATATTCTGGGCCTCAGCCCTTACTGACCTTGTCCTCTTCCTACCGAGGAATATGATTCGCTGTTACATTAGCTATAGGTGCATGACAAAAGTTGACTGATCATTTCTCGCAAACAGATAGTTTCAAACTTAATGTTTCACACTACCACGCTTAAAACATCATCCGGTCATTTTGTTGCATAACTCACTACTCTGAATTCTTTCTCACATATCACATGGGGTGGCCGAAAAATTGACCCGCCACCCTGACCAGTACTCTATGTAGGTCAAACTTCAAAACTCTGTGACGGTCTGAGCTGGTTGAGCGCCTTCACCCTGCGCTCCCCTAAATTTCACATCGTGCCTCAATTGGATTTCAAAACTCTATCCAAATCTCAATACCACTAAACCGAAGTGGGCCTGAGTCTCTGATTCTGCCCTAACCTTTAACCTTGGGCACCATACTATGCCGACTGTAAAGCTTTTGCTGATGACTATCAGCTCTTACAAATCTGTTCGGGAAAAATTCCCACTTATCTCTGTTCTATCTACCATGTGTTTACTTATGTCTTCCTCCATCGTCAGACTTAGATTGTTCCAAAACATCCGCAAAATAAAGACATTTCATATCGCTAGTCGATCGAGCTGGGACAGGCCTAAGCCCCCACTCAAACTTCTGGCATCTACCTGCCTTCGTCAATAACATCCTACTGAAATTTTAACGGGGCAACATAACCTCATCTCAAATTCGTCTATTGACTCTTAATCTGACGAGTCAGACTCTACGCCGCTATTTCTCACCCTTGATCGGCATCATCCCTCCGTTTATATACAGTAAATTCAACATTTCGTCGCTTCACTTATAGTTTCCCAAACTTTATACAATCGGTCGCTCAAAGTTTCCTCAACTTTGCCAATCCAGTTTACTGCTTCTATAGGGTCCAATAACCTCTTATAGCTAATCGCATTTATTTGGTAAGATCACCAAAGATACTCTCATCTTGAGGTTATGGTTGTGGTTGGGTTAGATAATATGTCATGAAAGTCAGAATCAGGTTCATAGTGTTCAGAATCACAACCATCAGTTCTAGGGTTCGGCTGTTTCCCCCATTAGGTTGAGATACATCCCTATTGGGGACCTCTCGGCCTTCCGTACTATCTCCGCTTCCAGTGCTACGAGAGCGAGCTATACTGGTACAATGAACGGTGATCAGTGCACACGACACATGTCTAAAGAACAATATGATTAGACTTCTCGACCTTAAAGGCAGACTTCTTAACTCTACCATCATCCTACCCCGCTCTCATTAACAGGATACGATTCTATAGAATCGTGTTACCTATACTCTGTGGTTCTGTGACTACCAAATCATATACTTAACTCGGTTCTGTGACTACAGAATCATATACTTAAACCCTAAATACCATAAGACCGAACTACTCTGATACCAACTGTAACGCCCCCGAAAATCCAGAGCTCCGCCGCCCCAAACTCTCAGGTTGTTAACCTACCAGATCATATCAAACCTGTCAAATCCTGTACACTACCACATACTTCAAAGCATCTAATCCGATACCGACTCGAATTCTTCAAAAAAAAAAAGATTACAACAAAATCTGCTTGAACTCAAACCATAAAAACCTAGGTTCTTTCAAACTTGAATCTCTAAAGGATGAATCAACAGTTCAGACCCACGCATGGGTCTTACTATACCGTGGTGATGGGCTCATCAAAATCTCGCTCGGACTCTAACTCATTCCCCAACCTGCTACAGCTTATCATCACCTGCAGAAGGGAGCCAAACGAAGGGTGGGCTTTTGAGAGCTCAGTAAGGTCGTACAAGCACTACAAAAGAGATTATAACACGGCTCAGAAAAATCCAACAGATGATGATTTTGAAGACACTTCGAACGATCAAAATTCAATAATTACCCAAACTGAGCAAAGTTCATCAAAAATAGATACCAAAATAAATATTAACAATCAGAACAGATCCAAAACGATCAATAAAAGATCATTTTCAAGTCCGCATTTTCAAGTACCACGAAAATTTTCCTTACTCAAGGGATTTCAATCCGAGCAGAAATTCATTTTAAAAATACAGCAAGATTTCTCGAGGGATTTTAACCCAAGCAGAAATCAAATCAGATAATACAATAAAGGCGTGTCAGGGGATTTTAACCCAAGTACAAATCCTTCTAACTAAGTACAATGAATGTTTGTCAAGGGCTTTCAACCCAAGCACAAATCATTGTAGCTAAAAAAAATCAAAAAATCAATGTTGATCCAGGGCAATTGCACTGCCGTTAGGGCAAGCTAATATAGTGTACACATGTATGTTGTACTAAAATAATTACTAGTCCACTTGGGTACTAGCCTGTGTTTCATGTAGGATTCAACCAGCCTTATACCGCCTCCCCACTAAACAGGTACCCGGGTCAACACAGGAATTAACAATATCAATGAGCGTTAACATAATCTCATATCCCCAAAATCAATACGGGTTCTCATAACAATAATCATACTGACAGAAGTCAGCGTTCAGGATTTTTAGAAGAAATCATAATTTCAAAAGAAAAATCACAGATAAACAACAAAACGACTGTGAATGATTATTGAATACAATCACAAAAATTCAAAAGAATGGATACAGACAATTATCAAATTTGCTCAGCCCGCAATAACATGCGAGCATCACAAGATTTCTAAATAACCGATTCAGGTTCAACAGTAGGGTTTTCTGGGTAAGAACATGTTGATATCAATACATAACTCAGAGTTCGGCATTAGCCGTAAATATATCAAAGGAATACTTACGAGTACAAGGAATCAAATAAGGGTTCGGACAAAAGTCCTTACCCAAGGTTCAGATAGAATCCATTACCTAGATCCGCAGCTAAATTATCCTAATCGGAAGTCTTTAGCTTTTACCTAAACGGAATAATAGAATCATTAGAATACAACCTACAAAACAAGATTATAACTTAATACAAACTCACACATGCTCCCAAAATGAACATCCCCTCACCGGGTATGTAAAATTACCGAAACGCCCATAAGGTGTAAAATTACCAAAATGCCCCTCTCAGACTTAAATTACCCAAACGGTCTTCCCGTAAGTAGAATCACCCAAATAACCTTATTGTCTGTCAATTTACACAAAAATACCTTTTGCTTGTAAAATTACCAAAATACCCCTTCATGGTGGCAAATTACCAAAATGCCCTCCGTTACACTTTAATCGTCAAAATGACTTTTTCAAAAGCAAAGTCACTAAAATAATCTTACTGTATGTAAATTTACTTCAAAATACCTCTTATAGGTAAAATTACCAAAATACCCCTTCAGGGTGATAAATTACCAAAACACCCACGGGGGTTTCCGGCATCGAAAAATCTCAAAAATATCTTAAAAATGCTATTTTAAACATCCTGATGTTATTTCTGGCCTAAAAAGTATTTTAGAAAATTTTCACTCGAAAATTCTGAATCGGTGTCCAGATCGAGCGCTAAAAGGCCAGTTTCGCGAAAAATACCTATCGGTCTCGGAATAGCCCAAAATTTTAGATAGTGAATTATATCTGTAAAATATGGCTTCCATAAAATTTTTAGGTTAAAATAACTTGGTTTGATATGCTAAATAAATCGATAAATTTCTTTAATCGGTACCCCAATTTAGCACTCTTCGTGGACTCCGAAAATTCTCAAACCATTCTAGAGAGTAGTTCTCGTAAAAACATTAGGGTTACAATTTTGAACTTTGTCTAATTTTGGCCTTAACTATTTATAAAAAAAATAGAATTAAAAATTGCCTAGTTGATTTTTATCTTTAGTGACCATTACACTCACTATTCAAATTAAAGCACTCACTATTGCACCTTTTACACACCCACTTTCTTCCACCTTCAGCTGAGACACGTTCATCCCCCAAACACTTCACAACTCACACTACTTCACTTCTAATCCACTCCAAATCATTAAAATCCCATTCTACCACCTTAATCACATTCCAACACATACTTAAACATATAATTCACACACAATCACTCACATACCTCTGACCCGCACGCTCTTAAGAACACACATACATACACTGCTGACCCATATGTTGTATACATAGAGGAAATACACAGCACCCATTAAAACGCCACCATAGAGGAGAAGGGGATTACCCAGGAAAAATTCCTTGCAATTCTCCCTTTCTTTCCTACTGTTTCTTCCTCCTTCCTCTGAGCTCCCCTGTTCTACTCTTCCTTTCTTCCTGTTTCTTTTCATCTTTTCCCAAAATGGAAAGGTTCTTATCTTTCTCTCTTTACTGTTCTTTTTCTTTCCCGAAATGGCACACTCTCTCTCCTCTTTCTTTCTTCTTTTTCCCCCTTTCTTCCCTTGTTTTGTTTTCTGCTTCACCTTCTCTGTTCTTCTGTTTTCTGTGTCTTCTTCCTGTTTGCTGCTACTGTTCACGAGTTCCTCCCCCCTTTTTTTTTCTTCTTCTATCTTTCCCGAATTTCTCTCCTATTCTTTGTTTTTGTTTTCTTTTCAATTATTCCCCCAACACTTATCTATACATTATTAGTTTATAATTTTATTTCATTAGTCATCAATCAGAGAAGTAGGTGGTGGCAAATAAAAAAAAAAAATTATCTTTATAAAATTGTACAAATGACCCCAAACTTTACATATTTACAAAAAGATCCCCAAACTTTTGTATAATTACATTTAAGCCTTAAAGATTTTCTAATCCTTGTTAATTAATTCAAATGTCACTAAACACACAATATCACTCATATTATTACCTTTCATCACCAAAAAAAGTTAATTTACAATTATACCCCCAAAGTTTTCGGAAATTGCGAAAATGCCCCCAAGATTTCAAAAATTATGTTTTTGCCCCAAATTTCTTTTAAGCTTCAATACGCTAGTAATACCCGGGCATTGCCCAAAATTAACGCCCGTCTATTTTTCAAAGTACAAATGGTTATTTTAACTGGCTCCCGAAGTTCGGGATATTACAGATCAGTTACACAATCTGTTTCCAGTTTCGATGGTTCAGAAGTATTATAGGGTTTTAATTGACGAAAGAACAAGTTTCGCTCACTCTTTGTCCCAACCCTAAAAAACTAACCAATTCATTTACTTTCCTTAGGAACTATGAATCGAGCAAACTATTTCAGCAATTATAAACTACTCGGTTGTTGCTCGTAAAATAGCATTGATGGAAAGATAAAGGTTAAAATATACTAATACTCTATAAACTAACTACTTGCAACAACTCAGTTTCCAAACTACTACTTGTAGCGAGTAAGCCCTTCAGATTGATGTGGGTTAGCAAACATTAGAAAACATCATTTTGCACTCTGCGAAGCCTGAATTTAGCGAATCTATAGCCAAACACTCCTAATTGAAATTCAATGCCCTAGACCCCCTCTTTCATTTCTTTATTCCTCACCATTCCATAATAAACTTACCATGAGCAACGTGGACATCCGCCCCACTGAAATTAATGAAAGAAGTAATAGTAATTTCGTCAAAGAGTTTTGATTGATGCGGATGGATGATGATCATATAATGAGTCTTATAACACATACTTATAATATAACAAAATATGAAAAATAACCACCAAGAAATCGATTGGATACTTATTGATTAAAGAACTTATTTGCTAGTCAAGTGCCTATTAAATAGGAGACACAGAGACCCAATATATAAAACAAAATGAGTAATGTGTGTGGTGCGAAAAAGCAGTTACTTAGGATGTAGCCTATAGACTCATTCGTACATTAACACATGATAAGTTATTAACTTTTGGACAAACATTGAGGTGAAAAATGGTAGATTTTTTCAATTTAAAATGACAAAAATTATGAAGCCAATGAATTAGGAAAACCCTTTTTTTAAGTACGGTTAATTAGAAGAAACACTTATAAAGTTTTGTTGAAATACATGAAAGGGGGCAAGTTGCTGTCCTTTTCGAGCAACAAGAATGGCCCAGCAACGGTCATCATCCACTGCAGTAAGTATTTTCCAGCACTCCTCCTCCGCTTATTAGGTCAAGTTGTTTGTAATTAAGGTTCAATTTTTTAGTTGTAAATGGCGGTATAGGGTGTGTAAATATGCCTAAAACAAAACATGTAAACATGCGAATATGTTGCAGAGGGAATATCATTTCAATTCTTGAGTGGCCATAAAAATAGATATGGAGAAGGCATACGATAAAATGGAATGGAATTTTCTTCTTGCTGTACTGGAAAACTTTGGCTTTATTAATCGGTGGATAAGGTGGATAAGGCAGTGTATCAGTACAGCTTCTTTCTCAACGATCATAAATGGAGCACCCCATGGTCTTTTCCATCCTTCGCGAGGCATTCGTCAAGGACCCTATTTCCCCATTTCTCTTTATCATGGGGTTTGAGATTCTAACGAGACTGCTAATCTGTGAGGAAAATCAAGGCCATTTACATGGCATCCATGCAAGCCATGGGAGTCCGTCCATATTCCATTTACTCTTTGCTGATGACCTAATAATCTTTAGCAGGGCAAAATCATCAGAAACGGAAGCGGTTCTTCGTTGCCTCAAAAAATATAAAGCTTGGTCAGGACAGAGAATCAATCGTAGCAAATCTAGAGTGTTCTTTAGGAAGAATATGGCACCACATCTGAAACGAGAGCTATGTGCTCAACTGGAAATCAAGAAAGCCCTGTCAGATGACAAATATTTGGGTCTTCCGATTTTCACAAACCATAGAATAGTGGGATCATTCAAATCCATTGTAGAGAGAGTGAAACAAAGATTGAGTGGATGGAAGGCAAGTTGCTTATCCCAAGCAGGAAGAAGTACTCTCATTAAGGCAATGGTGATGGCTATTCCAACGTATACTATGTCCACATTTGCAATTCCATTGACAGTGTGCGAAAAAATTGATGGTATAATAAGAAGATTTTGATGGGGTCATAAGGAGGCGCAGAAGCATGCCCTTTGTCCAAAGGCATGGAGTTCGATTTGCATCCCAAAGAAATTTGGCGGATATGGCTTCATGCAAATGAAAGAGGTAAACAAAGCACTGATTGCAAAACTGGGATGGACAATGCTTTCGTGCCCAGATAAAACTTGGGTCAGAATGATGGAAGCCAAATATCTTAGAAGAACACCTTTTCTTGAACACAATCATCCCAAGGGTGCCTCATGGCTGTGGAAAGGAATAGTATCAAGCCAAAAAATTCTCAGAAAAGGTGCATGTTTTGTAGTGGGGAATGAAACAAACATTGACTTTCGAAAAAGATCCTTGGATCCTTACTCTTGAAGGCTTCAATTCTCCGGCAGCTCCATCCACCAATCTTACTGACTCAAAGGTGGTTGATCTCATTAACTCGTCAACTGGTTCTTAGAATCGACAGAAACTGCAACGGCTCTTCCCAGAATCAACCATCAAGGAAATTTTAAAAATTAGAATCTCCCCTTCAAATCCCTAGGATTTCTTAGCCTGGATCCCCTCCAATTTTGGAAAAGTTTCTACTAAAGCAGCCTATTTCATGGAGAATGAGAGGAGATTTCTCCCCTCTAATCCCCAAACTCAAAAATTTTGGAAAGTTCTTTGGAAGGCAAAAATTCGGGAACGACATAAGCTTCTCCTTTAGAAGATTGTGGAATAGGTAGAGTTTCAGAAAGCATAAAATTGATTTTCTACTCTATTAAGGTTTACTACAATTATGTATTAATGCTGCAAATCTTTTGAGCATAAATTATGACAGTTGAGATTCATGTGTGGCTTTAATAGTAGAGGTGAAAATGAATGGAACAACAAAATAAACATGATGACGTGTCGCATAAGTAAAGGGATAAATAAGAAAATGAACACCAAAAAAGGCTTACATGTCGATTCTACAAGCCATAAAGCTTCGTCTATGAACCTGGTCAAGGCCTGGGTCTGTTGTATTTTATTTTTTAATCTGGTTGCCGCGCCATTGAAATTAATGAAATTCGATGAACTAAGACACTAAAGAGAATTATACTAAAGCGATACCTCTGAGAAACATGTGTTTTTCTTTTTGTACTTTTACAATATAGACAGCATCAAAAATGAAAATTGTATATAGGATTGAAATTACAATCTATTGGAAACAATCAACAAACAAAAGTTGAAATATAAATACATAATTTCCTAGGTGAATTTAATTGAATTCAAAGTAGTTTACATAATTTTAGAAGACGATAGTTGATGATACTGAAGGATTACTATGAGATTAGTTTTGCAATTGTTATTATATTTTTATGTGATTGAGTAAGAAAACGTCAAAATTACAAACCTTTATTCGATCTAGTTTATCATATCTATACATGTACAAAGAAACCAAACATACATACATACATGCATACATGTGTGTGTGTGTGTACGGGGTAGGCAAGACATGACTAGAAAATCTATGCTAGATCATATTGTGATTACTCAAATTTCTATTTTATACTCATTAATGCTCAATGACACTTGAAACAAGATTTACAAGTCTAAATAAAGCATTCAAAAAATGAAGCATGTAAGAGTTATCAATTAGTTCATATCAAAAAAAGGATTATGGGCTAATCTCAAATATGTACCTTAAAGTCCAAATGCTGACCAACAGTGGAATCTTTTTAAAAGTACAGGGCTTGACTGTCTTAGTAAAAAAAAGTGTCCATGTGTGTCCTCATCCTTCTCCTCCCACTTATTATTCTTACAATACTAGAAAATAAAGCAATACTAGAAAGGAATACTATAAAAAGTGTCCATGTGTGTCCTCGTACCTTAAAGTCCAAATGCTGACCACTTATTATTCTTCTTCCTTTTCTTTTTCTTTTTAATCTCCCCCTTTCTCGCACATATCTTAACACGCACCCACGCCACACCTTAAAATACACACACACACACACCCACATCCACACACTCGCACATGCACGCATGCGCGCACACTAAACTCACACTCCCATAACAAACCACGCACACACGCCACCTGTTAATTCACAAACCAATGCTATAACTCAAAATGCGAGCACAAACTTAATTCAAATCCATCCACGACTCCAAATTCGTAATTCTCATCACCAACCTCAATCAATACACAAAGAAACCTTGGACCTCGATACATTAACAATGCATACTCATCGTATCGCCATCGATTTGCATGCCAATGAAAAGGAACTGTGATAGTGAGGTGGTGTTGATGACAGCAATGCAGTACAGTGGTGTCGATGGTGGCAGCGTTGCAGTGATAAATGGCATATTGAGACCTCCAACGGTTGCTCCAATTTGGTGGCAGTAGGGAAGTCGTAAAACCTATTAAGACTTAAGATCCAACAAGCTGAAGTCCAATCGGGTTGATATAGAGGAAACAACAGTCATAAGGAGCATTAATGGCACAATCACAAAGTTTCTTAAATGAGTATTCCTGTGTAAAGGGGGGCTTGTGCATGTGTGTATGTGTGTGTGTGACCGGGTGTATGTGTGACCAGGTAGGGGGAGGGTGGGTTATGTGTGTGTTTCAGTTTAAAGGGGGTGGGGGTGGGGTTGGTTGTGGGGGAGAGGGGTTTGGTTCACAAAATATAATTTCATGTCATTGTATTGTGATCAGTAGCGGAGGCAGCGGGGGGCACAAGGGGGCACGTGCCCACCTGCTGCCCTCGTATTCCCTCTTGTACACAATACACCAACAATAGTGCGTTATCACCATGGGCGTAGGAAGAAGCATTGTGCACCAGTGCCAGGATGAGAGGGAAAGGGAGGTTGAAGTTCCTGTGGGGCTTGCAAGAGTACGATGCATATTGCAGCATAGATGGAATTAAGTTTATGATCAATGGAGGTGGAAATGATAATCCAACCAAAAAGGCAGAACACAAACCAATCCATTCAGAAAATATAAAGAGAAATTTAGTGCTAGATGGTAAAACCCATCTCTGAACATCCATAGAAACAACTAGTGGCCAAAAAATTACAAGAGTAATCTAAATATCGACGGACTGGAGAGTGGAAATAGCGGAGTCGATAGCGATTTGCAGCTCATGATAGCAATGGAGGCACCGTGTTTGCCAAACTGATTGGAGATGTCAAACCCAATTCCCGAACCACCACCAGTTTCCTCACGGTACATGCCTTGCACGGTGAATCCATTTCTTCTTCTACTCTTGAAAGTTGGAATTTAAATATTCCTCTCCCAGTTCCAAGCCTCGACTGTAACGACTACTATGGTGGCTAATAAGTGCTGCCATATTCAGTAGCACACGTGTGTCAAAAATTAAAGAAGAAGAGTCCAGCTGTCCAGGAAACCAAGGGTTCTTTCAAGTCTGACAAGTTCTTTTTAGAGTGCATGTGTCCAACTTTTGCTGCCCGAAGTTTTATTGCTTTTCCACCTCCATTCATCCTACCTGTTCAAGGTCATGTTCAGCATCAGAGAAATGATTTCATGCTCTATTATTTTGTTCACATTGTTATCTATTAGCAATGGTAATAGCTCGTTAACTTTGTGTCATGACTTGCTCTAAGAATTTAAATAAATTTAATAATATTATTATGTTTGACATTCTTCATCGCATATAAACTTCTAATTAGACGTGGTGATAAAAATCATTGAGATATAAACAATGGTGTGCCAAGACCAAGTTGCACTAATAAACGAGTGCAAATTACACTACTATTCTTGAGAGGTCAAATATGCAAGCGAGAATAGTCAAAATCAAGACCTTGCACAATGAGATAGTTAATTATGTAATTGGTTGCTCTAAAAATTTAAATTATTAGAGAACGTACTCTACAATGTTATCACGCTTTCTTATCGCGGCACCTTTGGCGACGAAATAAAGCATGGATAAGATATGAGTTTAGACATATCTTAAATCGCTGAATCAAAATATATATCAAGTGCCCACCCCGCCCAGCGATTCTGGCTCCGCCACTGATTGTGATGACATGGACCTATCAACTATAGATGGGTACGTCAATCTGTTTCATGAACCTTTTCTCATGAATGATGGTTATGCCCAGGACTACTAAGGGAATCTTACGTCCGTCAACATTCAGCCTTATTTAGTTCAAAAATTGTACAGTAGGTACTCATTTGGTACTTTTGAAATATCGAGTCCTTAAGCTGTACTAGGATAGTGATTTAGAATTAGCCCTATCTTTGTTTAAAAAGATAGCTTAAGAAGTCATACACTAAACTAATTCTTTATTATTCATTTACTTACTAATAGTGAATAACTTTTTTGTTGATCTTCTTTCCATATAAATGTAGGACATAGATTTGTTTTTACTTTGTTATGCACGTCATTAATCAATAATGTAGGGAACTGCCTCGAAAAATCGTAGACCTTGGAAAGGTCTAAAATTAGGAGTCACCATCTTATTTTATTAAATAAAAAGAAAATAAAAAATCTGAAAATGACTCTAAAATGTCCAAAGACTGCTAATCTATTGAAAATAAAAAATTGTGTTCGAGGACTAAGTTATACGACAGAAAGGTGTTAGGCTCCCGTCATACTGTTTCGGTCTCTACTTTATTTTTATTATTTTTTTCTTAAACATATAAATGTGAAATAAAGCAAACCCTAATTCTAATTCTAAATTATTGGTTTAAATTCGACGACAGAGGTCAAATAGCGTATGTATCTGGTCAGACAAAGCGGAATCAAAACTATCGTAGTTCGGCCTGGCCTTGCGGGAGGCAATCCATATGTTAGTCTTAGACTCGAACTATGAAATGAAATGAAATGGCTCTTTTTCATTATTTGTATAGTGAAAATGTGATTCGCGGGAATGGCAAACACTCTAGAGTATTATAATCCAAACTAAGCTAGAAAGCAATAAATATACCTCACCAATGCGCTTGCCTCACGATTCGGAAACACTTTGTGACAAATTTACGATGCAAGTGACCTACGACTACAGAGAAATGAGTATGAAGTGCTAAATTCTCTTAAGACACGATCTACCATTTTTGTGGAGAATGGTGTAAAAGCTCTTGAGATGAAAAGCTCTATTTAGAATGTAGCCAAAAGACCCTTTTTATAGATGTTTGGGACGACAAAAATGATAAAAATGACTATTTCAATCTATAATTTCGTGATAGAGTAGAATATATCATAAAAATCTTAAAATGAAAAAAAAATATCAACGAACTGGTAGCATAATCCCTTGGACGAGCTGCCCGATTTTGTACGAACTGATCGGTTCATCACTTAAAATTTTAAGATTTTTCTCCCAAATCTTAGGACATTATCTGCCCTTAATTTGTTAGTCATCTCTAAAAATATAGAAGGGATGCACCAGATGTCATGAATTACCTCCCATCTTCATCTTAATCAAGGATATTAGAGTATATCTAGGATAAATCATAAGGTATTTCTAAGTCTTTTAATGAAACTCAATCTTCTGAGTGGACCTTGGTTAAACCTAACTAATTAAACTGGTTTAACCAAGTGGACTAGACTTTAACTGGACCAAACTCTTACTAGATTGGACCGGACTACTTATTGGACTGAATTAATTAGATTAGGCTTATCCATTATTAGTCCTAAACCCATAATACTAAGAAACTTAATTAGTAATAAAGCCAAACAAAGAAATATGAAAAATAAAATAAACTACAAAAATAGGGTGTCTATAGATCCTCCGATGGAAAGAAGCCTAATTGGATTGGCGGGTCGAGTCCTCTGGTCATAACTCCAAGTGAAGACGTCGTAGTTGAGCGAGCGGCAAGGGCTTGCTTCGTGCCTCACACCTCACTAATGCTCTTCGCCAGATCTTTTTTGATGCTTCAATTTCTTGGGGGTATCAGTGCTTACCATATTACCATAAGTATCCAAAGGAGCCCTTGTTTCCAGGGTGGGGCAGAGCATAGTTGGGAGTGAGCGAATGACTCAATGGCCTTGACCTTCTCTGAGGCGCCCCGGTCAAAGAGCTTGCAGTGAATATCATTAGAAACAACACATTTGTGTAGTGAAAATATAGAAAAGGCCACCAGTCCTAAGACAAACTCAAAGAGCCACACACATATGAGTTCGGACATTTGTAAGGTTTCCTATGTATCCTTAGAAAATGAATCAAATCTACATAGCTCGTCCTCCCCAGGGTTCCATCAGATGTCAGCAATGTCAATGATGGTCACACGCTTCACTTCATAATGAAACTTGTCGAAGAACTGTTGGACCATGTCTAATCAGGAGTGGATGATACCCTCGAGGATCTGGTGGTACCAGGGGTGGAGTTTGATGGCAAGGTTTCCAGAGTAAAGGGCATCACCGGATAGGTTAGATAAGGAGTATGGTAAGAATGATTTCTTGTGACGCTGGAGGATGGTGTCAAAGTCATGCTTGGTGATAGACGAAGCATATGAGGGTTTGTGCATGGTCGGTATGAACCTGGAACCTGAGCCCCCGGATGGGGCGACCTGAGGCATTAAGGGGGTGATAATGGTATAGAATAGTTGGTGGCGGGGATCGACTTCTTGGGGTATGGTTTGCACAATTGTAGTGCCAGCGGCAGAGGGCCAAAAAGTTAGGAAGGGCCTACTATAGCAAGTCACAGGTATGAGCCAAGGACCTTAAGGCTAGGTCTGAGCAGCAGGCAGAAACCTCAGAGCTTAGGATAGCACGGGGTAAGCCATGGGCACGAGATTGGAAGCTCTATGCCCCTGAGAAACTAGCAATGCAAAGTTAAGACTTGAATTGATTTTTGCATCTCCAAAACGGCGGCAATGAGGCCTTCTATGGTTTTAGTAAGTCAGCTGCATCAGCAATGACCTTTATATTTGGCATGCTTGCTCAGGGAGAACCTGGAGTCGCGTAGCACTGGTCTCTTCTTGGTCTTTAAGGTGATGCTTCTCTTGGATGGTTAGGTTGAGACGATGGCTGGTAGTCCTAGTAGCTCTGTGTTGCTGAGGCATGGTGGGTTGGTGTTTCAAACAAGGTATGAACTATATTGTGATGCTCACCTCCCCATTGAAGTTGTCAAAATGCCACCAAGAAAGTTAGTTCGTAGTAGGCGCAGAGGTGTCACAAGGAATACTTTGAGTTAGATGCCAAGTATGTTAATGTGGACTAGAGTAAGGATAAAATAATGGTAGAGATCAAGGCTTCCCGAACAGAGTCTGAGGAGTCGCTGCGAGGGCGAAGGCAGAGGTGAATACATGATGACAGTCATAGTCCAATGTTAAGTCTAGAGTCAAGGTCTTATGTGTTACTCTCTCTAGAATACTCTTGCTCTAGAAGTCTTGAGGGTGAAAGTAAAATGATTTTTATTCTAAAGTCTTCTTTTCCTGAAAAATGAGTTTGCAAGACCTTATTTATAAAGGTTCAGATAGTGATGTCATCAAGTGACACGCGCCTCAGTAGTGACACCTCACTTAGGGGATCACAAATCCCAGTGCTCAATGAACTTTTGAATTACATATTAATCTAGCTTACCCCATACAGTGTCGCTCTATCTATCTGGAAAGATTGGCCCACACAGCACCGGTATAGCCAGAGAACCCCTTAATCTAGCCACCTGTTCAAAGCCCTTGCAGAGTCCCACAAAGGCATCAAGAGATGCAATGAACTTGACTATGCTGGGGGATGGACCCCAGCCTAATATCATGTGGACTAGGTGTGATGCTGTCCGAAAAACTGCTCCCATCTTGGAATAAACCGAGGGTCACAGTCCTTAGGGTTGCCGATGAAGAGTCCCCAATGTCGTAGCATGTAAACTTGTCATGCAGACACCCTAACAGAGATAATGTCCCGGAGAAGTCACTTGTCCCCCATGTGAGTCCTCAAGCCGGAGCCCTCAGAGAGTGCCGAGGTAGTTTCCTGGAAGATTCGCTTACCCAACCGCCCGATGTAGTCTCAAAAAGAGTCACATGCCTGACACGCTGGGGTAGTCTTCAGTGAAGTCACATGCCCGATGGGTCACAGCATTGTCCAAAGATTCGCCTACCTGGTAGAAAAGGAGTCTTCATGCCCGAGCACTCAGAGCACCCTAATAAAGAGAATATCCTAGAGGGGTCACCTATCCCCATAATGAGTCCTTGAGCCGGAGCACTCAGACTGTGCCAAAGTAGTTTCCAGTAGGAGTTGCCTACCTGACAGGACAAGGTAATGGCCTGGAGGAATCACCTACCTGGCAGAAGGGGAGTCTTAATGCCAAAACACTTGGAGTTCCCTCACGGAGATAGCGTTCCGAAGAAGTCGCCTATCTTTGCGGGTGAGTCCTTCTACAGGAGTACTTGAAGTGCGACAAGGTAGTGTCTGAAGAAGTCATCTACCCTACCAGCTAAGGTAGTGTTTCAATGGAGTCGCCTACTTAGAAAGAGGAGAGTTCTCATGCCAGAGCACTTAGAGCTTCTTAATGGAGATAATGTCTTGAAAGAGTTTGAAACCAATAAAACAACCCTAGAAAGGGGGTGAATAGGATTTTTAAAAGTTAATGAGAAATTTAAACTAAGCACAATCACGAATATCAATCAAACCAAGTAATACTTCAATGAAGATGCTAACTAAGCAATCTCAAGCAATTATAGAACAATAAGTAAAGAGATTGAGTTAGAGATACTTGACAAGGAGATTTAAATGGTTCGACTTGAGCTATCCTCAAGCCTACATCCACTTCTTCAAGGAAATCCCTTGCAAGAGCACTAGAATCCACTGGCAACAATCTTCTTCCAGGTCAAATCAAAACCTTGACAAGACTTGGTGATATCCCTACCCCAAGCACAAGCCTTGAATCCAGAAAGCTCACCTTGCAAGACTTGACAAACCCAAGCCTCGATTATAATCCTTTTACAAAGATCAATTGTGTACAAAGAAATCCCATTGAAAGAATGAGTACAGATAAAGATCTAGTATAATAGAGAAATGAGATAATTGATGACTTGAACAGTACTCACTCTCAATCAAAGAATTGCTCACAAAGATGCTCTCTTTAATGAAGTAAAATCATGAAGATGAAGAGAGAAAAGTTTAATCTATGAGTCTTGATATTTCTCTAATGAATGGAGGCTTAAAATGTGGTTTCCATGGTGTATGATGAAGCCCCAAATCATTTATAAAGAGAAGATATGAAATATAGTCGTTAGAGGCATTATATGAGCGAAACTGCTATTGCAGTCGACTGTATTCCCTTTAAACTTTCCATTAGGATCTTGTCCTCAAAAATAGCTGTTGAAACTAAATTTTGATGACCAATGCAGTTGACTGTATTGCAATGCAATCGACTGTATTACCTTACTGCCTATCGGCTGCCTTACAGAACTCCCTTTCTTATTTTTGGCATAACTTTCTCTAGAAAAATTGAATTGAGGTGCCGTTATTTGTGTTGAAAAACTAATGAAATGTTTTATCAAAATATGAAAAGTTAGCACCAAAAATTTTTTTGAGAAAATTTGAGTAAGCTCCAAAATTTACTCATTTTCAAGAACCACACCTATGTGAATAGTTATGAACTCACATGCAATGCACGAGGTGTCCTAAGATCTTTTTAGGTCATAGTCATCAATCCAAACATCAAATCAAGATTAGTTACATAATATTAAAAATCAATCACGATCGATAGTAACTTAGCCTATGCATTCTTTGTTGCTCTTTGACATTGGACTTGATGAAGTTTCTATAGCATGTCCACTATAGCTTCAAGCTTCTTTGTCTTTAATCCATCTATCCAACTTATCAAATGTGTCTTCACGAGTGTGCATGTATATACCTACTAAGGATACACTCAAAGCACACATTAGAACATAATCAACATGTAGTTATCATCAAAATAAGATATAAGCCTAGGTTATCCAATTATAGGGCTAACAAAGTTTCCTATCTCAACGAGCGAGTCCTTGTGGTGGAGACTCGATGTGGGTCAAGGTAGTGTCTTAGAGGAGCTACCTACCCAACATGCTGAGGTAGTATCCGGGAGGAGTCGCTTACCTCACCGAAAGGAGTCCTCATGCCGGAGCATTTGGAGCTCCCTAATGTAGTGTTTCAGAGGATTCGCAGAGACGGCAGTCGGGCACGATGTAGGGTGTCTCGGAGAGGGGAGTCCTATTGAGGGCACGTGACAAGGCAATGGCATTCCGGGGCAACGATAAGTGTCGCAGAGAGGAGCGTTGTGCAGGGTGCACGTGATGTCGCAACGGCGTCCGGGCGCGATAATGGGTGTCACAAGGAGGGGCGTTGTGCCGGGATGGCAACAATATATATCTAGATGAAGAAGGTATGTTGGTTTCTTAAAGGAAGTACGCTAAAAATTGTCTTAAGAAGTTTGAAATGTTTGGTTGGAATTCCGTGGCAATGCCACTTATTGTGAGTGCAAGATTGAGAAAGGTAGATGGTGGGGAAAGTACATGCAAGCCTATACCGATGTTCAGTTGGAAAACTATTGGATCTCACGGCAGCTTTGCTATATTGGCAGTAAGCTTACTTTCAAGATTTATTCATAGCTTAAGACGTTTTCACTTCAGCAATTTAGAGAAGCAATTGGAGATAGGAGTTAAAGGACATCACACTAATGTGGAGAAGGTTGTTATGTAATGTTGCTGTCCTAGAAAATCAGTTTCTAGTTAGCGTTAACTATAATTATGCCATATTAGTGCATGTTAACTTATGATAGTTCGTGTCTTGTTTGTGTCGCCTGTCGCAAGCTACTTGTAAGCCATTTAAGCTAATGTATTGCTGTATCAGTTAGTGGAGAAACTAGAGAGAATTTCTAGAATCCGAGAATTTCCAGAATCGTCTCTTCGTCCTCTCTCCTTCCTCTCTCTGCTTTCAGCATATTTGCGCTCTCTGTCCAGGTCTGATGTAGCACCCAATACAGTCAATTTGAGTGTTGTCTAACCCAATGTTTTGAAAGGCGAAAGCACAGGGCAAGACGTTCAACCACCCACGAGACGGGGCATATGCTTTGAGGCATCCAGGCGTGAGCTTTTTTGGGATCAATAGCTTTATCTAAAAAATGATTATAGTATATGAAACATGTAAGAAAGTAGTAAACTTTACAAATATACCATGAATTTCCAAATAGATGATAGTTTTTGGTTAGTTGCAAATAAGATATTTCCGCAATTTGCAATTATGTAATAGCTTGTCGGTGAATGTTGAAATTAAGTATGTATCAAACAAATAAAAGCTCATTACACTCAGACCGTGTCATATCCCACATTTTTTCGAGCAGTTTAAAATAATTATCTCTGACCCAAAAAATAAACAGGCGATAATTTTGAGCAATGCTCGGAGATTAGTAGAGAATGAAATGTTAAAATAATTTTGGGATAAAATATAATTTTAAAAACTTTGGAGTCATTTTGTAATTTTGAAAATTTTTGGAGGCTAAATTGTAATTTTTGAAAGTTAGGTAGTATGTGTCAAATTTTAGAAAATGGATCATGAGATGATGCCACCTTCTACTCTTTTTATGTGGTGACTAATGAATTATAATCATAATATAATGGATTAGATAAAATAGAAAACAAAAGAAAGAAATTCATGAGAAAGAAGAAAATGGAAAAGAAAAAAAAAAAAAGCAAGAACAGAACAGAGAAGAAAGAAGAAAACATAAGACGAGAGAGAGAGGGGAAACTCGGCAGAAAACCAGAGAGAGAGAACTGGAGAAAGTTTCTTTAGGGTAATTAGAGTGTGTTTTAGTGTGTATGAATTCTTTTGAGAGAGAGAGAGTGTGTGTGTGTGTGTGTGTTATATTACTGTGAGGGAAAATGGGAACAGTAGCAGGGGGCTGCTATTGTACCGTGAGAAAGAGAATGAGTGTGTGTGTGTTTCCCGTGTGTGGGTGCGTGATTTTCTGTATATGTAACAGGTATGTAAGGATATGCAGTGTGTGCAGTGGGTTTCATTATGTGTGTTCACGTGTCAAGGTGTGTGTATATTTCGTGTATGGGGTAAGTGTGTGTAATTGTGTGTGTAGTAGGTGAATTAGTGTGTGTATTTTAGTGGGTGGGTGTAAGAAGTGTATGTGTGAATCTGTGTGTGTGTGTGTGGGCACGCACACGCAGTGGTGTAATGTGTGTACATGTATTTTGATTTTGTGTAGTTGTGTGTAAAAGGTGGGTATAGGTGCGTTAATGTGTGTTGTTAAGTGTAGATGTGTGTGTTACTTGTGTAATAGTGTCGTTAAATCATGTATGTAAGATAGTGCATCTCGGCAGAATGAAGAAGAAGGTAGAGTGTGCGTGTGTGTGTTTAAGGTGAAATAGTGTGTGAGTTTGATTTGAACAGTAGCTGTTTTGTCACTAAAAGGGGTGGGGGTATTAAGTTAGGCAATTTTTATACGAATTTTAATAAATAGTTATGATCAAAATCTGACAAAGTCAAACGTAGTAATCCCATTATTTTTACGAGGCGTACACTGTGAAGCATTTTGAAACTTTTCGGTATCCGCGAAGGATGCTAAATTAAGATGTCCATTAAAAACAATTCTCAAATTATTGGACATAGCAAACCAAGTCATTTTAATCTGAAAATTTTAAGAAAATATTTTATTGCTAAGATGTTTCATTTTCTAAATTTCGTGTCATTCCAAGGTTGATAGCTATTTTTTAGTAGAACCGGTTTCTCAGCGCTCGATCCGGACACCGGTTCGGGTAAAAAATCTCTAAAATACTTTTTAGCCCAAAAATGGCTTCGAGATACTTAAAATAATGTTTTATTGCATTTTTTAGATTTTTTCGGTGTCGGTAATTCTCAAGGGGTATTTTGATAATTTCGTCTATAAAAGGTACTTTTGCGTAAATTCACATACGGCAAGGAGATATTAGTAATTCTATTTGCGGAAAGACTATTTTGGTGAATTAAGTATGACAGGGGTGTTTTTTGTAATTTTACACATAATGGGCATTTTGATAATTTTACCTACCCGGTGAAAGCATTTTGGTAATTTTGCTTAGGGCTATTGTTGAACACTGAGATTTGCAATGATATCAACATGTTATTGCCAAGAAAATCCCAGCATTGAACATGAATCGATTATTTGGAAATCTTATCGATGCTCGCCTGTTATTGCATGCTAAGCAAATTCGATAATTATTTATATTCCTTCTTCTGAATTATTGCGCCTAAATTTGATAACTGATGTTCTTGCTATTTGTTTGAGGCTATTCTTAAATCCTGAATCACGAACTGATATTAGCATGTTTAAATGTCATCGGAACCTTAATTGATTTCGGTTATTTGAATTCTTGTTAATGCTCAATTTTATTGCATGTCAAGCATGAAATTTCTTGTTGATTTTATGATTGTTGTCTTCTGTGTTGACCTAGTGGAGGTCTGTTCTGTAAGGAGGCGTTATAAGGATGGTTTGTTCCTGTGTGGATGCAGGCTAGTATCTAAATAGACTAGTTAGCTTACATCATACATATGTACACCATATTGTCCATTGCTTGAATGGCATTGCATATTGTGCATTGCCTAAATGGCATTGCCTCTGCCCAGGATCAATTTTTTTTTTAATTTGTATACATTGTGTCTTACAATGAGTGTTTGGAAATTATTAAAAATGATTGTCTCAAATGGTTTGTGCTTGTTTGAAACTCCTCTCTAGATTATTTGTGAACTCATTTAAAATCTTTTGAGAAACCATCATTGTATTTTAGAGTGATGGCTTTGAAAATGATAATCAAATAATTGTTTGGTATCCGTTTATGATTACTTAGAATCGTTTTGGAAATTCATTAAATTGTTTATGATTGTTTGAAATATTTGGAAAATTATCATTGAATGGACTTTGAATTATTCTGTAATTCCTTCAGTTGTCCTTGAACCACCTTACTGACCTTTCAAAAGCTCACCCTTCATTTATTCCCTTCTGCAGGTAATGATTAGCTGTAGAATGCTCGGGAATAGGTTCAAAGTTTTTGTGAGATTCCGAAGAGCCCGTCGCTATTGTATTGTAAGACCCCTGGTGGAGCGGTACTCTTAACTCGTTTTATAAGAACTTGAGTTTGTAAAGAACCTAAGTTTTAGTAGTTTAAGTTTAAGCAGTGTTTTTTTTTTAATCATGTATTTTGAAGAATTTGAGTTAATGTCTAGTTAGATGCTCTGAAGTATGTGTCAGTAAACAGGGTTTGATAGGTTTTAATATGATGATGAGATAGGTTAACGCTCTGGGAGTTCAAGGCGATGGAGCTCCAGATTTCTAGAATAGTGCAATTGGTATCAAAGCAGTTCAGTCTTATATTATTAAGAGCTTAGGTATATGATTCTGTGAACATGAAACCATGGAGTATAGGTAATGCGATTCTGTAGAATCATATTTCGCTTAGTGAGAGCTAGGTAAGATGATGGTTGAGTTAAGAAGTATGCCTTTAATTGTAATTGTATTTTTTTTAAAACGTGTTAGTTTAACACTGATAACATTTAATTATGCCAGTATGGTTCACACTCATAGCACTGGTAGTAGAGATAGAATGAAGGGCTAGGAGGTTCCCGGTAGAGAGGTACCTCGACCTAATAGAGAGGAACAACAGAATCCAGAACCAAGGGTTGCGGTCCTGAACTTTGAACCATATTCTGACCTTAAGGACACAAAATCTGGCTAACCAGCAGCAAGGAATATCGAATCCGGTCCAACTGCAGCCATAACTTCAAGAAGAGAGTACCTTGGGGGAATTTAAGAAATAAAATGCGACTAACTTTAGGGGGTCATTGGACCATATGGAGGCAGAGAACTAGATTAAGGAAATGGAGGAAGTTTTTTTCAAGCTATTCATTATAGTGAAAACTAAAAGGTTGAATTTGTTAGCTATAAACTGAGGGATGAGGTTGGTCAATGGAGAAAATTGTTAGACTGGAGTTTGACTCGTTAACAGTTGGATGGGATGGGATGACTTAGGAACATTTAGAGAATTGTTCTTTAACCAGTATTTTTCGACGAGTTATCGTGAACAGATGATGAGAGAATTTTCCAATGTGACGCAAGCAAATCAAGAAACGATAGATTAATATAAGATGAGGTTTTCTCCTCTCACAAGATTTGCAGTAAGGATGTTGTCGATGGAGGCAGATAGATACCGGAAGTCTGAATGGAGGCTTAGGCCTAGACTAAGAGATGGAGTGATCTAAACTCAATTTGCAGGTTAAATTGTAATGCTCGAAAATTTTCTTTAATTATTATTATTACTCTTTCGGACCAAAATAAACTTTTAGCAACGAACTCCTGATTAACGTTAGTATATTTTCTTTAATGACTTATAGCGACAATAATTATATGTAATATTTAACCTCGATTTTTCAAGTGAATTTCATTGAATCTTTAGCGACAATTGTAGAATCATAAGTTATAATTTACGTTAGTAATTATGAATGATATTGATTGAGGTCTTTAGTGGAGATTAGCGTTAATGACATTTTTTTAAACGACCATTAGCGATAATATCTATATTTTTTATCATTCTTTTATTAGAACAATCTTCAGCGACAATTTAGTGGAGTGGGGGACATAGCACCCCGTTAAATTATGCTAGCATCTTAAATTACCGTAAACGATGATTTTGGAAAAAATTTTGGAATCATAAAAAGCTTCAGATATAAAAAAAATTTAAATGATTAATGAGAGAGTAGTGGGCTTGTAGTAATTACTTAAGCTAGGGTTATTAAATGATGCTAAGGAAAGTGGGCTCGAACCTACGTGGAGGTGCCACAAAGGCTGCAGTCTGAATCAGCTTCCAGATGTACAAAGTGAGAGACAGTTAGGGTGGAGTAAGGGCAGACACCAAGGCTCCCCAGGCAGGCCGTGAGGGCTGGCAGTGCTGCGGGGACAAGGCGGAGACAAACAGGGCCGGCAGTCGATAATCCAAGCTAGGGTCTGAGTCAGGGATGTAGCGTCAAGGTTCTGATATTAGAGGTCCAAGTGTGTTTCTCTCTCTAGAATTTTAGAGAGAGAAAATGAAAATGTCAAATTAGAGAAATTTCCTTAAAATGAAATCCAAGGTCCCCTATTTATAGGAAAAAGTGTTCCTTTGTCATCAGTGTGTCATCAGCTGACACGTGTCATCCCCTGGGAGTGACACGTCACAAGGGGTCCACGAATGCCGGTTCTCCGTCGGACTGCCAGGTCCCAAATTCGCACTGCTTTGCCCCACATAGCGTTGCTCTACCTGTCTGAGAACACTAAAGATGCCGTGACGGCATGATCAGAGTAAGCCCGTTGCCCCAGCCATCGGTCCAAGCCCTTACTGAATCCCACTAGTGTGCGTCAATAGACACTTTGAGAACCTAACAGTGGCGAGGGTTGCCCCTGTAACCAACTGCCAGGTGGACTTAACACGATGCCCTCAAAAGACCTGTTCCCGTCACGGAGTGACCCCATGGTCATCGTCCTTGGGGCGCCGATGATCACCGGTAATGTGAGTGGACATGGTCGCAGCTCATATGTGCCTACTGTCATGCATGTCACCTCAGGCGGTGATAGCTTTGTGGTAACGAGCCTATCCCACTGGGAAGGGTCCTCGTGCCGGAGCACTACAAGCGGAGCCCCCCAGAATGAAGACGACGATGGCTTCTATGGTAGTGAGCCCATCTTGCTGTGAGGTGTCCTCATGTCGGAGCACTACGAACAGAGCCCCTCGAAAGGAAGACGGTGATGGCTTCTGTGGTAGCGAGCCCATCCCGCTGCGAGGGGTCCTCGTGCCAGAGCACTACGAGCGGAGCCCCTAGAAGGCAAGACGGCGATGGTTTATGTGGTAGCGAGCCCATCTAGCTGTGAGGGGTCCTCGTGCCGGAGCACTACGAACGAATCCTCCCGGAATGCTGCACACTCCGGAGTGTAGGTCGAAGCACATTCCACGTCCATGGAAGTGGCGTATGGTATGGTGAATGAGAGTGGTGCTCAAGGTCCTGTAGTGTGATAGAGAGCCAGGGGGCACGACTGTATCAGCGATGAGCGCATGAGAGCGACGGAGTGTCAAAGACGGCGCTTGGGGCTCAGGCGATGGTCATTACGATGACGACGTATGTGCTACAACGGGCACCATACAGTCACAGTGATGAGTGGGCATTACAGACCTTAGTGCCTAAATAAGTTAAGCAAGAGGAGCGTCAGCAGCACCCCCCGTGACAAGTGTGGCCGACCCTCCCCCGTGACAAGTGTGGTCGACCCTCCCCTAAGAGGGTGGCCGACCCCCCTTAAAAAGTGTGGTCGACCCCTCCTTAAAGAGGGTGGCTGCCCCCCCCCCCCCCCTTAAGGAGGTGGTCGACCCCTCTTTAAGAAGGTGGCCGACCCCCAACCCCCCCTTTTTAAGAAGGTGGCCGACCCTTCTTTTAAAGGGAGGTGGCCGAGCCCCTTAAGAGGGAAGTCGTGCTAAATCCAAGTTCGTACATTTTCTCCGACGGTGCTATGCTGCGACAAAAAGTAATTTTAGTCATGCAAAAAGTCAATGCCCGAGCTTGCACATTTTGACTAGTTGAAAGCGTTGAAAATTGACCATTGAATATGTGACATGTCGCACAAAATGGAACCCCTGGTAGGCTCTTGGGTGCGACCAGAATAGGTTGGGAACATAAGCCCCCTGCGTGTGGTGTGCGCGAAGGGACAACATGAGCGACGTTGCACGCATAAACGTTGGTGCGTAATAAAAACACACAGAGACACACTCTCTTTCTTCTTTTTTTTTTGTGGCTCAAAAAAAAGAGAGTGTTAAGTATGAAGAAAGCAGAAAAGAAATAGTAAAGCGCATGTCATGAGATGTGTTTCATATTGTAGAGCAAAAAAGATAATGTAGAGCTAAAATAGAGGGTGCGTCGCAAAAATGGTGATGTGTACAATGTTTGGGAGCGAGATATGAGTAACGAAAAATGTATTGATAGCGTTCAAATAAATATAGGGCGCAAAAAAAGAAGTTGGCGGGAAAAGGAGATGGTCTGTTTGAAAAAAGATTTGTTGGGTTGGGAGGGAATGCTTGTGATTTGAAATTCAAATGGATAGCCAAGATCAAATCTTGGCCCACCCATATATAAAGAGAGAGAGGGAGAGGGAGAGAGAGAGAGAGGGGGGGTGAGTCTTCCACAAGACTCATTTTCAAGACTTAAGAAAAAAAGAGAAAGGAAAAAGAAAGAGAGAGAAGAAATGGCAAGAGAAGAGGGGAGGCGAGGAGAAAGAGGAAGTGGGCAAGGGGTCAGCGAAGAGCATGGGGTCAGCGGGGGTTATGGGGGAAGGGAAAGGGAGAGGAAGAGGGAAGAAAGAAGGGGGAGAGAGAAGGGGGAGGGGAGGCGGTGGCACGGCGCGGGGAGGTGGGTCGGCCACCCGAGGGGGGTCAGCCACCAGAGGATTATGGGTGGGTGCAGGTGCTTCGGCGGGGGTGAGTGAAGGAAGTGGTCCAGCTGTTACGGACAAGGGGAAGGGGAAAGAAGGAGGAGGAAGAGAGAAGGGAAGGAAGAAAGGAGAAAGGAAGGGGGGGTCGGCCATACTTAGGGGGTTGGTCACCCCACGAGATCGGCCACCCCGAGGGTCCAACATGCCCAACAGCCAGCGGCACAGCCTCGTTAGTGGTGAAGAAAATTAGGCAGAAGATGTGGACGAAGCCGTGAGGCACTGCGGTTAGTGCATCGCGACCGCCGTGAGGTATGACGATCACATATGTGCCGGCGTCGCCCGTAGATGATACCGTGCCGGATCCTGTCGAGGGGTCGGGAGTGCCAATGACGTTTGACGATGGTGGGATGAGAACATATGACCCGGAGCTGGACAAGACAAACACAATGTTGGGGGTGAAGGGAGTGGTTCCTTGTGTACTTGACCAGGAGCTTCCAGTGCTTCTTCATCTCAGCCAGGATGTCCGACAACTATGTCTGCAACAGCCGGTCCTCCCCGCTCAGCCGGGTCACCCGAGCATCTTCCTCCTCATGCATAGGTAGCCCTATCAACATCAACACATCCAGCAGTGTCGATCTGATCTCTCTGAACGTATGTGGCGTCGGCTCGAGCTGTGCCGCTGGGTGTTGGGCATGTTGGACCCTCGAGGTGGCCTTCATTTTCTCCTTTCTTCCCTCCCTTTCTCTCTCCCCCTTCTTTCCCCTTCCCTTTGTCCCCAATGGCCAGACCACTTCCTCTACTCACCACCGTTGAAGCACCTGTACCCGCCGACGATCCTCGAGTGGCCAACCCCCTTCGGGTTGCCGACCCACCTCCCGTGCCATGCCACCGCCTCCCCTTCCCTCTTCTCTCCCCCTTCTTTCTTCCCTCTTCCTCTCCCTTTCCCTTCCCCCATGACCCCTGCCAACCCTACACTCGCCGCCAACCCTTTGCCCACCTCATCCTTCTCCCCGCCACCCCTCGGCCCTCCCCTCTATTCTTGCCATTTCTTCTCTCTCTTTCTTTCTCCTTTCTCTTCTCCCTCTCTCTTTTTTTCTTAAGTCTTGAAAATGAGTCTTGTGGAAGACTCACCCCTATATATATATATATATATATATATATATATATATATATATATATATATATATGGGTGGGCCAAGATTCAATCTTGGCCAATCATTTGAATATCAAATCACAAGCTTTCCCTCCCTATCTAACAACTTTTTTTTCAAACTGACCATCTCCTTTTCACGCCAACTTCTTTTTTTGGGCGCTATTTTTATTTGAACGCTATCACAACATTTTTCGTTACTCGTATTTTTGCTCCCAAACATTGTACGCATCACCATTTTTATGACGCACCCTCTATTTTAGCACTACATTATCTTTTTTGCGCTACACTACGAAACACATCTCATGACATGCGCGTTACTATTTCTTTTCCGCTCTCTTCATACTTAGCGCTCTCTCTTCTCTTCACCACAAAAAAAGAAGAAGAAAGAGAGTGTGTCTGTGTATGTTTTTAGTACGCACCAACGTTTATGCTTGCGGCGCCCGCTCGGGTTGTCCCCCCGCGCACACCACTCGCAGGGGGCTTATGTTCCCTACCTATTATGATCTCACCCAAGTACCCACCAGGGGTTCTGTTTTGCACGACACGTCACATATTCAATGGTCAATTTTTCAACCCTTTACGCCGGTCAAAATGCACACACTCGAGTCACGTGCATTTTTCATCGACTTTTTGCATGACTAAAATTACTTTTTGTCACCAACGTAGCACCGTCGGAGAAAATGTATGAACTTGGATTTAGTGTGACTTCCCCCTTAAGGGGGTCGGCCACCTCCCTTTAAAAGAGGGGTCGGCCAGTACCTTAAAAAGAGGACCCTCGTCACTGTCAGTTTCTCAGCGCATTTCTTAATGCACACTAGTGGGATTCAGGAAGGGCTTGGACCGGTGGCTGGGGCAACGGGCTTACTCTGATCATGCCGTCACGGTGTCTTCAGTCTTATCAGACAGGTAGAGCGATGCTGTGTGGGGCAAGGTAGTGAGAATTTTAGAACCGAGAACCGGTATTCATGGACCCCCTAGTGATGTGTCACTCCCAAGGGACGACATGTGTCAGCTGATGACACACAGATGAAACAGGCACACTTTTCCCTATAAATATGGGACCTTGGATTTCATTTCAAGGGAATTTTTCTCATTTGACATTTTCACTCTCTCTCTCTAAAACCCATTCTCTCTGGAATTCTAGAGAGAGAAACACACTTGGACCTCTGATATCGGACCCTAACTTGGATTGTCGACTGCCAGCCCTGTTCTTCTTCGCCTTTTCTCTGCAGCACTATCAGCCTTCACGGCCTGCCTGGGGAGCCTTGCTCTCAGCCCTTACTCCACCCTCACTGTCTCTCACTTTGTGCATATGGAAGCTGACTCAGACTGCAGCCTTTGTGGCACCTCCACGTAGGTTCGAGCCCACTTTCCTTAGCATTATTTTGGCGACTCTAATACAAACAGAAATCTAGTTCAATTACATTTGTCACTTTTCTTTGTAGTAAAAAGAGCAAAAAGAATCATAGATTGATAAAACTGGGTTATAGTACGTACTACAAACAAAAGTTTTTTGCAGAAAAGTCATTACTTATTGTAAAGAAGTAAGAGTCAATCTGTTTAAATATAGTGGATAGACTAATCTTAATGTTAAACTTTTGAGAGGTGTGTGGCGGGTGGGGCAGCCGACCATAATAGCCCTTCCATAGTATTTTGGCAAACGACAAAAGGGAAGAGGGCTTGAAATTGAGGTAAAGAGAAAGGACCCAGAGATTTTTCGGCGAGATTTTCTGGTAAGCTTACTTTAAAGATTTATGCTTCATGTATGTATGTGTGTGTGTGTGTGTGTGTGTGTGTATATATATATAGACACACACACACACACAAACTTGTATTTAGGTAAAGGTATCCCTTTATGAGAGGGATAAGAAGGGGTGGAACTTGGGTATAGTACGCTTGGGCTATGCGTGTGTGGTTTTTGTGTGTAGTATGTGATATATAAGCGCAGTAGCGTGGGTGTTTGTGCATGCTGTGAGTGTGTGCGTGAGATTACCTTGAAGACAGCCTGTGGGTGCGTGCGTTTGTATATGCCGTGTACACATGTGGGTACATGTTGTGAGTTTTGGGTTGTGTGTGAATGGCGTTTGATGTGCATGGAGGCTTGTGGAGTAGAAGGTGCTCTGTGGGTGTATTTATGCAGTGTGTTTGGGAAGTATATCGTGAAAATGAACCTTTGTGTGGGCGTGGGAATGATGGAAGTGTAAATGGGTATTTATGAAAGAAGGAGAGGGGTTGATGAGGCAGCCACCGGTGGATGATTTATGGGTGAAGTGTTTGTGGGTTTGTGTATATCAAGTGAGATGTAGGTGCAGCCATGAAAACAATGGGATGAAGGGCAAGATGTGTGTATATATATTGGATGATTGTGGAAACATGTGGGTTTTGCAAGGGAGAGGAAGGACTGCCGTTAAGGTAGTCCCTGTGAGTACTTGTGTAGGGATGGCAATGGGGCGGGTCAGATGCGGATTTTATGAAATCCGTACCTGCCCTGGTAGCCCTTATACACCACCTCGGCCCACCATCAGGTCAAGTGATGGGAATACCATCCTCGATCCAATGGGCTATTTGAAAAATTTGCCCCCGCCTCGATCCCCCCGACCTCTAAATTTTTGAATTTTATCTCAGGTGTGAGCATGAGATTCTTCTCAATATCAATATGCAGTTTCTACCATCGTAATATCATCTTTTCATAGTTATGGAAGGTTCAAATAGTGGCAATATTTTCTATTACATGGCTTAGGATGTAAACCACCAAAAACAGAATCAGGTTTCAGTTTTATCCAAAGAGAGTCATAAGCATCTGGCACAGATAGAAAATGTAACATTCAGAAATGAACATTTGTTGTAATTAAAATAAGGAAGAAAAAGTACAGATTGTGTTAGTTCAACATAAGTCTTAAAAAAGAACCAGAAGAAGAAGAAAATCTAGAATAAAGTGAACTTTAAGAAATGCTCTGCCAATGATATGTTAGGCCATATAGGAAGACACTATAGGGAGCAAGCATGACCGACCCAAAGAGCTGAAACAGTCAATATAAGAATACGAGTACCAGATTCTAGTTAAAGATGAAGGACAAATATATGAGTTACAATAATTGGAATCCATTGTCAAATGGCCAAAGACTAGAGAGAAAAGATGGTCGAGACTGGAGTGTGGAATTTAGCCAAAACTCCAGCTACATCAGTAACTTCAATTTAATTTTATGGGTTGACCAGAGCATGTCAGAAACTTTGTAGTGAAAAAAATAAAACCAAGAAAAATTAAAACAAAAGAAATTTATCAAATTCTACATATCTATCAGATCTGCAAACTTTTCGAGACTAATCAAAGCTACAAATCTCAGACCAGGAAGTCAGCATATTGCCTTGACTTTCTTGTATGGGATCGTTTCAGCCTTGGCCCCGATAGTTCAGATCCTGCGATTTATCGAGTCACAGTCACGGCCATGGCGATTAAAGCCTTCCATGAGTAAAGGTGCTAGTGAAGGCATCACGGTGGATAGTGGCGAGTGATGAGATGGTTTGTGGAGGGGAAGACAGGCGATGGGAGACTAAGAGAAGGGTGAATGGTTAAGGCCAGCAGAAAAGAGAAGAGATAGAATGGGGGGCTGGAAGTAGGGTTTTGTGACGCTATATATATTAGCTAGATGGACGGCTCTGATTAGATTTAGGGATGGAATTATACACGGGGTGGGTGTAGGTCGAATACGGAGTGATTTAAACTAAATACCAAACCCGAATCGTACCCGCTACAGGTTAAAGAATTAAATACCATACCCGTGCCCGCAACCTCGTCAAAGTCAAAAAAAATCAGCTCCTAATGGACTAGGGCGGGGCGAGGCTGGACGGATATCCGCCGAGTGCGGATCAAATTGCCATCCCTTAAACATGGAATTTTCTGGGATTTTTCTCAGCATGAGAAATATCCCAAACAAATTTATTTTTAAAACAGGTTTTTGAATAAATTAATATAGTTAAAAAAATATTTTTAGCCTAGAATTTTATAGTGATCTAAAATTACTATGACGCTTGAGTGTCTGAAATTTCGTAGCATTCCGGTGTTGGTTGACATAGTTTTGGAACATGAGCATTAGAGCTCATTTTAATGAGCAGTTTAGGGTTCTGAGCAGAAAATCCTCAGAACGACCATTATTGTCCGAAAAACCCACCAGTGGTCTAAAAAGATTCTTTTAGGTACATCTAGGTGGATAATGGTACGTTAGGCATCAGGGGCAAATAGGTAATTTTACAAAAGTCGAGGGCCGGTTTGGTAAATTTTACTCACATAAGAGAAACTTAATACTTTGGCATGCTCGAGCGGCAATGAATGACATCCGTAAGGTTTGTTATTTAGGTTTTGGTAGTCAAGAGATAGGAACGGCTTTTAAACCAGCTCAAGAACCAGTTACTGAGCGAGGTAAGTACTCCTGCCATGTTCCTCCGTATACTTGTTTGCAAAACCTATATACGTACATATGATTGATCAAATTAAAGTTTAAAATTTTGTTCCACATACATTTTATTTCTAAGTATTTGAAGAGAAATTTAGTTTAAAAGAATGCCAAGGAATGCTATATGAATCGTGGAATTTCACTGAGTACATGTTGAATGAACAATGAAACTCGACTTGGTTGATGTGCCCCATATCCAACGGGGGAATGTTGGATTTTGGGTCCTGGTCAACGGGGCTTGTACGTTGATGCACAGTAATGTTGCTGGCAGTTTGCCCTTGCGTCCACAAAATTTTATCCTGGGTGTAGGAGGGCTTTTGAGCCCCAGTCAAGGGGGCTCGTACGCTGACCGCAGCATACCTAAAGAACGAAATATATGTGTTTAATGCGAATGGAATTACCGATGATTTTACTTTGATTTGAAAACCCTTTTCAATTTTCATATATATGTGTGTATGAATTGAAAAATGTTTTAAGGGTGGTAATATTGGATTACTGAATTGTTAAAAGAGAATCCATGGCATGTTTTGAAATTTCAAACTTATTTTAGGAACATGGTTGGTGTTTTTGGACTTTCGCTCATTCCTTCTTTTTCAGGTGACTTAAGGGAAGCAGAGCCGTATGAACAACACGGGGGAGAAGTGCCCGAAGAGAATTATTAGAATAATGAGTGTTTATCATTTGAGAATTTTAGTTCTATGGTAAATTAAAGTTATGCTTGAACTAATGTAAGGAGCTTAGGTCTCCTCGAGTTTCCTTCATAAATTTCGAAGACATGTAATGAGGGCTTTTATTTTGATTAATGAAGGTCTGTAAGTTGGATTTAAATTCGAGTCACAGGATTGTAGTAAGGCCTGGCAGAGCCATGGTGGGTGTTCGAATGGGCCTGCGGTCAGTCAAGGGTCTGACTCATGGGCTTACCCATGGGTTCGGGTCGTGACATATATGGGGTGTCTTTACTTGGAACGTGTTTGTAGCAGTCCAAGTCTAACAATAGAAGAAGGTATGATCAAACACAAGGTAGACCTATGAGAGATAGGCAAGAGTTTTCCCAGGGCAGTTTTAATAGGAGTTGATAGACGTTAGCAACTTTTACAGTCGGCACAGCAAGGTGTCGAAGGCCCCTGGATGGGGCAGAATCAGGGATTCAACAACTCAGGGATTTAGACCTAGGTAGAGTTCTGGGATTAGATCTTAGTAGAGAATGGGATTCAGAGGAGCACAGGGTGTAGGCGCTCGATCAGCTCAGGGTACCAGATTTGGGCCATCGTAGAGTTTCAAAGTTTGACCTATACAGAGTACTCGTCAGGGTGGCGGGTCAGCTTTTTCGGCTATCCCATGGGTCATGTATGGGAGAATTCATGGTGGTAAGTCATTCTATAGATTTACCGCATGATCTTTTAGGTGTGGCAGTGTGAACATCAGGTTTGAGACTGTCCATTTGTTAGAAATAATCAGCCAACTTTTTATCTTACACCTATAACTAGTGCAATAGCAAGTAGTATTCCTTGTCAAGGAAGAGGACCAGGCCCGCAGGGTCAAACTCAGCAATCTCAATCTCAATAGGGGTAGAGGCCTGTAATACCTTGAACTTCGAGAGCCGGTTAAACAACCATCCGGCTCCAAAAAATAAGCGGGCATTAAATTTGAGCAATGCTCGAGTATTAGTAGTGCGTAGAAGCATAAAAAGATTCTAGGACAAAAATGTAATTTTCAAAATTCTGGGGGCATTTTTGTAATTTTAAAAATAAAGACTTTGGGGGCATAATCGTAGATTAGTGTTTTGATGATGAAAAATAATAAAATGAGAGACATTGTATGTTTTAGTGACACTTAATTTAATTAATAAAGACTAGGAGAGTTTTAGGGCAAAAAAAGTAAATTTTACAAAATTTGGAGTTATTATGCAATTATGGAAATTTTGGGGGGTTATTTTGTAATTATTAAAATTTTTAGGAACTAAATTTCAAATTTTGAAAAGTATGCATTTTAGGTGTCAAATTGTAGAGGCCAGTGGTGTAGTGACTAATCCCTTTTTATTATAAAATATAGGATATGTTAAGTCTTTAAAGGTGGATAAAAAAGAAAGAAGGCAATTAGAAGGGAAATTTTGGGAAGAACAGTGAACTAGAAACAGAAACAGAGTAGGGGGAAGAAGGAAAAAAAGAGCAGAGAAGAAAAGGAAGAATTCGGGCAAGAGGGATTGGGGGAAATTCTCAAGGGTAATTCTTCTTTCTTTATTGTGATTCTAACTTTGAGTTTGGTGTGATTTCAGTGATGGTGTTGTGTGTGCGCTAGTCTTTTTAGTGTGTTTTTGGTTGCATAGAGTGAAGTTGAAGGTGATGTGCATGTTTGCGGATAGGCTAAAGCGTGGGTATGTGTGACAGGGTGTATGTGGATGGGTGTAGAAGGAAGCTAGGCAAAGTTTTTGGTGTGGGTGTTAGTGTGTGAGTTCAGGTAGGTGCGCAGGTGGATGGTGAGTGATTGTGGAGAGAGCTAGTGTATGGAGGTATTAATATGGTATAGAATTGATTTGGGGATGATTTGTGGTTTTTGATGTGGGTGTTCGAAGGTCTAGGTGTGCGAGTATGAGTGGGTGCCATGAGAGTGCGTGAGTGTGTGTTCTTGACCGTGTGTGTAACAAGTGTGTTCTTGTGTATGTAGTGTTACGGGTAAGGTGGTGGGGGAAATAATTGTGTGTCCAAATTGTGTTAGGATGGGTTCTTTTGATCAAAGTAAACTTATGTGGGTATTCTGGTGGGTTAGCAATGGTTTTGTGAGTTGGTGTCTGATTCTGGGGGGGTTAGGCAAGTAGATGGGTCATGGCAGCTGGAGGAAGAAGAGAAGTAGGTGCAAAAAACATGAGTTAGTGTGTGCTTAATTTGAATAGGGAGTGTAATTGTCGCTAAAGACCAAAATTAATTAGGCAGTTTTTCAAAGAATTTTCATAAATAGCTAGAGCCAAAATTTGAGAAAATTCAAAACAGTAAACCCTGATAATTTTACGAGATCTATGCTCTGGAAAATTTTGGGAATTTTTGGAATCCACGAAGGGCGCTAAATTAGGATATCAGGTATCGGGTAACTACGATTATATATTTATTTAGCATAGAAAACCAAGTTATTTTAAGCTAAAAATTTTATGGAAGCCCTATTTTATAGATATAATTCATTATATAAAAGTTTGGGCCATTCCAAAGCCGATAGGCATTTTTCACGAAACTAGCCTTTTAGCGCTCGGTTCGGACATCAGTTCGGAATTTTCGGGCAAAAATTCTTTAAAATAATTTTTAGACCAAAATTGATATTAGGATGCTTAAAATAGCATTTTAAGATATTTTTGAGATTTTTTCGGTGCCGAAAACCCCCAAGGGTGTTTTGGTAATTTGCCACCCCGAAGGGTTATTTTGGTAATTTGACCTAAGAAAGGTATTTTTGCATAAATTTACATATGAAAAGTTTATTTCAGTGATTCTACTTATGGGAAGACCATTTTGGTAATTTAAGTTCGAGAGGGGCATTTTGGTAATTTTACACCCTAGGGGCATTTTAGTAATTTATATACCCGGTGAGAGGAGGTTCATTTTGGGAGCATGTGTGAGTTTGTATTAAGTTATACTTTCGTTCTATAGGCTGTATTCTAATTGTTCGATTATTCCGTCTAGGTTAAAGCTAAAGATTTCCGGTTAGGATAATTTAGCTGCGTATCTAGGTAAGGGATTCTATCTGAACCTTGGGTAAGGACTTTTGTCCGAACCCTTATTTGATTACTTGTACTCGTAAGTACTCCTTTGATATATTTACGGCTAATGTCAAACTCTGAGTTATGTATTGATATCAGCATGTTCTTGTCCAGAAAACCCTAATGTTGAACTTGAATCGATTAATTGAAAATCTTGTGATGCCCGCCTGTATTGCTGGTTGAGCAAATTTGATAATTGTTTGTATCCGTTCTTCTGAATTGTTGTACCTAATTTTGATAATGTTTTGCAATTTTTTTGTTATTTATTTATTTATGATTTTCTGCTGGAATTCTGAATAATGGCTTACATCAATATGTTATTGTTATTAGAACCCGAATTGATTTCGGAGATATGAGCTTATGTTAACGCTCATTTATATTGTTGATTTTCTGTGTTGACCTGGGTACCTGTTTAGTGGGGAGGTGGTATAAGGTTGGTTGAATCCTGCATGAAATGCAAGCTAGTACCCAAGTAGACTAGTAATTATTTTAGTACATCATGCATGAGTACACTATATTAGCTTGCCATAATGGCATTGCAATCGCCCAGGATCAACATTGATTTTTGATTTTATTAGCTAAAATGATTTGTGCTTGGGTTGAAAGCCCTTGACAAATATTCATTGTATTTAGTTAGAAGGATTTGTGCTTGGGTTGAAATCCCTTGACAAGCCTTTATCGTATTATCTGATTTGATTTTTTGCTTGGGTTAAAATCCCTCGGGAAATCTTGCTGTATTTTCGAAATGATTTCTGCTTGGGTTGAAATCCCTCGAAAAGTCTTGTTGTATTTTGGAAATGAATTTCTGCTCGGATTGAAATCCCTTGAGCAAGGGAAATATCGTGGTACTTGGAATTGCTGACTTGAAAAGGATCTTTTATTGATCGTTTTGGATTTTCTTCTGATTGTTAATATTTATTTTGGTATCTATTTCTGATGAACTTTTCTTAGTTTGGGTAATTATTGAATTTTGATCGTTCTAAGTGTTTTGAAAATCATCGTCAGTTGGATTTTTTGAAGTCGTGTCATAATCTCTTTTGTAGTCCTTGTACGACCTTATTGAGCTCTCAAAAGCTCACCCTTTGTTTGGCTCCCTTCTGCAGGTGATGATAAGCTGTAGCAGGTTCGGGAATGAGTTAGAGTCTGAGGGGGATTTTGATGAGCCCATCACCACGATATAGTAAGAACCCTGCGTGGATCGGTACTGTTAATTCGTTCTTAGGAAATTTGAATTGCGAAGAACCTAAGCTGTAATGGTTTAAGCTAAGCAGTTTGTGATCTAGTATTTTGAAGAATTTGAGTTGATGTTGAATTATATGATTTGGAATATGTGTTAGTGAATAGATTTGACAGGTTTGATGTGATTCGGTATGTTAACGACCCGGGAGTCAGGGCGGCGGAGCTCCAGATTTTCGGGGGCGTTACAAGGCCCAAATCATCAGTTAGACTTTATTCTAAGTCTGCTTAGGACGCTGCCACATTCGGTGACGTGGTGTCAGGTACACTACAGGTTACCCCACTAGGCATTCGTATATGTTTGGTTCTGGAGCATCATATTCATTTGTATCTCTTACTTTTACGTAGCGATTGAGAGTGAAAACTCATCCATCAGGAACTAATCTCGGGATAAGCACTCTGTTGGGAGAGTTTTGACCGTTTCTATAGTTCTCTGTGACTTTACTGTTCATGTAGAGGATAGAGATCTTCCTGTGGATCTCTATTTGTTGTTCAGGATTTTGATACCATATTAGGTATGGGTTGGTTATACTCTAATCATGCATCCGTAGGTGGTCAGGGAAAACCCTAGAAGTGTTTGGAAAGTTCGTAAGGTACGAGTAGTAGTTAAGTTCAAGATTTGATTTATTAATGAGAATAGTGCTTTTTTTAGAATGACTGGTGTATGTCCGAAAATTGATTTCGGAGTACGATAAGAAGTGTGGGATCATATCTTGTCATCTCGTTCATTCTTTTCTGTGTTAAATTCAATTGTGACTTAATTGAATGTCAACTTACTCTGAGATGTCGGAGAAGATGTCATTCTTATTGAGTTGTCTTATTCCTTTTTTCCAGTATATTTATCTCCTTTTTCCAGTATATTTATCTGCTTCTTTCGAATCTATTTAGACTTAGTGAGATAGTGTCTAAGCCACTAGCCATGAGAAAGCAACAAATCCTATTAAAGACTAATAACTCTTATTGATCGTATTTACTCCGAGTCATTGGGTTGACTTGCTTCGTCATACCTATACCATTGTTTCTATACTCGTCATTTTTATGGAATATTATAAAATTTTATCGTGAATCTCGAGAGCCAATAGATATGATTTTGTTAAAGATTTTCACATTTTGATCGCCCGGTTGCGATTATTGTTATCATTTGATCTCTAAATGCTTGATTGAAATAATTTTTTGATGTGATTAATGTTAGATGTTTTGTTGTATAATTATAACTGTTTTATGTGATTGGTGCTTGTTTAATGTGCTTCAAAATGGCAACATGTTATGATTCTTATTCATACCAAATTTGATTGTCAGAATTCTACTGTACTCTATTCTCAAATGATTTTGAAATTGACAATATGTTATGTACATGCATGTTTATATGATTTAGAATTTGCATAGTTTCATTGCATATATGCCTAAGCTTCAGATAATCGGTAAGTGAAAGTAGACTTTGAGAACGTGGATTAGATTTGGATAATCTATTTGATGATTTGATATAAGATTGAGATTTTAGCTGGACAACAATAATAGCTACATGTTACTTGCCTTTAGAACTGAAACATTTTAAACGTTTAACTGAAATAGATGATCGAAGGATAAGATTATAATATTTTCGTAAATAATGTGATTGTGAATCATAAGCGACGTGACAACTAATTAGAGCCTTAAACTCTATTGAAAGTGCAAGACATGTGAGTGCAGAATCATATTTTGCAGTAATTAAGATAACACATCTCTCCGTGATGAGTTTGGTAACAGTTTGGACTCGTTTGATTTAAGACATCATAGTGCGCAACGAAACCATAGTGGTTACAGTTTTCCTTTCTTTCTGTGAGGTGTAAGTGCTTATAGAAATTGGTTATCCAATCCATATTAGCTTTGGTAGAGTACAAGTTATAAGTGACCATCGTTTGGTATTTTAGTACACCGTACCTTAAGCTCGCCATCATTAAGCAGTTTATGCAAATGATAGAGTCTTTGGTATAGTATCAGTATAAGGCAGTGGAAACCTATTGTATTAGAGTTTGATTTAATTTATTTCATATGCGTTGAATTCAGAGCGGTGTAGATTTAGTTCAGCACATTTTGTAATAGTTAAGTCATCGTTCATGAAGTTCTTGAATAGTTAGAATGAAGTGATTGTCTAATAGGATTTCAATATAGCATTACGATTTAGAATTTAATTATTGCATTCGAGTATTCGTCAAAATGAATTCGGTAAGAAGGTTAGATGTAGCTCAGCTACTATGTGCTAGTTATCAAAATGACGCAGCGGAAGCGTAGTGCTTAAATGTTATAGGTAATATGAAACTCGAGACAAATTTTGAGGACGAAATTTTTATAAAATGGGAGATTGTAATATCCCTGATTTTTTCAAGCGATTTAAAATAATTATCTGTGACCCGAAAAATAAGCAGTCGGTAATTTGAGCAATGCTCGAAGATTAGTAGAGAATAAAATGTTAAAATGATTTTGGGATATATATATATATATATATATATATATATATATATATATATATATATATATAGTTTGGAAACTTTTGAGGTCATTTTGTAATTTTGAAAAACTTTGGGAGCTAAATTATAATTTTTGAAAGTTAGGTATTATGTGTCAAATTTTAGAAAAATAGAACATAAGATGATACCACCTCCTACTCTTTTTCTATGGTGACTAATGAATTATAATTATAACATAATGGATTAGATAAAATAGAAAACAAACGAAAGAAATAAAAAGAAATTCGATAGAAAAAAAATAGAAAAAAAAAGAACTGAACAAAGAAGAAACTGGCAGTATGTGTGTGTAGTGGTGTATTGTGTGTGTATAGGTGTTTCGATTTTGTGTAGTTGTGTGTAATAGGTGGACATAAGTGCTTTAACGTGTATGTTTAGGTGTAGATGTGTGTGTTAAGTGTAACAGTGTGGGTAAATCATGTATGTAACGGAGTGCATCTCAGCAGAATGAAGAAGAAGGCAAATGTGTGTGTTTAAGGTGAAATAGTATGTGAGTTTGATTTGAATAGTAATTCTTTTTGTCACTAAAAAGAGGGGGGTTAGGTTAGGCAATTTTTATACAAATTTTTATAAATAGTTAGGTTCAAAGTATTACAAAGTCCAACACAATAACTCCTATTATTTTTACGAGATGTACGCTCTAAAAAATTTTGGAATTTTTTGATGTACGTGAAGGATACTAAATTAGGATATCGGTTACAAGAAATTTCTCGAATTATTTGTAAACCAAGATATTTTAATCTAAAAATTTTAGGAAAGTTTTATATTACTAAGATGTTTCATTTCCTAAAATTTTATGTCATTCCAGGTCGATAGCGATTTTTTAGAAAACTGGCTTTTGAGCACTCGGTCCGGACACCAGTTTAGAATTTTAGAGCAAAAAATACTTGTTAACCCAAAAATAACTTCGAAATGCTTAAAATAATGTTTTAATGTATTTTTGAGATTTTTCCGGTGCCAGGAATTCCCAAGAGGTATTTTGGTAATTTAACACACAAATGGGGTATTTTTATAATTTTACCTATAAAAGGTACTTTTGGGTAAACTCATATACGACAAGGATATTTTAGTGATTCTATTTTAGGGAAAGACTATTTTGGTGATTTAAGTATAGGTGGGATGTTTTGGTAATTTTACACATAAGGATTGATATTTTTACCTACCCGGTTAGGGGTTCATTTTGAGATTGCGCGTGAGTCAGTATTGAGTTTATAATATCATAGTGTAGGCTATGTTCTAATGATTTGATTTCTCCATTTAGGTTAAAGCAAAAGATTTTTTGGTGAGTTTAATTTAGCTTCGGATTTAGGTAAGAGTTTCTATCTGAACCTTGGGTAAGGACTTCTGTCCTAACCCTAATTTCGATAATTTGTGTTCGTAAGTAGTCATTCGATTTCCCTAGGGTTATTGTTGAACACTGACATTTACATTGATATCAGCATGTTACTGCCAAGAAAATCCTAGCATTGGACCTGAATCAGTTATTTGTAAATCTGATCGATGCTTCCTTTTATTGCATGCCGAGAAAATTCGATAATTGTTTGCATTCTTTCTTCTGAATTGTTGTGCTTAAACTCTATAACTGTTCTTTTTTTTTTTTGTGCTATTTGTTTGAGGCTATTCATGAATCATGAATGATGAACTGATATCAGCATGTTTAAATGTCATCAGAACCCTAATTGATTTCTATTATTTGAATTCTTATTAATGCTTGATTTTATTGCATGTCAAGCATGGAATTTTTTGTTGATTCTATGATTGTTGTTGACCTACGGGTTTTGTTCTGTGAGGAGGCATTATAAGGATGGTCTGTTCCTGAGTGGAATGCAGACTAGTATTGAAATGGACTAGTTATCGTACATCATGCATATGTACACCATATTGTGCATTGATTGAATGTCATTGCATATTGTCCATTGCCTAAATGGCATTGCCTCTGCCCCATGATCAGTTTATTTTGGATTTGTATACATTGTGTCTTACATGTCTTACAATGAGTGTTTTGAAAATGATTAAAAATTATCGTCTCAAACGGTTTGCGCTTGTTTGAAACCCCTCCCTAGATTGTTTTTGAACTCATTTTTCAATCCTTTGGAAAACCATCACTGTTTTTTAGTTTGTTGGCTTTGAAAATGATCTTCAAATGATTGTTTGGTATCCGTTTATGATTACTTAGAATCGTTTTGGAAAATCATCAAACTGTTTATGATTGCTTGAAATATTTGGAAAATTGTCATCGAATGGACTTTTGAATCGTTCTGCAATTCATTCGGTTGTCCTTGAATGACCTTACTAAGCTCTCAAAAGCTCACCCTTCATTTGATTCCCTTCTACAGGTAACGATTAGCTGTTGAATTCTCGGGAATGGGTTTAGAGTCTATGTAAGATCTCACAGAGCCAATCGCTACTGTATAGTAAGACCTCCGCGTGGGCGGTACTATTAGCTCATTCCATAAGAACTTGAGTTTTTAAAGAACCTAAGTTAGATGCTCTAAAGTATGTGTCAGTTAATAGGGTTTGAAAGGTTTTATGTGATGAGATAGGTTAACGTTCCGAGAGTTCAAGGCAATGGAGCTCCAAATTTCTGGGACATTACAAACCGCACAATGTGACGGAGAATTTTTTTTTTTAAAAAAAAAAGGTTAAGAACCCCACTTTTAATTTTAAAAATAGCACTCAAATGACATCCCCATCTAGTAGGCATTTAATATTATTCGGATGACATCCCATCAGATTGAAAATCCGTAAATAAAATTCGGCAACCACAGTAAAAACATAATTAAGAGCAAAATAAAAGTACGTAAATACCTAAAAAATAAGACTACTTTTTTTATATATTTATTTATTTTTTGTATTTTTTGTATTTGTTGGAGATCCATAACTTGCTACATATAAGACAACTACATAGATAATAGAGAATTGAACATGAAGTACGCCTCTTCTTCATCTGCAAAGCATCAAAGCAAAATAAACCTCCTCTTCTTCTTGTTCTTTTTCTTCTTGCTTCATTTGCTTTGGTGGGTAAAATGATTTAATTCGTGGTATCTTTGAATTCTCTATTCTTTATGCTTGGTTTCAAGCATTCTCATCCCATAAAGCAAAGCAATTACATGTATAGCTTTTCCATGAAGTGAGAAGTTAGATTGAATTCCGGGATACAACGCCTTTCCACAAGGCCAAAAAAAAAAACCAATTAAAGCGCAAAACATGTACTCTTCTGATCGGGGGTGCATGCTTTTTAGGTAGTTTTCTTTTTATATAATGCAAGGCAACTTAGCAATGCCTTGCCCTTAGACGCGCCTGAAGGCATGCATTAGCAATGCATTTAAAAAGATTTGTCTAACCATATAAATGTAATGCCTCAAAAATCCAGAACTCCTCTGCCCCGAACTCCTGGAACGTTAACCTACCTGATCACATCAAATTTGTTCACTAACGCATATTTTAAATCATCTAATTCACCATCAACTCAGATTTTTCAAAATACTAGATTACAAATGCTTAGCTTAAACTATTACAGCTTAGGTCGCAATTCAAATTCCTAAGAACCAATTAACAATAATGACCCGTGTGGGGATCTTCCTATACAGACTCTAACCCAATCCTGAACATGCTGCAGATGATCATCACCTACAGAAGGGAGCTAAACAAAATGTGAGCTTTTGAAAGTTCAGTAAGGTCGTACAAGGACTACCAAAAGAATTAAAAAAAATGACTCCAAAGAATTCAACCGACGATGATTTTTGAAATACTTCAAACTATTTGAGCAGCTCAATGATTTCCAAAATGATTAAAATTCATCATAAATAAATACCAAATAACAATAACAATCAAGATGGTTTTCAAAATGATCATTAAAAGATCACTTCCAAAATCATCATTTCCAAAGTACATGAAGATTTCTCAAGGGATTTCAACACAAGCACAAATCATTTCAGATAACACTTTCCAGTCATTTCTGTAACAGTCACGACAATATATAGTGCAGATAAAATAAAAAATCAACGTTGATCCTCGGCAGTCGCGATGCCAGTCAGGCAAAGCCGTACACATGCATGATGTACCATAATATAATTACTGCCCTCTCCATCGGTCAAGGAACTTGCCAGCTTCCCCATAGGAAGCAGTAACAATCCAGCCTTATACCACCTCCCCACAAAACGGATAACCAGGTCAACACAGAAAAATCAACAAAGTCAATGAGCGTTAACATAAGCTCAAATCACCGAAATCAATTCGAGTTCCAAAAACAATAAACATATTGATATAAATCATCATTCGAAATTCCAGAAGAAAAATCACAAATAAGCAGTAAAAATGATTGTGAATAATTACAGAATTTAGGTACAACAATTCAGAGAAATGGACACAAACAATTATTGACTTTTCTCAGCATGTGAAACAAGGTAAGCGTAGATAAGATTTCTAAATAATCGATTCAAGTTCAAAATTGGAGTTTTCTGGGCAATACCATGCTGATATGAATACATAATTCAGAATTTGATATTAGTCATAAGTAAATCAAAGGAGTACTTATGAGTACGAATTATCAAAATAAGGGTTCGGACGAAATTCCTTACCCAGGGTTCAGATAGAATCTCTTACTTGAATCTGTAGCTAGATTATCCTAGTCGCAAAGTCTTTAACTTTATCCTAAATGGAATAATCGAATCATTATAACACAGCCTACAGTACAATATTATAACTTAATATGGACTCACACATACTTCCAAATGAACCCCCTCACAGGGTATGTAAGATTATCAAAATGCCCCTCTCAAGCTTAAATCACAAAATGGTCTTCCCGTAAGTAGAATCGCTATAATAATCTTACCGTACGCAATTTTACCCAAAAATACCTTTTCTGGATCAAATTATCAAAATACCCCTTCGGGGTGGCAAATTACCAAAATACCCCTTCTCACACTTAAATCACCAAAATAGCCTTTATGTAGGTAAATCACTCAAACAACCTTATTGTATATGAATTTATCTCAAAATACCCTTTTTAGGTAAAATTATCAAAATACCCCCCATGGGGTGTCTAATTACCAAAATACCCTTGGGGGTTTCCAGCATTTGAAAAATCTCAAAAAAAATTAAAATGATATTTTTAAAAAGTATTTTAAAACATTTTTCGCCTGAAAATCCTGAATCGATGTCTAGACTAAGCGCTAAAAGGCCAATTTCGCAAAAAATATCTATCAGCCTTGGAATGGCACGGAATTTAGATAATAAATCATATCAGAAAAATATAGTTTCCCTATAATTTTTAGATTAAAATAACTTGGTTTACTAGGTTAGATAATTTTCTAATTTTGTTTAATCGATACCCTAATTTAGCATCCTTCACAGATACTGAAAATTTTTGAAAAATTTCAGAGCGTATGTCTCATAAAAATATTAGGTGTTACTGTTTTGGACTTTGTCTAGTTTTGATCCTAGATATTTATAAAAAAAATTATTGAAGACAGACTAATTTAGTGTCCTTTGTTTGACGACAATTTCAGTTACTATTTGGATCATAGTGCTACTATTTCACCTTACTTACATCTACTTCTCTTCTTCTTCCTTCGGCCGAAGCACATGGCTGCTTAATTCTCACCCACACACCCACGAATTATCATCAATTCACTAAAAACACCTACCTAAGCTTAATTAATACATACTAACACAATTTAATCCCATAATTACACCTCATACCCATAGATCATCACATATACACACACCCGTGACATATATCTTAAAGAACTTCCACTGTAAACCCACACGCACTCACCTACACCCTCGGCTACCCATACAACACACCTAAAATCATTTCTTTAACTCCTAAACCAACTTATTTCCTTTTCTAATACCTAACCATAACCATAATCTTCCACAAATCCCACACTCGAGGCATAAACTCCCAGAAAACCTTCTCTTCGTAGCCATGTTCATGGCTTCCCCACGCACACCATAGTTATGAAACATACATATAAACACCACTAACACACACTAGGGTATGCATACCAGAGATTTGGTGGCATTTACTTGTTGAGAGTGGCTTGAATCTTCCTCTTTTATCTTATTTTTCTTCCCCCTCCACGGCCCCTATTCTGCCTCTCTCTCTGTTCTCTTGTTTTCTTCCTTTCGCGAAATGGAAAATTTCTCCTTTTTTTCTCCTTTGTTTCTTTCTTCACCCGAAGTCTTATCTCATCCCTTATTAAATATTTATCTAGTTTAGTTATTTAAGCTAGTAAGAGGTGGCAACCCTCGTGACCTACCTAGGGAGCCTTGCTCTCAGCCCTTACTCCATCCTTGTTGCCTCCCATTTTGCCTACCTTGAAGCTAACTCAGACTGCATCCTTTGTGGCACCTCCATGTGACAATGAACCCCATTCATTTGGCAACAACCTTCAATCTAAACTAGTAATTTGGTGGGTGTGCTGGGAGAAGGGCAGATTTATGGTGTTCGTATGCGGTTAGGATACAAATGGTGGCATCAATGGAGTTAATTTCAAGGTTCGCACACCATGTGGTGTCGATCATCCATTGTGGCTGCAAAAAATGTGTAAAGATGTTGTATTGTTTAAAAAGGGAGGGAGAGAGCAATTATGTATTCTAGCTAATGTATAGGGTTTGTCTTGTTTGCGTGAGGGATGGCATCGGAATGGGGCAAAAGTTTTCATGGGAAGCCAGCCAAATGGATCGGCTTAAGGGGCAGGTTGTGAAGAGATGTGTTGTGGATTCCTCCCTTACATTGTAAAGGTTGGATGGAGGATTCGATGTCTAGGAATTATGTTATGGTGTTTGAGTCTAACATGGAAGATGTTCCACACAACTTACCAGGTTAGAAATTTATGGCGCTCACGGATTTTTTAGGGACTTCCAAAAATTCTATTGCTAAGGTGGGTGTTGTGGAACCTATTGTTGTTTTCTTTGAGATAAGCCAATTTAGTCAAGAATTTTCTGGATTTTGAGGGTGTCCAAGCTAAGAAATACTAAGGCTTTGATGGGGATATTTGAATCTTCAGAATTTCCCTTGAGGTTGTATCCGAAAAAGGACTTTGCAACCTGTTTAACTTCCAAGAACAGGTGATTGGGTCAATTAAGTTTGAGACTTTGGAGTTGGGCTTCTGGGAGAAGTTGTGAGTGGCTTGAAGTCTAGAATCGAAGGGATCCAGGTGTCTTTTTCATTGTTGATTTTTGTCTCCATCTCCTACAATGTAGCGTGCCTCTTCATTATGGTATTCTTACTGAAGCATATTCCTTTCCTTTGCCAAGAGGCTTACTTTTTAGGCTTGGTGGTCCAGCAAAAGGGTGCCTTTGAGGTATTTTGCATCCATGAGTTGAACCCATGTTTTTCTAGTTGGGTTAGGATCGCCCATCCCAATTTTGCAAATATTGTTCTGTTGAAAGCCTTATGAGCACCCTCCAAATTGTTTGGGAGTGCAAACGAAATACCAAGGCTCTGGGCAATAGAAATGCTTCTTCGATTCATTGTCGCCCCACCAAAATCGTCTTAGGGCTCCATCTAGATTAGCACATATTTCTTTAGGGAGCACAAAGGTGGACATTGTATAAGTGGGAATTGACATTGTTACTGCCTTGATCAAGGTTTCTCTGCCGAGTGGCGAAGCCAGGAGTATTATTTAAGGTGGGCACCAAATTTATAAGAAAGAAATTGTAACAAAAATTAATTATACAATATTAAACCATGAATTATGTCATTCTACAATTGACCAAGACAAAGTCGAATCTTTAGAAAGCAATTAATAATTATATCATATTAAATACTATCAAACAAATGTCCTTCGACATAAATGACCATATTATCATTCATAAACTCATCTCAAATTTAATTTCACAATCGGGTTTTGACAATGCTCATATAGTGGAAAATGATCTTTCTAGAGTTGTTATAGTGACAGACAAAAGTTGAATGGTTGAGTTGTTGAAGCCGTGGCCAGTGAGGAGATCGAGGCGGTTCTTGGTTTGTCCGTCGCAGTATCATTATGTCTGCGGTATATCGCTTTGAAGAGAGTGAGGGACTATACTCTTTAGAGGGTGTTTGGGATTGATTATGGGATGATCAAACCTGGTTTAATATAGATTAAATTAGGCATGTGGGTGTTTGGCAAAAGAGATTTAATCCATCTCCAGAAGTTAAAAACTAATTTAATCTATAATCCTCAAAAGTGAGGATTATGAAATAATCACTTTTTTCATAATCAGATTTGACCTTCTAATTTATCCTCCTATCCTCATATTTGTCACAAAAAGACCTCTCATACCCCCTAATTAATTATCTTAGATAGTTTTTGGAGTTTATCTCTTCTCCTATTGCTAAACTCTTCTCCTACAACTATATAATCTTTTTTTTGCTTATGATAAACTTTATTTGTAATTTGGGGATGTTAACTTACTATAAGCAATAACATGAGATTATTTGTGTTTTTAATTTAAAATAGAAAGAAACAACTTATGTAGGTACGTGAAAATAGTTATTTTAATAAATTTATTTGGGCATTATAGTTTTTTAAGAATAAAAGTTATGTTAACGTTGCTTGGATATTAGAATATGTTTATTGAGTGTCCTTTATGTCATTTTGTCATAATGAAACTAATTTAAGTACTTTTTATCCAAACACTTTTTATAGATTTAATCTAGTTTACAATTACTTTGCCAAACAGCAAATTGAATCTGATTTTGAAAACTAATTAAAATTTAAGCTAAATCTTTTTTTTTAATCAATCACAAACGGGCTCTTAGTCGCTTTAGAAAATGAAAACACACAGTGATCCAAGAAGTCTTTATCTTTTTTTTTTTACTATATATATTTGGTTTTTGGCCTTTGTATTTTTGTAAGTTTAGCATTTAGAATGACTACAAATGTATTGTTGTATAGTATTTTTAAAAATTTTAGGTACTCTAACATGTAAAGCGGTTAGAAAGACATCTCCTTGAACTAATTTTAAAATTTTCAGGTGGGCACTTTTATTATCGAATGTTACGCATATTATATAAAAAAAACAAAATTGATGGAGAAACGGGTGGGCACCAGCCCACCGGTGCCACCGGCTAGCTCCGCTACTGCCTCCGCCGGCTTGTGGGAGGCATTTGGCTTTTCAATCACTTAACCTCTATTTTACACTTTCTGTAACCATTGAGAAGAGGCTCGACTTGCTCTACTTTGTGAACATTGGTAGCCCTAGTTACTTATCATTTGGAGGGGGCCTTAGGATTCCCATGTGATTGCACATCCTTAGGAGTGGTTGCTGCCAGATTTTTACTGAAGAAAATTCTTGATTTTGTTCGACTGACTTTTTGTCCGACCACTCCTCATATTTGTTAAGGCATTTAAGGTCATATCAGCTTCCGTTTTGTTTGCCTTGCCGAGGTGTGATACTCTTGGGCTCTTACTCGATGATGGCACTCTTTTGCAGAACTTTTATATGATCATTTCTAAAATATTCTCGGATCTTTTCGATGATGGCAATTTTTTGCATAACTTTTATGTGATCATTTCTAAAATTCTCTGGGATCTTTTTTGACCAAATGCCAACACATTTTGGGCATATGATTTTATTATTAGACAAATCCCAAAATTTAATCTCTAACCTCGATTATACAATTAACAGAGCTTATGGAGTAAGCTAACTTATCAACAAGAAAACTAAATTAGAGTAAAATATATACAATCCATGCCCTCTAGTAAACTGCATTAATCAGTCACTAAATTGGTGATGACTTTAAGAATGCTTTTGCATACTAATCCTTGAAGCCATTACTATGATTTTATGATCATCTTTCTTTCTATCCCTTTCTATCTCAAGTCTGTTATCTCTCCTCTATTAGGCAAATTGTGCATTAGTCGCTGCCGGACACCCGATCATCCATCTCCCTTGACTCTAGATTAGAAGGCAAACAAACATTTGTTATAAGGTCCAGTATCTAAAGAAGAATGTGCTCTAGCGAATGAAAGCTGTCGCTTAATATATATAGGTTAAGAATCCTGATAGTGCTTAGTGACACGGTGTTGAAAATTTTTCATAAATTAGACCCTTGACCTTTGAACCTTGCACTACAAGGTTTGATGTCCAAAAAGAATCAATCAATTTTAGTGAATGATTAGAGAGATATAATATCTCAAAATTGGGCATTTAATAAGGTTTGAAAAGGGTCATTATGTGGGTTCCCACATGGCTTGGTCATGTGACATATCGTTTTGTTCTAAAAACACATGGTATGTATAGCCATGCACTCGCACATGTGCAGTGCACTGCACGCGCGCATACCGCTGGCGACGGCACCATTGGCACTTTTAGGCACACTTTAAACTTTCTTAACTTTTTACAAAAAATTCAGCCCGTGAACCAGAATAGGTGTGATTTTTGAAGTGAAGAGGTGTGACTGTTGGTAAATCAAACAGATTTTTTGTTTTATTTAAAATCAAAAGGCACTTGTTCATAGTGTCTTTTAGTTCAAAGGTTGCAGCTGTTCATTGTGTGTCAAATTGTGACCGTTAAATGGCACCTGCAGAGTCATTTAACTATCACAATTGAGTGCACCTGTTTAAGGCACCTGTTGGTGCTCTATAATTACTCACTTCATTTTTTACTCACTCACTCACTCTCACTCTCTCTCTCTCTCTCTCACACACACACACACACACACACAATTTTTGTCTATTAATTGTAATCCATTGTAATCAATAATATTTCACCTGTTTATTTTGGGAGGGATATTTGCTGATAGCCTAAGCAGATTATAAGGGAACAAATATTATCTTAAGAAAAGAATGTTGTACTTAGGCTATTTTTCTGTCTCCATTAATGCCTTTTCTTTCCAATAACTTAAGACAGTAATTTTGGCTACAATGGAAGCTGTTACAAAGATGCCTGTGATCAAGGACATTTCCAAGTTGGCGAAGTTCGATGGCTCATTCTTCAGGTGTTGGAAGAGAGCACGATTTGGTCGGCGCTCTCAGACACCCACTTCCCATCACTATTCTGGTGTGTGCGCTCAAAAGTTTACCTAATCAAAAGTAATACATGAGTTTACCTAATGAATTAAAACGATGTTCTCTGCCAGCCACATTAAAACTGTTAAAATCAAAAGTAAGTAGCAGAAATACATACTCCTTGGATTCTCTAACCCTAAACGTAGATCCCCAAATTGTTCGATCAACAACCCACAAATTCTACACAGATTACCCTTAACTAAGAAGAATGAGAGAACCTCGTTGACTCTGGAATCACAAGCCAGTGTATCAGCACATAAGAATTGAACATCTTGAATTTCTATAAAGAATAGCAAAAATAGCAGAAATAGCAGTGGCTTGGGCCTCATCTTACATGATGTTGTCATGAACTTATTCTGTTAGGAGTGCTGGCTGATGCCTGCACCGGGATTTTAGAAAAATATGATAATTATCTTATTTTCTAATAAATTGGACTGTTAAATTTACTCTTCAGTGACTTGCCGCTTTAATATCAGAACTTTGGAACAAGTCCTTGGTCAATGAAAACCCACCGTGCAGGATGTTTATATCCTATGACAGTGGCCTCTTTGTTCTTAAAACCTCACCATTGTTTCATTCTTCTCTTTTGTCCAAAATTGAGTTCTCTCTATTCTTGTTATCATCTTCTGCATTTTTACTTCTTGTTCTCGCCTTTCTCTTCATGCCGTCCTCCTACTCTTCCTCTAGAGATAGAAAATGATAAAACCACCAACCTCCAAAACCATTTTTCAAGAAGATTTGGCGAAACAATGTTAAGACTCGCTGGGATTGCCAAAAGGAGACATAAATTAAGTTTAGACTAATTCTGATAGGAGTGAGCTGGATCCTTTGACAAGTACTCTCTTGCCATCGTGCTAAAATCCTTTCCTAGCACAAGCCTTCTCCATTTAAGCACCCAAGGGAAGAAAAAAGTCAGAGGCAAGCTCTCCACCAAACACCCCAAGGACTCGGCCAAATTCAGCAAAACAGCTCCCACTGCAATGATCTCACACCTCTGATTGCTTCTAAACTCAAGCATACCAGATAACTTAAAAGCACCGACTCCCTAAGATTCATCTGCATCATAGACAGTGGCGGAACCAGGACTCGTTGCCTATAGGGGCAGAGATTTTGCTATCTTATGGAACTATAAGCTGCTAAAATCATGCCAAAAATAGCTGATATGACAACCTTTAAGAGAAACAGAGTCCTAAAGAATGTATTTGGCAACAAAGGAAGAATACTTTTGGCATTCCCTTGATAGTATCCAACTCAAACCAAAAATAAACAAGTGAAAATGAAAAGGTAATTAAAAAGTGAGAATGCAAAAGGTAATTAACAAGTGAAAATGCAAAAGGTAATTAAAGAACTAAGCAAAAAATAGGATTTCTCCTTTCCCTTCGGCAAAATAGAAATATTTGACATTGAAAATAATAAGGCACCTAATTTACCAAAAGCCTAATCGACAAAAATTCAGGACCAAAAAAACTGCAACATGGAAATCTGATATGAAAACTGCACATGTACAATGTAGCCGTTTCAACGTTATCCTTGCACTTATCGAGCTCATGAACTGAAATTTTATGCCGAGATTATTGACATTTTCAAAGCCCCTCAACAGAAGCCGATGGATTGAAGTTTTGAGCACTATTCAAGTCGTTTCTAGTTTCAGGGACAACGAAGCTGGACTACCCTGAGTCTAGTACCAGAACAATGCAGGTACAACCCAGCATATGTAACATGTTCCTTTCGGTTACTACAGAAATGATGCAATAGAAGAACAAACAGACCTACACGCCGGAATAAGAACAAACCTGCCGCTGCCGCTCCTCGTAGCTTGAAGTCGCTGGCAAATTGGTCGCTCGGAGCAGTCGCCGCCGCTCCCTTTCTCTCTCGCCCAGATTTGTCCCGTTTGTATTTGGCGGTAGCTGGGAAGTGACAAAAGTTCAAGACTAAAATTCTATTTAGGGTTTTTTTGACTAAATTTTGACTAAAACTTTAGCGACAGCAAACGCGGTAACCAAATCAGTTGCTAATTTAGCGACGGCAACGACAGTCGTAAAATTCGGTCACTAAAACCAAGTTCTCGTTGACCATGAATATTTAGCGACCGAGAAATAGAGCAGTCGCTAAATCGGTCACTAAAGTAGAGTTGTCAAATGGGCCGGGAGACCCGCGAGCTGGCCCGACCCAGCCCCTTTCTGGCCCGGCCCCTTTGATGAACAGTGCGTGGCCTGGCCTTTTAGGGCCTGGGCCAGGCCTACATTTCCCAGAAAAAAGCCCGGGCCAGGCCCGGCCTGGTTTTGGCCCGGGTTTGGCTCGGCCCGGTTCAGGCCCGGGTTTGGCCCGGCCCGGGTCTGGCCCGGTTCAGCCCCCCTCTTTACTTTTGAAATTTCACTTTTCCCCCCAACGGATTTATTCTCCTTTTCCCCCCTAAACAGTATTAAAGATTTAAGTAATGCGAAGAATAATAACACATCTTAAAGTCTTTGATTTTTTTTCTTTATAAATATAGTGGTCATGGGATCAAGTAAATTTTCAACATCTTTATGTATTGAAATTGCTGATCCCAATGCATCGTGTACCCCACATTTGCTATATTTTGTCAACTTATGTTACAATTTGAGTGGGCTGGAACTTGAAATCTGCTCTATTTCAGCACAGATATTGTTCTGTGCCCAACCATGGGCTTCAAATAATCGAACCTAATTCCAGTTCTAGTGTTCGGATTGCCCAGAATTTGGTTTAAAAGAGAGATTGCATAAAGAAGATTCAAAAAGTATTTCCTTTTAAGTGTAAGTTTTACCAAGAAGAGTAGCTTTGTCCTCGACTTTTAAGCTCCATCAACGGATGTGCATTGCATAGCTTCACACAATGAACCTGAAGCTAGTGGCGAAGAGGAGGGGTAGCACTGTCGCGTGCCCACCCCCATCTTTTGGGATGAAGTTTTTCTTGACAATTTGACTTTTATCTTTATGATGATGATATTTGTACTTCATGTCCCTTTGAGAATTTATCATTATTGAGAACCTTTTTGAAGCCAAACTTGTTGATTTAGTATACTGAATTAGTTACTGTGAGAATTTGTTACTCCTTGTCGCTATAGATTTGTAGTAAAGCATTGATTGCTGTTAGGGACGCTTTATTAAAGCGTCCCTAACAGCAAATTACCATAATTAAAAAAAACCCTTACCTTGAATAACAAGAAAATGCCAAAAAAAATAAAAATAAAATTTGGGCCCGGCCCCAGCCCTAGCCCGGCCCTAAATGTTGGGCCTAGGGCCTGGGCTTGGACTGGGCCCAGATATCCCCAGAACCAGGCCCGGCCCGGCCCGGTTGGCAGCCCCCTTGGCCCTGCCCCCGCCCGATTTGTTGGAGGCCCGATGGGCTTGTGTTGGGCCGGCCCAAGCCCGGCCCATTTGACATCTCTACACTAAAGTCTAGATTAGCGACCGCATGTTTTGGCGGTCGCAAAATGCAGTTGCTAAAGTTCCTGTTTCTTGTAGCGGTCTTACTCTATCATTCATCATCTCACTATATATAGTGTTAGACTATTCGTAAAATCATGCTAACTCAGCAATCTTGTAAAGTAGAGAGAGATGACAATCTAACACCAAATCTCGATCAATTTAACAATACCTCTCTGCCTCAAGTTTTATCATTGACCGAAGGTGAAAAACTACTAGAAATAACTATTTATTTTTCGATTTATGTTTTTTTATTTGTTTTTTAATGTTTTAATTTTATTTTTTTTTAAAGGTTAAGAACTGTACCATTAATAATAAGGATGGGTTACATCAGGACCATTTAAATCAAGTACATGAACACATTGATGACATCCAGGAACCACAATAAAGGTAACCGACAACTACCACCGACAATATAAATAAGCAAAAACCAAAAAATAGCAGGACTACAAAAATAACAAAGCAAGCACTAAAACAATAAACAAGCCATAAACTAAACCAAACTAATAGATATCGAATTTAATGTTTTAATTTAAACTCCGCATGCTCCAACATTTACACGCTCAGTTAGTTGTCCCAGAGGTACTTAGTTCCATTTTCTTGGGATAAGATCACAAGTAACATCCTGATTTGTTTACCATTTTTATTTTTAGTATTTACAATGATGACCAAAATGATCATTTTATCGTATACGTTTATCATTTTCTATTTATATTTATATTTTTTTTAAAAATCTAACTATAATGTGTTTTAACCTTTTTGGGACTGCCTCTTAGGGCATTGTCAGAGAAAATTAGTTAGAAATATTGTCAAAATGATAAAAGTACACAACCAAATTTTCTAACGTGATACGAAAATGATGAAAATAAAAATAAAAAAATATAAATATAAATAAAATGAAAATAGTAAAAGAACAAGCCCTAAATTTCATGCAAATTCTCTAGGCCTGACGTGGATTGTGCACCTATGACTTTAGCACAGTGCATTTGATACCATTTTACTGAAAAGCAATAAGTTCCTTAACTGATAAGAATAGTGGCTTTTCAAGGCTTTTAACCACTAAAGTCTGAAACCTAGATAGACGCTTGGTGTTTGATGGACCACTTTGGTAGAACTTGATATTACAAGAGCTTAGTTGCAAATATGTTGTAATAAAAGTGTTTTCACTCTGCGCGAACTCACAATCGAGTTATGTGCCTGCGGCACAATCGATTAAAAAACGTAAGATCTTTTTTATCCCTTGGGCCTGGAAACTTCCCTCAAAATGGAAAACCTTGACAAATAAATGAAAATTGAAAGTTAAATATTGCACGCCCATAAAAAGACAAAGACAGATTTTGATTGATTATGAATGTTTACAAAACAATGTTCTTAAGTTTGGAAATTGAAATTACTATCAATAGACAACAAAAGCCTCTAAATATGAAGAAAAAAAAAGGGATAAAGACATGAAGTCAAGTCTTGATTTGTCAGATTTGATGATGATGTCTCTACTCCTTCTTTGACCCATTATTTATACTACAGAGTTTGTTAAAAATGACTACCACTAAAAGACAAACTACCTACTTAGAAAATAACAAACACTAATAAGTAACTAATCATACATATCTTTTATCAACAGGGACACATTTTCATAAGTTGGTTTCTTCCACTTCCTGGTTTGAATCTTTCATTATCTCCTTTTCACAAATATTAATAAAAGTTAATGTTATTTAGTGGCATTCAATTAAGGCAATGTCATAGGTGAAAAAAAAAGATATTTGTTGGTGCAAACATTTTATATCCAGGCTCAAGCAATTGAATATTTGAAAATTACGAATAGTCGAATCTTTTAAAGTGAAAGCATTTTTAACTATCTACAGACTTGCAATATTTAGTGAAAGCATTTTTACTATAGTTAGTCATTGATTGGCTTTAGCTGCATGAAGATAACATTGGAGTGTATAAAAAAGCAGCATTTTTTTGTATTGATAGCATTGCACTCTTCAAAGTGGAAGCATTTCTTCGTATCGATAGCCTTTCACTTGATAGCCTTGCATTTTTCACTATTGATAAGCCGTCTATTGGCTTAAGCTACACCATCTTGATTTTGCAAAATAATATTCACTATTGATGTACCAGTCGCTATTCATAAGGTTGCAATCTTCAAAGTGAAAGTATTTTCACTATCGATAACCTTTCACTATTGATAGCCTTACATTTTTCGCAACTGATAAGCTATCTATTGGGTTAAACCGTACCATCTTGATTTTGCAAAATAATATTCACCATCACTACACCAGCTGCTTTCGATAGGCTTGCACTTTTAGAAGTAAAAACATTTTCACTATTGATTAGCCATCAATTGCCTTTTAACTTATCTTGTTTTTGCATACACCATATCAAGATAACATTAATGAAGTATCCTAAGACTTGCAAGGCACTTCTTCTTGCATTTCTCACTGTTGATAGCTTTTTTCCTATCAATAGTCTTTTTGCTATCAGTAGCCTCAGTCTATAGATAGCCCTGCATTTTTCTAACATAAGATCAATAGAAATGTTAATAAATCACACTAGATCAATATTGCACATCTCCTAGTTTATGATGTGACTCACATACCCAGTGTAAGAATCGGTTTCTAAAGTTATTAAGATAGAGTAGGATTGACAATTCTTGCACTTAGTGAGATTTACAACACTAAAATGCTCGAATTTTCCAATAGCAAAATATTTTACGGTGATTCGTCATTTACATCTTTCATTGAACAAGTTTTTCTCATTATGGATGAAAGGGGTTGCTCTATGCATTTAGCCATAAAAGGGCTATAAACTTTATTATTATTGACATAATTTGCAACCATTTTTGGAACTGCCATCACAACTTCCCACATAAAGGAGTGTTGTATGCTTTTAGTAGTAAGTGGCACACGTTCTTGCCCCCCCCCCCCCCCCCCCAGTCATATTATTATTTGCATTTTCTTTAACAAAGGATATAGTATCTAATTTTTTGTCATTTTTGGCACCATATCGCTTTTACGAAATTACTTGCACCACTTTTTTTTGTAAATTTTAGCCAGTAGTGTTAATGAATTCAAATGATTTCCCCACAACATGCATTTTTCATGCAGTTCATTGAATAACTCACTTGAGTTGCATTAAGATAACATTTCAAGTCGGTCATTATGAAACGACCCCTCTTGATAGGTAGTCGTGTTATTTTTAATAACCGTGAATTAATTGCATCTATCTTTAAAATATTGTCTTGTATCAACCATGTTTGGCATCATTTCATTTGCAATAGTCAAAGAGTGACTATTTGTCTGTGACTTTTCAACCTCAACAAGTGTAGGAAGGAATAATTTCACTTCCTTTTTCATCCACCTTACTCTATGAATTAAAGCCCAGCATTCTTTTAATAATTCCTCCAGTACATCTTCTAAAAAATTTGGATCATCTACTCCAATCAAGTTTTAAACATAGTTTTCAAACCTATGTAATTCATTAGAGGTTTCTACAAAATAGGCTGGATATGGTTTATATCAATGCAATCCATTAGATCATTGTAAAATTTTATTAAATCATCTATTGTTGATGTAATATCCTGAATTTTGGGAGCTATTTAAAATAACCATCTGTGTTCTGAAAAACAAACAGATCATAATTTTGGGCCATGCTTGGGTAATAATAGAGTATCGAAGCTGAAAAGAATTTTGAGACAAAAATATAATTTTAAAAACTTTTGGGATCATTTTGTAATTTTGAAAAACTATGGGGGCATAAATGTAATTAATATTTTTAGTCATAAAAACAATAAAATGAGTGATAGTACATATTTTAGTGACCTCTAGTTAAATTAAAAGAGATTAGAATTAATTGGGGGCAAAATGTAATTACACAAAGTTTGGAGGCTAAATTGCAATTCTTGAAAGTTAGGTATTGTGAGTCAAATTTTGGAGAAATTGGTCATATTATGTAGCCACCTCCTAATTACTTAAATGGCGACTCATATGATTTAATTATAAACTAGTAATTAAATTGATTCTTTAGGGAGTTAAAACAAAAGAAAAGGAAAAGAAAGTTTGGGGAGGAAAATGAGAATTATAGAAAAAAAAAAACAAAGAACAGAAAATAGTGGCAGAAAATAGAGGAAACAGGGGACTCATGGGAAGAATAGGCAAAAAGGGCTCGGGGAAACCAAATTCGAGTTAAGGAAAAATCAGAAAGAGTTAGAGAGGAGTTGAAGGATTCTTAAACGGTAAATTTCTACCTGAAACCAAAAAGATAACCCTAGAGGAGGGTGAATAGGATTTTAAGACTACTTTAAAATAAACAAACAATTACAAACTAACTTAGAAAGAATAAGAATAACACTTAGACAACAAACTTCAAACACAATATCTCAAGTAAGCAAACAAGCCGATCTCAACACAAATGTAAAACGATAATGTAAGGAGAGAAGGGTTTAGAGATACTTGACAAGGAGAATTAAATGGTTTGGCTTGATATACCCTCAAGCCTACGTCCACCCTTTCAAGGAAGTCCCTTGAAAAGTCCTAGAATCCACTAGTATGATTTCCTTACGGGTCAAGATCGAACCTCTTACAATCCCTTGATGCTATGCCCACATCAAGAACAAGCTTTGACAATATCAAAGCTCCAAAGCTTGACAACCCCAAGCTTTGATACAAGAAACTTTTAGATGAAGAAATGTGTACAAGATTTCACTCTCAAGAAGTAGATGAGTACAACTTTAAGCTCTAGAGCAAGAGAGATGAGTCTATGATGACTTATGAAAGTGTATATCTCTCAAATGTAAGCTCACAATAAATGCTCTCTTGAAATAGATGAGAAAATAATGAAAACCAAGAGAGATTGAACAATTGCTTTGATCTTTGAGAATATGAAAGATAAGAGAGCTTTGAATGCAATTGATGAATCAAAATTATGCCCAAGATGAGTATTTATAGAGGTTGGAAAGAATATGACCGTTTGGAATTAGGTGGAGCATTAAATGCGCCAAACGGCTATTGCAGTCGACTGTATTCCCAAAGTAGCCATTGGAAATTCAAAATTTCCAACTTGCAGTCGACTGTAATCCAATGCAGTCGACTGTAATAGGCTACTGGAAGTATTGCAGTCGACTGCATTCCCAATGCAGTCGACTGCATTCCCAATGCAGTCGACTGTATTGACCATGCAGTCGACTGTATTGACCATGCAGTCGACTTCAATGCACAAAATCAATCAGTCTTGAAAAATGATTATACATATGTATTATTGCAATAGAAGTGTGTGCAAAACATTTTAAAATAAATAAATATCAACAAGACCAATGATGTTTGGAAAGAGAAAATCAACAAAAACATGCTATAAGCATATGAGATAATGCTCAAGCATGTAAAGAGCAACTAGCATAATTATACACAAGATATAAAATAACCTAGTCACATAGGTGAAGACATGCCAAGTTCTCTTCTAAGAGCGGTAAACTTCTTCGAATCTAACGGTTTAGTGAAGATATCCGCTATTTGGTGATTTGTGTCCACGAAATCTAGAACAATATCACATTTTTGCACATGATCACGGATAAAATGGTGTTTGATTTCTATGTGCTTAGTGCATGAATGTTGGATGGGATTTTTGCTCAAATCAATGGCACTAGTGTTATCGCATAAGATAGGTATGTGATCATACTTGAGTCCAAAATCCAAAAGGGTTTGTTTCATCCAAAGAATTTGTGCATAACAAGCACCAACCGCCATTATTCGGCTTCGGTGGTAAAGAGTGCAACCGAGTTTTGCTTTTTCGAACTCCAAGAAACAAGAGAGTGACCTAGGAATTGGCATTGGCAATCTCCACTAGTACTTTTTCACTCAGTTTTACAACCGGCAAAGTCGGCTTCGGAGTAACCAACTAGGTCAAAAAATGACGTGTTTCTAGGAAACCATAACCCTAAATCGTGAGTGCCCTTAAGATATCTAAGGATTCTCTTTACGGAAACTAAATGAGATTCCTTAGGACAAGCTTGAAATCTAGCACATAAACAAACACTAAACATAATATCGGGTCTACTTACGGTGAGGTAAAGGAGTGATCCGATCATACCTCGATAGCATTTAATATCAACATCCTTACCCTTTTTCATCTTTATCAAGCTTTAATGAAGAGCTCATTGGAGTGTCAAAAGCATTTGATGCTTCCATGTCAAATCTCTTGAGTAGCTCTTTGGTGTATTTGGCTTGGTTGATAAAGATTTCATCCTTGCTTTGTTTGATTTGCAATCCAAGGAAGAAGGTGAGTTCTCCCATCATGCTCATTTCAAACTCCTTACGCATACAATAAGCAAACTCTTCGCACAAGGATCCATTAGCAGCACCAAATATAATATCATCAACATAAATTTGCACCAACAATAAGTCCTTGCCCTTAGATTTTATAAAGGGAGTGGTGTCAAGTTTTCCTCTTGAAAAACCATTTCTAAAAGAAAACTACTTAGCCTTTCATACCAAGCTCTAGGAGCTTGTTTTAAACCATAAAGAGTCTTGCTAAGCTTGAAAACATGGTTTGGAAATTTTTCATGCTCAAAGCCGGGAGGTTGAGCCACATAAACCTCCTCCGAAATAAAACCATTAAGAAAAGCACTCTTGACATCCATCTGAAAGAATATAAAATCTCTATAGCAAGCAAAAGCTAAAAGCATTCTTATAGATTCAAGTCTAGCTATCGGTGCATAAGTCTCATCAAAATCAATTCCTTCCTCTTGGTTATAACCTTGGGCCACTAATCTAGCCTTGTTTCTAACCACGATTCCGGATTCATCAAGTTTGTTTCTAAATACTCATTTTATGCCTATAATCTTATAGTTTTGAGGTTTAGGCACAAGGGTCCAAACTTGATTTCTTTCAAATTGAACTAGCTCTTCTTGCATAGCAAGCATCCAAGATTCATGATGTAGAGCTTCAGAGAAGTTCTTTGGTTCAATTTGGGAAAGAAAAGCTAAATTAACATGTTGTTAAAGAGAGTGTCGAGTTCTTACCCCACTCGAAGGATTACCTAAGATTTGATTGCTTGGATGATCCTTTTTGTAAGTCCAATCTTTTGATAATGCTTGAGAGTTGTCTGAGTTTGAAACATCATTGCTTGTTTCCTTGTCTTCCTCTTGAGAGCTTGATTGTTGTTCTTCTTGAACAATTTCTTTGGGGTTGTCTTGTAGTGTTTCACTTGTATCCAAAATTCTCATGTCATTGTCCACATCATCTACATTAACAATGTTAGTCCTCCGAAGAAAAGGATTAGTCTCATCAAAAGTAACATTAATGGATTCTTTAACAACCAAAGTACTTTTATTATAGACTCTATATGCCATACTATTATTAGAGTAGCCAAGAAAAATACCCTCAAATGTTTTGGAATCAAATTTGCTAAGGTGATCCTTAGTATTTAAAATAAAGCACTTGCAACCAAAGACTTTAAAAAAGCTCACCTTGGGTTTCTTATCATTAAAAAGCTCATAAGGGATTTTTAACAAAATTTTTCTTAAGATAACTCTATTGAGAACAAAACAAGCACAATTGACCGCCTCCGCCCAAAAGTACTTAGGTAAACCATATTCGTTAAGCATTGTTCTTGCCACTTCTTGCAAAGACCTATTCTTTCTTTCAGCAACACCATTTTGTTAAGGAGTTCTAAGAGCCGAAAAATTATGTGATATCCCAAAGTCATCACACATGGCTCCTATTTTTGAATTTTCAAATTCTCTACCATGATCACTTCGAATGTCGGATATCAAATATCCTTTTTGATTTTGAACACGTTTTGCAAATGAAGTGAACACATTTAGAGATTCATCTTTGGTAGCCAAAAAGAAAGTCCAAGTATAGCGAGAATAGTCATCAACAATAACAAAACAATATGATTTACCACCAAGACTAGTAGTAAGGATTGGTCCAAATAAATCCATATGAAGTAATTGCAAGGGTCTAGAAGTAGATACCATTTTCTTCGGTTTGTGAGAGACTTTCTTTTGCTTACCCATTTGACAAGCATCTCATACTTTGTCTTTCTCAAACTTGATCTTCGGGAGTCCCCTCAGAAGTTCTTTGCTTGAAATATCCTTCAAATGCTCCATATGCATATGTCTAAGTCTTCGATGCCAAAGCCAAGATGTCTCACTAATAGCACTAAGACACTTGACATCTTGGTTAGCTAGATCATTCAATTGAATAGAGTAAACATTGTCATCTCTATTTCCTACCAAAATAGTTTCATTATTCTTCAAGGATTGTATAGTGCAATGAGAAGCCTCAAAGATTATTCTAAAACCTTTATCACTAAATTGACTAATACTTAGCAAATTATGCTTCAAACCTTCAACATATAACACATTCTCAATTGAATGTGGTTCTTTACCTATAGTTCCTTTACCTTTGATCTTTTCTCGTGCGTTGTCACCAAAGGTCACTTTTCCTTATTATATAAGATCGATTGAGGTGAAAAGAGATATGTTACCGGTCATATGTCTTGAGCATCCACTATCAAGAATCCACTTCTTGCTACTAGATTTTGCTTTGAGACATACCTATAAACACAAATCAAGTAGTGAATTTTGGTACCCATATTTTCTTGGGTCCTTGGGTGTTAGTCTTACATTTGTAATCTTGACCTTTCACAACCCACATCTGCTTTCTACCTCTAACATAAACAATTCTACAAGGATAATAATTAGTCGTATGCCATTTCTTGTTGCACCAACCACAATGTGTAAATGGTGTGCAATAGTTCTTTAGTTGTTTTGAATGAGTATTGAACCTAGATTGTTGTTGAAAGATTTTAGGAGGTAAGGCCAAGGGATCTAATCCAAGACTACCTTTATTTAGGCCAAATCTTTGGCGTCCAAGCATGACATCCAAATTGTTTTGACCATCAACAAATTTTTTAAGACAATTTTTCAAATCACAAATCTCAAGTTTTAAATCTTCATTTTGTTTTTCTAAAACCAAAGTTTTGCAAGAGATTTGTTTTGAGCTAGGAGTGTTAGCAATCAATTCAACCAAGTCATTATTCACATGTTTTACATATAAATGGTTGGAAATGCAATCATTCTTGGCATGCAACTCATTATTTTTCACTCTCAACTTCTCAATTTGCTTATTAGCCTCAAGGAATTTTTTTGATAAAATAATATTTCTCTTAAAATTTTTCTTGGATTCCTCATATAAGCTATCAAAAGCATCTTCGAAGCTTTCACTATCACTACTGGAAGAAGAGCTTACCTCATCATTTGCCATGAAGCACACATTTGCTTGTTCGTTCTTCTCATCATCTTCATCACTTGAACCGAAGTCACTCCAAGTTGGAGTATGTTCGGCATTCATTGCTTTTTCCTTCTCTTTGTTCTCTTTCTTGGAGAGTTGTCTCCTTTTAACTTTTTTCCATACATCTCTTCTTTCCTTTTTTTTCCCTTTGTATATGGGACAATCCATCTTCATGTGTCCCGGCTTGTGGCATTTATAGCAAAGCTTCTCTTCGTTGCTAGCATTTTGTTTCCTTCTCCCACCATTCCTTCTAAACCTCATGAACTTCTTGAAGTTCTTTGCAATCATTGCAACATCCTCTTCATCAAATTCTTCATCATCATCACTTGACTCAAGGTTTGAAGATGAAGCTTTAAGAGCAATTGAAGTAGGCTTCTTCTTGATCAAAGGTCTTCAGTTGCATTTCGTATGTGATGAGTGAGCACATCAATTCATCAAGAGGAAAGACATTAAGATTCTTTGATTCTTGGATGGCGGTGATCTTTGCATCCCAAGCTCTTGGTAAGGACCTAATCACTTTTCTTACAAGATCACCATTAGTGAATTCCTTGCCTAATTGCTTCAAAGGGTTCACAATGTTAGTAAAATGAGTATTCATATCCGTAACGGATTCATTTGGAAGCATATGGAATAACTCATAATCTCTAAACAATAAGTTCATCTTGGAATCTCTAAAAAGAGAAGTCCCTTCATGGGTGACTTGAAGAGTATCCCAAATACTCTTAGCGGAATTACACATAATGACTCTATTGAGTTCATTAGTGTCTAAAGCACACACAAGATAATTTTTTGCTCTAGCATTCATACAAATCATCTTTTTATCATGATCACTATACTCTGATTTGGATTTAGGTTCTTTAACATTGTCAACCATATTTATCGGAATGAATGGGCCATTCTCAACAATATCCCACATCTCATAGTCTTGAGATTCTAAGAAGATTTTCATCTTAACTTTCCACACACTATAATTGGTCCCATTAAACAATGGATGCCTAGTGTTAGAACTACCCTCCATACCCCCAACGTAAGTCATGATCGATTAACTCTCTTGGCGTTACCCAATATAACAAGAGTCGAGGCTCTGATACCACTTGAAACCAAAAAGATAACCCTAGAGGGGGGTGAATAGGGTTTTAAGACTACTTTAAAATAAACAAACAATTACAAACTAACTTAGAAAGAATAAGAATAACACTTAGACAACAAACTGCAAACACAATATCTCAAGTAAGCAAACAAGCCGATCTCAACACAAATGTAAAACGATAATGTAAGGAGAGAAGTGTTTAGAGATACTTGACAAGGAGAATTAAATGGTTCGGCTTAATATACCCTCAAGCCTACGTCCACCCTTTCAAGGAAGTCCCTTGAAAAGCCCAATTACAATCCCTTGATGCTATGCCCACATCAAGAACAAGCTTTGACAATTCCAAAGCTCCAAAGCTTGACAACCCCAAGCTTTGATACAAGAAACTTTTAGATGAAGAAATGTGTACAAGATTTCACTCTCAAGAAGTAGATGAGTACAACTTTAAGCTCTAGAGCAAGAGAGATGAGTGTATGATGACTTATGAAAGTGTATATCTCTTAAATGTAAGCTCACAATAAATGCTCTCTTGAAATGGATGAGAAAATAATGAAAACCAAGAGAGATTGAACAATTGCTTTGATCTTTGAGAATATGAAAGATAAGAGAGCTTTGAATGCAATTGATGAATCAAAACTATGCCCAAGATGAGTATTTATAGAGGTGGGAAAAAATATGACCGTTTGGACTTAGGTGGAGCATTAAATGCGCCAAACGGCTATTGCAGTCGATTGCAATGTCCCATTGCAGTCGACTGTATTCCCAAAGTAGCCGTTGGAAATTCAAAATTTCCAGCTTGCAGTCGACTGTAATCCAATGCAATCGACTGTAATAGGCTACTGGAAGTATTGCAGTCGACTGCATTCCCAATGCAGTCGACTATAATACCTCACTGCCCAACTTGCAGTCGACTGTAATCCAATGCAGTCGACTGCATTCCAGAAAATGCAGTTTCCTAGTTTTCAAAGAATGAAAAACTTTTATGCATGCAAGGGAAACCTATGGGCAAGTTCTAGGTATACAGTCATCAATACGATCATCTCTTTATGTCTAGTTACAAAGATTGGAATAAACGTAATAATAAAATCTATCGAAGTATTCTGTCTTAAACCATTCCGTGAAGTACGTTTGATCGATTAGCTCGTCTAATTGTCCATTTGCATGAGTATGAGATTGTACCTATTGCTTCATCAACTCAATGCATGTTAAGACAACATAATCATTAATGTTAGTTATCATCAAAATCAAATATACTCCTAAGTTAAATAACCGTAGGGTTAACACTACCTTTTACTGTGTGTTTTAGGCGCTATGTGTGTGTGTGTTACTCTGTGTGCAGGTATGTATTTTGGTGGTGTATATATATCTCGAGTGGATGATCGTGAAGGTGTTCTCAGTATTCTGTGTGTGTTACAATGGGTACTAGTGTGTGTTTGTGGGTGAGTTATGGTGTAATTCGTGAGTTTGTGTGTGCGTCTGTGTGTGTGTGTGTGTGTGTGGTGTAGAAATGTGTAGTTGTGCATAGCAGTGGGTGGGTGTATGTGAATTGTACGTGTGTGTGTGTGTGTGTGTGCACGTGCACGCGTGTTCGATCATGGCGAGAGTGAAGAAGAAAGTGTGTGCATTTAAGGTGTATTAATGTGTGCTGTGATCCCAACAAAAACCGTTATTATCACTAAAAGTAGGGAATTATTTAGGTGGTTTTTCAACAAAATTTCATATTAGGATCAAAATTTGACAAAGTCCCAAACAGTAATCCCATTATTTTCACGAGACGTACGCCGTCAAAAAATTTGAGAATTTTCAGTGTCCGTGAAGGACATTAAATTAGGGTATCAATTAAAAAGTATTCTCGATTTATTTAACATAGTAAATCAAGTTATTTTAATTTAAAATTTTAGAAAAACCGTATTTTACTGAAATGTTCCATTTTCTAAAATTTCGTTCCATTCTGAAGTCAATAACTATTTTTAGCCGAACTGACTTCTGAGCGCTCGATCCAGACACCGGTTCAGAATTTTGGATGAAAATTTTCTAAAATACTTTTTAGCCTAAAAATGACTTCAGGATGCTTAAACTAGTGTTTTGATATATTTTTTAGATTTTTTCGGTGTCGGAAACCTCCAGGGAGTATTTTGCTAATTTCCCACCCCTATGGGGTATTTTGGTAATTTTACATGTAAAGGATTTTTGGGTGAATTCGCATACAGGAAGGTTAGTTTAGTGATTTTACTTACGGAAAGGCTGTTTTGGTGATTTAAGTGTGAGAGGTGTGTTTTGGTAATTTTATACCTAATGGGCATTCTGGTAACTTTCCACACCCAGTGAAGGGGGTTCGTTTTGGGAGTATGCATGAGTCAGTATTGAGTTTATAATATCATAGTGTAGGCTATGTTATGATGATTTGACTATTCTATTTAGATTAAAGCAATAGAATTTTAGCTTAGGCTAGTTTAGCTTCGGATCTAAGTAAGGGGTTTCTATCTGAATCTCGGGTTATCCGAACCCTAATTTCAATAATTGGTGTTCATAAGTATTCTTTCGATTTGTTTATAGATATTGTCAGACACTGAGATATGCATTTGATATCAAAATGTTATTGCCAAGCAAACTCTAATATTGAACCTAAATCAGTCGTTTGAAAATATTATCGATGCTCACCTTATATCACATGCTGAGCAAATTCGATAATTGTTTACATTCATTCTTATGAATTGTTGTGCCTAAATTCGATAATTGTTCGTAATCGTTCCTGCTATTTTTTTTTGTGACAATTATTGTGTTAAATTTTTTGAACTTCAATTCAATAATTGTTCGCAATCGTTCTTGCTATTTGTTTGTAGTTATTCTGGAATTTTGAGTGATCAATTATATCGGTATGTTTTATTGTTATTGAAAACTTAATTGTTCCGGTTATTTGTATCCATCTTGTGCTTATTTTATTGCATGTTAAGCAGTGAATTTCTTGTTGATTTTGTGACTGTTGTTTTTGTGTTGACTTGAAAATCTGTTCTGTGGGGAGGCGTTATAAGGCTGGTTTGTTACTGCTTCCTACGGGGTACATAGGCTAGTTTCCTGATCGATGGAAAAAGGCTAGTTATTACCGTACATCATGCATGTGAACATATACGCATTGCCTAAATGACATTGCATCTGCACAGGATCCACATCTCTGAATTGTTTACATTGTATCTTGCAGTGATGTTTGAGAATGATGTTCAAATGAAAGTCTTGTAATCTGATTGAGGGGGATCGAGTGAAACTCATCCCCATATTGTAATCGTTGTTCAAATGAATTGTTTCATTGTCTAATTAAAAGGGATCGAGTGAAACTTCTCCCCATATTATGATCAAACTGTTTGTGATTGTGTGAAACCCTTCCCCAAATTCCCTTGACGTATTAGTGTTCGTTTTAAAAACCCTTTAGAAAAGCGTCATTGCATTTTTTTTAAATGCTGGCTTTGAAAATAATCATCAGATGATCGTTTTAGTATTTGGTTATGATTGTTAATGTTGTTTTGGTGTCTGTCTAGGAATGTCTCCAGTCATTTTAATATACGCCTATGACTGATTCTAATTGTTTCGAAATTTATCAAACTATTCATGATGGTTGAAATGTGTTAAGAAGTTGACCTCAGATGAATTCTTGAGTCGTTCTATAATTCTTCTATTTGTTCCTTGTACGACCTTACTGGGTTCTCAAAAGCTCACCCTTTATTTGATTCACTTCTGCAGGTAATGATCAGTTGTAGCATGCTCGGGAATAGGTTTAGAGTCTGTGTGAAATTCGGATGAGCCTATCACTACTGTTTAGTGAGACCCTGCATGAGTCAATACTATTAACTCATTCTATAAGAACTCGAGTTTGTAAAGAACCTAAGTTTTGATAGTTTAAGTTTAAGCAGTTTTGTAATCTTGTATTTTGAGGAGTTTGAGTTGATATCTTGTTAGATGTTTCGAATTGTGTGTAAGTAAACAGGATTTGACAGGTTTACTGTGATGTGGTAGTTAGGTTAACGTCCCGGAGGTTCGGGGTGACAGAACTCTGAATTTCCGGAATGTTACAGTTGACTTCAAATAAAATAAAAGAGATAATGGTTCAAAATTTTTAGGCAATAATGGTGCCGAAGAACGGCATTTCATCAACTCTACCTAGAAATTGTCTCTTAACTCAGCCTGAAATTCTAAGGAATAACTTGAAAATATATTTTCAAACACACCCTAAGTTCTAATAGTTGGTATTTCCCACTTTCAGATTAAGAGAATCCCACTGGGCGTGCCAATATTTGCGTTGTGGGCAAACTCACAATCGATTTATGCACCTGCAGCACAATCGATTAAAAGCGTGGGATCTTTTTTACCCCTTGAGCCTAAAGACTTTCCTGAAAATGAGAAACATTGACAAACAAATGAAAATTGAAAGTAAAAGACTGCGCGCTCATAAAAAGGAAAAGAGAATTTTTTATTGATTATGAATGTTTACGAAGCAATGTTCATAGGTCTGGAAATTGAGGTTCCCATCGTTAGGCAACAAAAGCCTCTAAACATGAAAAAAGAAGGAAAAAAAGACTTGATCAACTCTTGATTTGATGATGATGTCCCTACTGCTTCTTTGACCCATTATTTATACTAAAGACCTTGTAGAGAATAACTACCACTAAAAAACAAACTATCCATTTAGGTAAGAACTACCCGCTAATAAGTAACTAACCATACTTATTCCTTATCAATAGGGACACACTTTTAGAGGTTGGTTTCTTCCACTTCCTCATCTGAATCTTCCATTGTCTCCTTTTCACAAATATTAATAAAAAGTTAATGTCATTTAGTGACATTTAATTAAAGCAATGTCACTAGTGAAAAAAAGATATTTGTTGGTGCAAACAACAAGTAAAATCATTAATTTTTTTCCTTATCATTTTGGTATATCAAGAAACAATTTCTTATTTTGAGTAAAACAAAGAGGGTGTTGGGATTGATTCTAGATTGCTCAAACCTGATTAAATTCATATTAAATCCGTTTCGAAGTGTTTGGCAAAAAAAAGTAAACTAATTAAATCTACTCCAACATGCTCAAAACTGATTAAATCTATAATCCTTATTTTCTTGGATTAGGATTTAATCAATTTTGGAGAATGGGGTTTGACCAAGACATTTACTAAAATATCTTTATATATAATCAACATTAAATGCATAATTTCATTTTGAATACACTATATAGTAATTTTGTTATACTAAACTTACTTTGATCCCTTTTTATCCAAACACATTCAACAACTTTTAATCTATAATGCTTAAAATGGATTAAAGCTGATTTTAGAAACTGATTCTAATTTAATCAAAATCTACTTTTACGAATCAATCTCAAACAACATCTAAGCCAGTTACGTACGTTTGGAGGTCTAAAAAGAGTCACTTTTAATTGTGCAAGGAAACAAATGCAGATTATGTATAAAGTCTTCACAGTAATTAGTTTAATTTAAAGGTTGCTAAGGTTATCTGGTCATAGAATGTAATGCCCCTATCGAAGGTTACTCGCAAGGCAGATCCTTCATCCGTCTTCCAGCCTCTTGCTCTCCGCACCGTTGGATCTCCTGGACCGCCGCAGGTACAATCTCAGCCGTTATCAACGCTGGCTGACGCGAGAACCTTGATGGTGTGGAAGCTTTCTTCAATCTGACTGTTAATAAATTGGGTCAGTGGACCCATTATCCGCCCACTAACAGATAATGTGTATTTGTTAGTTTGGATAAATACAGTTATTTAGAGAATATTTATCTCTTAAGTGTTAGAGATAAATACAATCTTTATCTCCTAATAGTTGGAGGTAAAGTCAGTCTCTAATTGTATCTCTATATAAAGGCTAGAGATATCCCAATAAATCACAAGTCAATAGTAATAACCCTCTATCTCTATAGCACTCTCTCTAGAGCAATCACTAAGCTCTAAAATTTGGTTCGTGGACGAAGAACTCGACTCTAGTAGCCGTTTTCGTACCTGCGAAAAAGATCAAGCGTGTTGGAGGCTTGTAACAACAAGGATCCTACGTCGGAATATTCGGAGACTTCATACGGTATGTTTCCGAACCCACTACGTGTTACGTGGTAGCGCAATAATTGTTGTAATCATTTCAACATTAGTATCAGAGCATGATTACTTGTTGATTCGCCTATAACATGCTAGATTAAATTATGTGAATGTTACGATTTTTTCCGGATACATGAATGAGATCCATTATTAAAATTCGAAATTTTTCGAACATGTTTTTCTGAAAAATAATTATATTTGTTCTCCTATGGTTGAGGATAAACTCTGTAAACTTTCGTGATTTTTGGATGCATGGTTTGTGAGAAATCACGATTTTATTTTTCAAGAAAATTGTGGTTTTTTCGAGTTTTGGGACTCAAATTCGGAGCATGATATTCAGTTTTTATCATGATCGTTTGGTACACAATTAATCTATGTCACATATGCTTTCCAACGATATATCGTACGCATTATTCGGCTTAAAAACGAGAAAGATATGGCCTTCGAAAGTTGGCATCGCGACGTGGCGGCGCTAAAAAAAAAAATTAGGGTTTAATGAAGAAGATGAACAGTGTATCCACGCGCGCCACGTGTTCAAGCCGAGCCGCAGACGCGCGACACGCGCCAAGCTGAGTCGCATATGTGGGCCACGCGCGCCACGCGCCAGAGTGGCTGCTGGAACGCGTGTTCCACGCGCCACGCGCAGAGTCGGCCTACGCTCTCCCACGCGCGTGCGTGCATGTCACGCGCCGGTTCAATCAACCCAGATTCTGCCCCACGCGCATGGCGGCGCGTGGTAGTACGTGAGGCCTGTTTTCTTGCCGGTGTTCGTCACCGCCGGCGAGTGGTGGTTCGGTTTGATTGTTTAATTTTTTTTTAGTTTAAAACTTACCTTTATACTCTCTGTGTGTATTTTATTTAATTTTTAAACGACTTTTTGCATAAAAATTAGCTTTAAAAATTTGTTTTATACACACATAATTTTTTCTTTAATTCCAGAGGGTATAGTAAGGTTAAATTTACTGTTTTTCATCTTTTAAAAATTTATCTCTCGGTTTTTGGTCATTTGTGAGTATTTTTGTGGTACTTTTGTGGTTCCCAAAAATACGAATAATGCGTAAATATTATTTTTTGCACTTCATGAGTAGCAATAAATATTTTTGGAGAGTTATATGACATAGATAAATTATGTCTAATTTGTTACATGCTTGCCTTGATTTGTGTTATGGTTTAAATATATTTTTGAGGTATATTTGTTAGGCTTTTGGTAAGCCCACATTTCTTTTTAAACCTAATTTCAAGGCCTTCACACCCGTTTTCCTTGGAAGGAGAATGTGGCTTATTCATCCATTTTATTACCCTTTAACTTGTTATTTGAGCATGCTAGTTTTAGGTTAAATGGATGAATATTAGATTGGCATTCTAAAGAAACTTATGTTTCATGTGTTTACTCTTATTTTAAGAAAATTCTTTTGAGAATAATGTGCTGTGCGGCATCTCCATTTGTTTTATTGGAGTAGTTTGTAGTAGGATTCTCAAAGATGTTGTATTCTACTATTTCCCTGTATATTTTCAGAAAGCCTTGTACGGGGATGTAATTTCGCACGCACATTATTCAAGTCAGAATTTTCTTAGCATAAGTTATTAGAATGCCAATGGGGTTCAATGGAGTCCTTGCACACTTTATTGAATGGTGCAATTTTATATTGTTCTAAATTATCATGTGGATGATTTATTATATTGTGGCTTATATAATGATGAAATTTATTGCGAAAAATTACTTGAAAAATATTTTTCCTAACTCACATACATGGGAGATGATTACGAGCTTAGCAAATTTTCGATTTCATGATGTGAGGAAGGATTATGTTTTTCATTTGAATTTTTTGAAATAAATAGAAGGATGTATAATTAATGTCTTTTCCTTGCGCAATCTAATGTAGTGAATATAATGGCCACCAAGAATGTCATAGTTGATCTCGTTAAGGGTGAGAAACTTAACGGAGATAATTATGACGTTTGACACAAAAAGATGAAATTCATGCTGAACGAACAAGAGCTCGAGGAGCACTTGACCAAGGAGATGGTCGCGCCAACTGAGGCGCAACCCCTAAGAGACCACACTGCCTACCAGAAATGGAATCAGAAAGATCGTAGTGCGCGCTACACCTTGTTGAGCAGCTTGCAAAATGATCTAATCGGGCAGTATGATGAACTTCCAACTTGCAAAGCTTTATGGGAGCAGCTCAAGTTCTCTTTTGGTGGAACCTCAACTACGCGGCTTCGTAGCCTTGTGATTAAGTTTGAGGAGTACACAAAAGACCCTAAACATACCATGAGTGAACATCTAAGGATGATGTCCAATATGATTGGTAAGCTGAGGGATGCTGGCCATGCACTCACAGATGAGCAGCGAGAACTTTTCTGATGTTTCACAGCATGTCATCCTTGAGGACGAGACTCGAGAAGCTGACAAGACCCTTGCTTATGTCGCCCAAGGGGGATCGCGCAATGCAAATGGCAAGCGCGGAAGACAAAGTAAGAAAGGTAAGAAAGGCGAGGCTAGCACTTCTGCGCCAAAGGAAGGAAAAATGAAGAAACGCAAGAGAGGAAAACGTGGTGGGAAAAAGGATATGTCTAAAGTTAAATGCTTCAACTGTCAACAGAAAGGACACTTCGCTCGTGATTGCACTGAGCCGAAGAAGGTACTTTCAGAATCTCTCTCTCAGTTATATGTTTCCTCACATGTGATGGTTGCTCATTCCCAACCTGTGTGGTTTGTGGATACAGGTGCAACAAAACATGTAGCACGTGATCGAGAGGGGTTCGTAGATTATCATCGGATTCTAGCAGGTAGCAAACATATCTTCATGGGAAACAATAGCTCCGAAGAGGTGCTAGGGGTTGGTTCTTACCAGCTCAAGTTGCGCACTGGGCGCACATTGATTCTTGAGGATGTGCGATATGCACCCACTTTTCGGCTTAATCTACTTTCAGTTACTGCTTTATTAGACAGTGGTTTTTCCTTTATTTTTAAGGGTAATAAGTTGGATATCTTTTGGATGATGTTTTGTTCGGACATGGTTTTCGCATGGATAGTCTTTTTCAATTGGATTTAAATGATTCACAGTCCTCTTATTCTTATGTTGTGAATGATAATATTGTGAATGATTCTACCACCTGGCATGCAAGACTGGGCCACATAGGCCAAGATAGGATGACTCGTTTGGCTAGAGAAGGCCTTTTGGGCCTACTCGCAAGAGTCAATCTACAAACTTGTGAGGCTTGTTTGGCCGGTAAAGCATGCAGGAAGCCTTTTGGAAAGGCTGTGAGAGCAACTCAACCACTTGAGCTAGTTCACTCTGACATATGCGGACCTATGAGTGTAAAGGCACGCCATGGCGCCTCTTATTTCCTTACACTGATAGACGATTATACGCGATATGGTTATGTGTATCTGATATCTCACCGCTATGAAGCTTTGGACTGTTTCAAACGCTTTGTAGCTGAGGTTGAGAATCAGAAAGAGAAGAATTTAAAAACTCTTCGCACTAACCAAGGACGCGAATATTTGTCAGATCACTTCAAGAAGTTTTGTGAGGAAAAAGGGATACGCAGGCAACTTACTATTCCTAATACTCCACAACAAAATGGCGTTGCGAAAAGAAGGAATAGAACATTGTTAGACATGGTTAGGTCTATGATGGCGCAAGCAAACCTCCCAATATCTTTTTGGGGGGATGCTCTTTTGACTGCAGCCTATATACTTAATCGAGTGCCTTCACAATCAGTCAAGTCCACTCCATATGAGCTTTGGAATGGCCAAAAGCCAAATTTGGATAACTTGCGCCCATGGGGCTCAGCAGGTTATGTTCACAGTACTTCTCATAAGTATGGGAAACTAGGGCCTAGAGCTAAAAAGAGTATCTTCTTGAGGTATTCTGAAAACTCTAAAGACTATGTGATGTATGGTGAACATCCAAATGGTGGAAAGACTGAAATAGAGTCTCGTGATGTCGATTTCATAGAGAATGATTTTCCTAGCATTGGAGACGTAAGTAAGAATCTTGACCTCTATGAGTTAGAGGAAGTTGAAGCCACTTTACCATCTCCAAGCAAAGGTGGGGGATTAGTTCCTCATCCTGTTGTCGCTGAAGATAGTATAAGTGATCTTTAACCTAGTGGGAGCATCCTAGACAGTGGGAGCACACCATCAGGACCATCAGGTCAACAAGATTCTCAACTGCGTAGAGGTGCATGAGGAAGAGTTCCACGTCGTCGTTTTGAGATTGACAGTGAAATTCTTATGTGCACTCTAACTGATGAAGATGAGCCCACTTCTGTGGAAGAAGCCTTATCTTCACCTGCTAGTAATGAGTGGATGGCTGCAATGAAAGATGAGTTGAGCTCAATGAAGAAGAATCAGGTCTGGGAGTTGGTTGACCTTCCGCCAGGGTGCAAGACTGTTGGAAACAAGTGGGTTTTAAAAGTCAAGCGCAAGGCAGACGGGTCAATTAACAAGTATAAGGCACGTCTTGTGGCGAAAGGCTATACCCAACTGCGGAGTGTGGACTATGAAGACACTTTCTCCCCAGTGGTGAGATTTGCTTCAATTCGCCTGATCCTAGCTATTGTCGCCCAGCAGGATTTAGAACTTTTTCATATGGATGTTAAGACTGCGTTTCTCAATGGAGAACTAGACGAAGAGATTTATATGGCTCAACCTGAGGGTTTTGAAGTCAAGGGACATGAGCGCAAAGTTTGCCGGCTCAAACGTTCTATATATGGTCTCAAACAATCGTCTAGGCAGTGGTACTTTAGGTTTCATCATGCCATTACCTCTATAGGTTTTGAAATGATTGAACAAGACCATTGCGTTTACGTAAAACGATCCAAGAAAAATATTCTGATCCTTTCTTTGTATGTGGATGACATTCTTTTAGCTGGGAATGACATGAGTTCCATTGTCGCCACTAAGCAGTGGTTGTCCTCAACTTTTGAGATGAAGGACATGGGAGAAGCTAATTATGTGCTCGGGGTTAAAATCATACGTGATCGTCCAAAGAGACTTCTCGGTTTGTCTCAAGAGACATATATCAAGAAGGTCATTGAACGATTTCGTATGCATAACTCAAAACCCATAGACACTCCAATGGACAAGGCGTGTACTTTAACAACAGACCAATGCCCAAAGAATGATGAGGAAAAGAATCGGATGTCCAAAGTGCCTTACGCGGCTGCAGTTGGGAGTCTGATGTACGCTATGTTGTGTACGCGTCCAGACATCTGCTTTGCCGTTGGAATGGTGAGTCGTTATCAGAGTAATCCTGGACCCGCTCATTGGAATGCGGTGAAGAGGATTCTTCGATACTTACGTGGAACCGCTGATCTCGTCCTGTGCTATCATGGTGGAGACTTGAGATTGAGAGGATACAGCGATGCTGATTGGGGCGGTGATAGAGATGAGTGCAGATCCACTTCAGGTTATGCATTCATACTAGGAGGTGGAGCTATCTCTTGGTGCAGTAAGAAACAGACTTGCATCGCCCTATCCACGATGGAGTCGGAGTATGTTGCTTGTTCAGCAGCAGTCCAGGAAGCTGTTTGGTTGAGGTCATTCTTACAGGCTCTAGGGGTTACAGCTCATGCAGATGAGTCTGTCACTGTTCACTGTGACAATACAGCTGCCCTAGATTTTGTAAAGGACCCCAAATATCATGGGAAGGCCAAACACATAGGCCTTCGTTATCACTTCATTAGAACTTTAGTTGCGCAAGGAGAGGTGACCATGAAGCATATACCTACTGGCAGAATGGTGGCTGATCCTTTGACCAAGCCTATTGCTAGAGATGTTTTCCTTTCTCACATTAGGAGTATGGGACTACGTAGGTTTTGATATGTTTATGGCATCTTATGTACTTGACATTATTTATTACATTAAATTTTCGTTCCTTGATTTGAGTTTATTTTGGAATGAATGGATAATCTTTGTGATTACATATACATCCTTATTGAGAGTGTCACCAGGCTTGAATTGACCCACTCACACGGGTAATTCACCTTGGCGCTAAGATAGCGAGCAAGATGAGACATAATTGTCTTAAGCGCCAAGTGGGCGAATAAGATGATACAGCTTATAAAGCAAACATGTCGCCTTAGTTGGAGCTAAGATGAGACCTAATAAATGTAGGTCGATCATAGAGTATCTCCACAACTCTATGTAGCCTGTTTACAGCCGAATGTGAGATTTCAGGCAGGCACTATGAGAGTGACTGGGCTGAAAAACTCAGGTTAGGCGCTTGTACAGCGACTAGACTTAGATTCGTATGGCGTATTTTATTATACATTTATGTGACACGCCCTTGCGGGTTACGCCATAGCATGCAAATCATACTGCATGTGCTAAATGCAGACCGACAGTGGGAGTGACGAATGAATCCCTGCTTCGTCACTGTGTGAGCCACTTGGATCGAAATATTTTTGATCCTATATGGTACCCTTTTCACCTTAGACTATGTCATGAAGAGGATACTCAATGTCGCTACTTTAGCATGTACCCTTGGATCATGGATGATGCGGTCTCGCGGGGCATGTCTAGGAAAGCGGTTGGGTCTAATTGGAATGACATGAGGGCTTTGGGAAGAAAGTTCAATATTACATCATGTTGTGTGATTCATAGCCCGGGCGACTTTGTCGATTTTCGTTTCGATATGAGTCATGAATACATAACATATAAGAGGTTTAACACTGCTCACTATGAGGGATTTGAGAGTGTTTAATCTGGTGTAGTTGAACTATCTGGGGTACATACGAGATTTTTTTTAGAGTGATGTATTGTGTTAGTTTGGTGATAACTTAATACAATACTCCTCAACTGGACATCCTTTCTCGTAGGTCGCACGTTCCATTTCCTGTATGAGGAGATGAGTGGACGAGAGATAAAGAGGGACTATACGATTTATTTGCCCTGTCTGTGGGCGAGTGGGAGCTGTTAATAAATTGGGTCAGTGGACCCATTATCCGCCCACTAACAGATAATGTGTATTTGTTAGTTTGGATAAATACAGTTATTTAGAGAATATTTATCTCTTAAGTGTTTGAGATAAATACAATCTTTATCTCCTAAGAGTTGGAGGTAAAGTCAGTCTCTAATTGTATCTCTATATAAAGGCTAGAGATATCCCAATAAATCACAAGTCAATAGTAATAACCCTCTCTCTATAGCACTCTCTCTAGAGTAGAGCAATCACCAAGCTCTAGGATTTGGTTCGTGGACGAAGAACTCGACTCTAGTAGCCGTTTACCTGCGAAAAAGATCAAGCGTGTTGGAGGCTCGTAACAACAAGGATCCTACGTCGGAATATTCGGAGACTTCATACGGTATGTTTCCGAACCCACTACGTGTTACGTGGTAGCGCAATAATTGTTGTAATCGTTTCAACACTGACCAATTCCCTCTAAGTGCCTTTGATGCTTTAAACCATAAAATCAAGCCTTGCATCAGAGTGAGTTCTGGTCATGTCACCTATTGGTTTCATTTTCCTTGCTAGAGCTCGAGTGGCGCCCCTATGTATATTCTAGTTTTACATTTGTGATGGTTTTTAACTTGATGTTTTTCCACAACTATATATAGGGTTTTGAGTTGAACTACATGGGTTTGAATTGAAGTATACTAAACTAAAGGACTTTGAGTTTTTTACTTGATGGTTGTCTTATCACTAGGCTCAGATGTGCAATGCCTCTCGCTCGCTCTGATGTGTTGTTACGATAAAACAATGATTATAGAAAGATAGTTATAATCCCTCCTATATCGATGACTTATAGTTGTTCATAAAAATAAATAGTGGCATTCATCTTAACGATATCAGCGTCTTAATAGTTTTTTTCTTTTTTTTGCGTCGCTAAATAAAAGATTGTAAAATGACATGAAGACCATTAGTTGTATGGTTTTAGCTATCTTTCTATAGTTCGGATAGTAGCCAAAATCTTTCGTAAAACAATAGCATCTTTATTCCGGTGGCAGAGGCTATATGACCATTCTATTTCTGCGAGACGTATATGCTTTGAATACACCACGGTAGCGTTTGAAATATTTTTTGTTTTCAGGTGTTTTGTTTAATTTTGAAAACTGGAGAAAATATCGGCGTTTGACAGACAGTTTTGTATTATTTTTCTCTTCGTTTTATAAACCGGTTTTTTAAAATGGGGCTATTTTTGAAATTTCATTCTAGAGTTTTCAATTTTGGTTTTCTTTTCTTAGATCCATATTTTCACTTTTGTTGAAAGCATTTTATGTCTCTTTTTTCCTTTAATTTTCATCACCAGCACTATTATTCAAGAATACCAAACCAGCAACATTATCAACTACCATATCCACTGACCACCACCACCACCACTTTTGAACAACACTCCCGAACAGCAAACTACAAACACTGTCAACCACCATAGTACTGACTGCTGACCTGCCACCACCATTGATCAAACGCCTAACTCCAAGGCTGCCTACATTGCCAACCACCATAATCACATACCATTGACACCACCACCAGTGACCAACACACCCGAACACCAAACTCACGAACACTGCCAACCACTATAGCCACTAATAACCACAATCACACCACCATCACAGACCAACACTGCCAAATACCAAACCCTCTAACATCGATCACCACCACAGCACCACCACTTTTCTAAATTCAAATTCATCATCATACCGACAATCATTATTCCTGCAACAAACACCACCATAAGATTTTACCAATCGATTAGCCTAAGTATCCTCAATCTGCGCAGGTGAATTCTGAACCAATCAAACCAATTTGCCCAATCAAAACCTAATGAAGCCCTAATTCCTAAGCTAGTGTGTTAATACCATAGCAGTAGTTGATGATGGCAAAGGAAATGTGTTAATTGTGGTGTAGACGCTTCTGGTTGTTGAACATATGAGCTCAGAAGAAGCTTTCAAGTATTGAAAAATAAAAAAAATAGAAAAGAAAAGAAAAACGAATTACCTAACAACACATTAGTTTTGTTAAAAAAGAAAACTAAACGGATTTTGATTTTGTATAAAATTACTTCTACGTGGACCACGTGGTTGCCGCAGTGCTTTGAGAATTGTTTCTAACAGGTTTTTTTTTTTTTTTTCGTTTTTTCTATTTCCTTCTTTTCGCTGGAAACAGAGAGCTGAAACAGTAGCGGCCTTCCCTTTCAAAATTGAAAAGCACTTTCCTGATAAAAGAGGAATTTCATTAACACGAGCCCTCAGAAGAGAACATACATGTTACGGTTGAATGTGTCTGCTCTTGAGACTAGAGATGATGAGCGCGACCACTCTCTGATTCTTGAAACTCAAAAGGATGTGCATGAGGATGAGGATGAGAATGAGAGCCCTAGTAACAGGGGCGGCACCTATAACTGGATTGAGAACCCCTACGTTTATGGCAGAAGCAAAGAAAGCGGCAATGAAGACCATGTACTTAATGATCACGAAGCAAAAAGTATCCCTCTCCGTGAAACTTCAGAAACCATTCCAATTATTGGTGGTTGTTACCAGAGGACATGGAACTGCTTTGGAGTTCAAGGTTTCTGGTTACGTCGAAGAGATTCTCACTGACAACATGTTGATTAAGCAGAAGTTAAACAATGAAGTGCATGAGGAGGAATACAAAAAACTCAGCTTCAAGTAATTAAGCAAAAACTTCAAACAAAACCTTTTGACTGAATGCATAATAAATCTTGAACATTACCCTCTTGGAATTCAGAAACTTGCTCTTTCAGTTAATGTGAATGCTTGCAATGATTAACAGTTGTGGTAATTATGGTGTTACATGTCAAAGCTGATTCTGCCACAATGTTGCCTTTAGGCAACTTTAAACTACAGCTGCAATATAGAAATTGATCCGATTTCGGAACTGAAATTTTGAAAGGTTCTACATCTTTGTTCATTTTCTCCTGATAAGTACATGAACTTGGTTTTCCATGTCAGGATTTGGACTACAGTTTGCAGCGTTTGTTGTACAATTATCTCGAAGCAAAAGGGATGAAGCTCAATATAGATGGCTTCTCGCACATGTACATGACTGGGAACAAGCAAAAGGATGATTTCCTATGGCTGAAACAACTTGCGGAGTTTACTAAGGCCCAAGAATCAGAAAATCATTCCAGGAAGTCTTGCCCTAAACTTTCGACATCACATTTGATAGATGATCTCTGGAAATTGTTTCACAGTGTTTTCGCATATGGTTGCACGTGATAACGAAATATGCGTAGATTTTAGTGTTTGGAAGAAAAAAAAACTGCCATCTCTTATTCATGATTGTAAACACAAAAGAATTTCTCTTTCCGAATTATTCATGATTGTAAACACAACTGAAACAGTGCATTGAAGTTTAGGATGCGAAAACTGTATAGCTACCAGAATAATTTCACGGTGGATTTCATCGATTATTTGTGTTTCAGTCAGGTTCTTTATAGTAGTGGAATCGGCGGAAGGGTGACTGTCATGACATCTAGATAAGTGAAACCTCTTCATCAAAGTCTACAAATTTGAACTATTAGAAGATTACGTTTTTGACTTACTTCGTGAATTCCTGACTGGCTCGCAAACCTGCTGCTTGTATATATGCTTGAGTCAACTCATTGGATCAGGTGATTCTTTCTTTAATTTCTAATACTGTTTTCACTGGGGCAGCAAACACATGAAAACATTGTGCATAAAGTATTGTTTATGAAATCTCTTTCTAGAAAAGGGGTTCGAAATTTTGTGAAGAAGCAAGGCCTTAGTTTAGAATGGTTGATGGTAGGTTTGGACGAGATGAGAAAAAAGGGATTTACCTATGGGTGCCATATTGGAGGATCATTAGCAATTGCATTTCGAAAAGTAAGGATTTCAGAAATGATTTGAACGGTAGCCATGTTATCTTGTTCTTATATTAGTCTGTACCTTGAATTCAGTTTTGAGCAACGGATGAATTGGCTATTATTATTTACTACTTGAACATGTTCAATGGTTTAAGTTTATGGAAGACTTAGCCAACTATGAAAAGCATCCTTGCTGCATTCTATCTTTGGTCTTCTTATTCCTTTATTCTGTCTTCCTTTTCTTAAATCTTCTAATGTCATCTTATGCCCATACTTTGCTGGTATGGATACACTGTCGCAACGGTGTACATTAGATATCATGTGATAAACCAGAATTTCTTTAGTGAAAATTGTGGTTGTACATAGTCCCATGTTTAATTTATTTAGAACTTGATACCTAGGCGAAGCTCAAAGTGAAAAAAGGCCATTTTTAGGACTCAGACCAATAAAATTTACAAGCGAACTTTATCCTTACTATAACATCATTCTCTTGTGTTATTTTAATCAATTTCTCCAATAACATTATCAAGCCTGTTTTAAAATCATGGATCCTCTAATTGGGTCGTCATTGCCTTTACTCTCTAAGGCTACTATGTTGGCCTATAAATATCATTTATGAAATCTGATTGCAGGTCTTTGGCTGAGTGCAAAACGTGCTATATGAAAAGCTAAGGGTGAGAGGATCAAATCTAGCAACAGCTAATCATGAGTGTTCATTCGTTTCACCTCTCTTTTAATGGCGTCCCTTCTTAGTTTTTTATCTTGTGATATGAGTCTTTTTTTTTATTTTTGGATGGCTGTAGCTTGTGTGCGTGTCTACGTGCTGAGTGTTTATTGTATTAGGGTATTTTGGGCACTTGATGAGCGACTAAAAAGAGTAGTTCACCTTAACATTCTACATTCGAGAAATTTTGGTCATCCCACCGAGTAGATATGTGTCAAGAATTGAATACGGGCAGCAAAGGAGGACTAGCGACTCAGTTGCTGAAGACTGCTATGCATTTTTGATTGTTGAATTACTTGTGCCTCTATGACCATCATAGCTCTATCCGTTTCTGAGTATAGAAATTTGTAAGGTTTACATGCACGTTTAAAGTAATTTTCCATCAATCTTTTTGACCCTGTTATAGGACATGTTTTTACAAAACTTGCAACTTACAAGAGATACATCGTCTCTGAGGCAGAAGCTAAAAAATACCACTAGTAGCTATCTATCCATTATCGCTTCTTTCTATTCTGTTGTATATTTTTCTTAAATAGGCTGAATTGTAAATATCTCAATGGGTCTCGGTATAGTCCTGCTTTCTTTTTGTCCATTGCCATTATGAGTAGTGCAGTAATCCAGTTAATCGACACAGTAAGGTAACATACCTGATATGGATATTGCAATGTAAAAAAGATCAAGTATAAGTTTCCCATTTAGAACATCCTCTGATCTTAAAAATCATAGGCTAGCTTTTTCTTTAGATCTCAGTCAGCACAACAGAGATCTTTAACCAATAAACAAGCAGGTCTAATTAGGGTGAGCCAAATGCCTTTGACAATCTCTTGAGTTGTTAATATAATTCTCTGATAGATTTGGTTTCTTACATGCCTCCTAGAGTGCTTTGTGATAGATAAGACATCCAAGCCTTAGACCACGAAGGGAGTTTGTGTGCCTTGATAAGAAAGAGATCAAATATTGCTTTGTAATTGCTCTTTTTAACGTAGTTAAGTGATTCCCCCTTCTTTGTTGTCTAAAGCAGAAAGACCGTAGTTAAAATGTTAATAGAGCAGCTCAATCTTCAGGTTTAGGCACATTGTAAGCTGGTAAATCTTGTGCTGTTTGTTCTGGACGAGTGTTGTTAAGCGGTAGGGGGAGGAAAGGTGTTATACGTGTCCAATGTTAAGTTACCGTCTGCTCTTAAGGTTTAACTTATTAGAGAATGGGTCCAACAGTGTTATCATGCTTAATATCCATCTAGGAAAGCATAATTTGCTGGACAACAAAGGATGATTGTGTTCTAGGGTCATAAGCCAAAATTTGCCTTCATGCTGTGGTTGGTTTTCAAGAAAAGCTTAAGAACCAAGGATAGGTTGAAGGCTTGGAATGTTATAACTGAGGATGACTGCGTCTTGATCATCAAGAAAATCTGGAGCGTGTGTTCAAGAAATGCATATTTTCTCGAGGGATTTGGTCAACTGTGATGGATAAACTCTCCATTAGAATGACATTTACAAACTGAGCAGCTCTGCTTCAGTATGCCTACCAACATTTCAGAGGGAAAAGCTTCAAAAACAGATTATGTAAACTGGCATTGGCAGTCACCGTGTACTGCATTTGGAAGGCAAGGACTAAACACATTTATGTTCAACAATAGAAATTTTCTAGCTGGTGCTTACGCAGATTGAATCATGGATGAAACATTGGGTGTTGAGCTGGACAAAAGTGAAGGATTCTCCAACCAACAGGCATTCGTGTGAAAGGTGGAACGGATGCCCAACAGTGATGCATTAACATCTTAAATCGTTGTTGTCTATTCTCTGCGTTTATGAATAGGGAGGTGTAGCATGCCACCTCGGAGGAAATATCCCTAGAGGAAGAAGGATTTTAAAAGTTGTCATCTTATTTTATTGACAGAAATAGAGAAAATAAGAAAAATCTCAAAATGACTTTAAAGCGTCCCAAAAAGACTACTAATCAATCGTAGACTGAGATATGAGTTCGAGAACTAAGTTATGCAACGGGAAGGTATTAGGCACCAACCACGCCCTTTCGGTCTCTACTTCATTTTATTGATTTTTGCCTTACAAACATGTAATAAGTAAAATATATGTAAAACTTACCTTAAATTTATTTTGATATTTTTTGCCTAAACTCGACATCGGGGTCAAATTGTTTACGTATTCGGTCGGACTAACCGGAATCAAAACTGTCATAGTTTGACAATGGCCTTACAGGAAATGATCTATATTTCGGTCCTAGAATTAGACTCAGAAATGTACAGGACTCTTTTTATTTTTATAATAAAACTGTGACTACGAGACTGAGAGACACTTTTATATAATTTTTCTGTTAGTAAAAAACCGGCTGGTTCATATCATAACATAAAAATAATTTTTTTTCGAATTTCGAATTTCGGGACATTATTTGATTTTAATTTCTGTAATTATTTATGATTATGCAGATGTGATTTACCAGATTCAGAATTTATCACATTTAACCATATAAATCAATGATTTAATATATGCATCAGGGATAACTCACAAATTATTTTTCTAAATGATCTAGACAAATAATTATAAGATAAATACTAGACTGACACAATTCGACTAGACCAATTACTAACTGGACCATTAGACTGAAATGGACTATTGGTGAGGAAAAAACCAATGAACTTAACAACTGAACTTAGACACCTAATAATTTGGACCGAATTGGACTAAATTAAATTAATTAAGTCACATTATTAGGTCTAGGCTTATTAACCAACTCTAATTAATGCGAAGACGGCTATTTATTTAGTTAAAAAGAACTACAAAAAGGAGTGTCTACAGGAGGAGGATATCGTTGAGTAAGATGTTTGTATACTTAAATTAGAAATAAAAGGACCTTTACCAAAGAGAACAAATCTGCTGGAACAACATATGAGTTAGTTAAAACCCAAGAAGTAAGCAGGCAAGGGGTAGTCATTTGTGTTGAATTAGTTTATCCAACATTCAATGATCACAGGTACCTTCGAAAAAAAAAAATTCTAAATGCTTTATTCTAGCATTCTTTGTACAAGTAGCTTTGAAGATGTAGACAATAATAATTATATGAGTGGATGTACCTCTGCGTGGCTGAATTAGACTTTTTCATTCCCAAACATTTGGTGAATTGCTTCTTAAAGAGAGCCCCCTCCAGTTTATTTTACCGAAAGAGAAAATTACATGGTCATCTATGTGGGGTTCCCACACTTTCTGCCAAGAGCTATGCCTCTAGCTTTTTAGTTGCTATATATATAAATGCTTTTCATTTAAACGAAACGACAGCGCATGACAACCTCACTTTTTTTTAATCTCACTAATAGCAATGCACTTACGCACGTCCATTGCACCTTGATTCAACCATGTTTTGTAAAACAACACTCTCCTTTTTTTATTTAAGGGCCCAAAGATTAATTAAGGAAAAACCGACGAGTCATCCCAACTTTCAACAATTCTCGTCTATAGATGCATTTTCTCAAGCTCTTTTTGTCATCTTTTTGTTAATAGATATTATTTGTAATTAGAAGTTGGAAGGAAACAAAATGCTTTTTCTAAGAGAATGAGCAAAAAGTATGAACATCAGAGCAATTTTTTTCTCAGTAAAATAACGTTTACAAAATTGAACATTGTCCGGTGTAATACCTACAAATCTTAGTACTAATTTTTAACACACTACAAATTTACCAACAACAAAAGATCATCAAAGAAAATATAAAGTATACCGAAGAATGAAGCCACCTCCATCTCCATTGCTCTATGCAAAGGATAGGTTTTGAACATAAATGTACATAATTGAAAAAAAGCAATAGGTCATTTTTACTTAAGATGTCATAGCGAACTGCCTCGAAAAAGATCCCTAGAGACCCCGAAGACGGGATCAAAGAATTTTAGAAGCTGCCATCTTGTTTAATTAAAAAATGAGAAAAACCTGAAAATGATTCTAAATATGTCCAAAAGACTACTAATCTATTGAAAATAAAGAAATGAGTTCGGAGACTAAGTTATACGACCGAAAGGTGTTAGGCATCCACCATACTCTCTTCATTTTTATTGGTTTTTTGGCCTTATAACTCATGAACATGCAATAAAATATTTAATCTAATGCTAAGATTTGGTTTGAATTTGACAACTACAGTCAAATAGCTTATGTATCCAGTCGAACAAATCAGAATTAAAATCATCGTAGTTTGACTAGATTCTATGGGAGGTGGTGACCTACACTTTGATTCTAGACTCGAACTAAGAAATGAGAAAACTCTTTTTTAGTAATTTTTGAAGACAAATGTGATTGCGGGAAAGAAAAATTATTCTAGATAATTATACTAACTAGCTTAGAAAGCAATAAAATTTGCCTTTTGATCCTGCTTGCCTAAATGATCGAGAATGATTTGTGAAAGATTCAAGATGCAAGTGGCTTGAAAGCATATAGTAATGAATCATGAAGTGCTAGTTTTGTCCTAAAAGATGATATACCATTTCTATATGAGAAATAATATAAAGGCTTTCGGGAGAAAAGCTAATCCCTGAAAATGTAGGCCAAATGCCCTATTTATAGAGGTCTAGGATCCTAAAAATGATAAAAAAAAATAATAATAAATAATTATCTCAATTTGTGATATGCTGATAAGGCAGAATACTTGATAAGAATCGCAATTTAAGAAAAGTCAAATAACTAACCAGTTTGTGGCGGGTTCATCCCATAATTTTATTTCAAGACATTATCTGCCCCTACTTCAATAATTGTTTGTGATTTTATTATATGAGATGTACCAGATTCAAAAATTATCTTCATACTTTATATAAATCAATGATTAAATCACTTACATAAAAGATAAATCACAAATAATTCAGAAAATCTTTTAGATAAACCACTCTTGACATATGGACTGAACTCACTTAAATGGACTGGACTAAGCCCAATGATTGATTGGAATAGGTTGAGTTAATTAAGTTTTTTAAATATATTTTTAGGCCTAACCCACAATAATTATGTTTAATTAATAATAAAGTCCAATAATTATTCAATTAAAAATAATTGTAAAAATGGGGTGTCTACAGTAATGCTAAGGTAGCTCTTTTTCTTCTTTTTTGGTACATATTGATTCTAACCTATGATGTGAAGAATATATGTTCTTTAATGAAGGTTCCAAAATTAGTTTTGGCAGGAAAAATTGTTTAAATTTACGAGTAGTAAATTGTTTAACTTCACAAGTATTCTATTTTTTACTTTTGCTTCATTCTTCTTCTCAAGAGTTCCTACCTTAGCCATAGTGATGGTTTATCTTTCATACCATTTTAATCACTCTTATCACAATTCGTCATAATATTATGGCTTCATGTTAAATGAAAGAAAATACATAATGTCGGTTGAATACTTTGAGAATTCGATTAACTAAAACAGGTATGAGTACGAAGGTGGGAATGTAGCATACTTTCTAAATGTGAATGCATTAGCAACAACACTTTCTCAATACACGTGATACACATGCGTAAAGAGGTTTTGTTAAAACGAATAATCAAATGTATAACTGTGAAATCAGCATACCTCTGAATGTATTGTACCAATTAAGCAGAAGCTAAATGAAGTTGGTGAAACAAGCGGGAAGCATACATGTAGTTTAAGTTCAATAATTAGTTAATGATAGTAGAGGAAAGGTGATTAGACAAAGGAAGAGCTCGAGTTTTTTGTAACCAAGTGTCTACAACCAATGAATATTTGACCAATAATTGCAACATGATTATAGACATTACCAGTTGCTTTATTTTCTTCATTTCCTCTCTAGCCACTAAAAGAGTAATTTGGGTAGACAAGGAGCATTAGGGATCTCCTCTAAATTATTTGAAAGGAAAAAAAGTTAATAAACTTTTTCATAGGGCTATAGTTGTCCAAAAAATAATTTTCACATATCCGCACTTTTATAAGTAGTGTAGACAATGCCATCACCTTGAAAGGATGCAAATGAATGGTTTTCTTATAATGCTATGTTTTTCAAGGAGATTAGTTAGTTTCTCAGTTTGAATTTACTTATGTTACATCAGTTAACTTCGTATGTAACATTTTCTGGGACTATCTTTTCCCCTTTTTGCAGGTTTAGTTTACATGTTGGAGCATTATCAATGCTTTTGTGTATGTTAACATTTTGGATGAGATAACTCTTTAGGTTCAACTGTGATAGTTATGTTAGCCTACAAATGGATGTTGGTATGGATGTTGGTCACTCGTATTTGTTATGGTTAAGTGAAATTTGTTTGTGGTTGGTTCTCATAGTTAGTTTATTTACTTGTTAACTTGACTTGGTTGTTATTTCATTTGGGCCAAGAAAATACCACCAAAAAATAAAGAATAACTTTTGCAACATTCTATAAGATGTCGTTATTATAAGAGCTTAGTCGATGGTTTCCTACAAAATGCGAGAATGGTTCTTGACGTTTCATTGAAGCACATGGCTAAATTTTAGTGACACTTGTTCAAAGTGCCTCAAACATGAACGACACTTGCAAGACAATGCAACCAAATTTTTTTGACAATTTGAAGAAGTGTCTCAAATTTAGCAATGTTTATATTAAGTGTTGCAAAATGAGGTTAACTTGTGGACCTCATAAGATGCACTTGTAAGTGTCACAAATATGCATCCTAACTGAATTGCCGACACGTATTGCAAGTGTCGGGAATTTTTTACGGACCATTTTACGACTATTCATACCCTATTCTGGCCAGACCCCGGGGGCCCACTAAGGGGCCTGCGTCACGCGACACATCATCCAGTCAACGGTCAAAAATTCAACGCCATAACCAGGTCAAAGCGCATCTTCTTTCGAGCATCTGCAAGCATCACCAGTGCAGCGACATCAACAGTCAAACTGTTAGAAAAAGGAAGGGGTCGGCCACCTATTTTCTAAGGGGGTCGGCAACCCCTTTCTTACGGGGGTCGGCCACTCCTTTCCTAAGGGAGTCGGCCACCCCTTTCCTAAGGGGGTCGGCCACCGCCTTCCTAAGGGGGTCGGCCACTCCCATTTCTTCAGGGGGGTCGGCCACCCCTTTTCTTCAAGGGGGTCGCCCCCCTCCCCTTGTTGTGAGGGGTAGGCCTCCCTTCCAACCCAATGGGTCGGCCGCCCCTTCCTAAGGGGGTCAGCCACTCCCATTTCTTCAGGGGGTCGGCCACCCCTTTCTTTAGGGGGTCAGCCCCCCCTTTTGTTGTGAGGGGTCGGCCCCCTTCCAACCCAAAGGGTCGGCTGCCCCTTCCTCAAAGGGGTCGGCCACCCTTTTGCCTTGCAGGAGTCATTCCTAAACCCCCGACATCACTCATCGCGCTCTCTACTATCCGTGCTCAACACCGATGGTCACTTGCACCCCGCTGATGATACATGCCCCGGCACTAAGTATTGCTCCGCGACAGTCTTCGCCACGCCTTTGCCCCATGCTTATGATACGTGCCCCGGGCACTAAGTATTGCTTCGCGACAGTCATCGCCGTGCCCTTGCGCCATGATTATGATATGTGCCCCCGCACTAAGTATTGCTCCACGACAGTCGTCGCCGCGCCCTTGTGCCCCGCTGATGATACGTGCCCTGGCACTAAGTATTGCTCCGCGACAGTCGTCGCCGCGCCCTTGCGCCCCGCTGTGATACGTGCCCTGGCACTAAGTATTGCTCCGCAACAGTCGTCGCCGCGCTGATGATATGTGCCCCGGCACTAAGTATTGCTCCGCGACAGTCGTCGCTGCACCCTTGCGCCCCACTGATGATACGTGCCCCCGGCACTAAGTATTGCTCCGCGACAGTGCTCCGGCACGAGGACCTCTCCATGCGGCATGGGCTTAGCGCCATCGCCGTCTCAATCAACTGCGGGACGAGTGGTATGCCGTCGCCGGCTCAATCAAACTGCGGCATGGGCTGAGCGCCCTCACGGGCTTAGTGCCATCGCCGGCTCAATCAACTGCGGGATGGGCTGTAGGCCGTCACCGGCTCAATCAAACTGCGGCATGGGCTGAGCGCCATCACAGGCTTAGCGCCATCGTCAGCTCAATCAACTGCGGGACGGGCTGTAGGCCGTCGCCGGCTCAATCAAACTGGGCATGGGCTGAGCGCCATCACGGGCTTAGCGCCATCGCCGGTTCAATCAAACTACGGCATGGGCTGAGCGCCATCACGGGCTTAGTGCCATCGCCGGCTCAATCAACTGCGGGACGGGCTGTATGCCGTCGCCGGCTCAATCAACTACGAGACGGGCTGTATGCCGTCATTGGCTCAATCAAACTGCAGCATGGGCTGAGTGCCATCACGGGCTTAGCGTCATCACCGGTTCAATCAACTGCGGAACGGGCTGTAGGCCGTCGCCGGCTCAATCAAACTGCGGCATGGGCTGAGCGCCATCACGGGCTTAGTGCCATCGCCAGCTCAATTAACTACGGGATGGGCGGTATGCCGTCGTCTATTCAATCAGACTGCGGCATGGGCTGAGCGCCATCATGGGCTTAGCGCCATCGCCAGCTCAATCAACTACGGGACGGGCTGTATGCCGTCGTCGGCTCAATCAAACTGTGGCATGGGCTGAGCGCCATCACGGGCTTAGCGCCATCGCCGGCTTAATCACTAGGGACTATGGTCCTCGCAGCAGGGTGGGCTCGCAACCCTGGAACCATCGTCGGCACAACCTTAAAGCCACCGACATCACACTTGCAGGGAGCTCCTACGCAAAGACTTTACCGCAACGGACCCTAAGTACTAAGCGGTGACCATGGTCACTCATGTTACTCATGTTGCTGTTGATCGTCGACACCACCAGGGCAATGACCCACGGGTCACTCCAGGACGGGAGCAGGTCCTTGGAGGGCATCGCGCCTAGTCAGCCTGGCAGTTGGCTACAGGGGAACCCTCACCGCTGTCAGGTTCTCTGCACGTCTCTTGACGCACCTTATGGGATTCAGTAAGGGCTTGGACTGGAGGCTGGGGCAACGGGGGCTACTCTGACCATGCTACCGAGGCATGATCAGTCTCCTCAGATAGGCAGAGAGATCTTGCAAGGAAAGGGCAGCACGAACTTAGGGACCGGCAGTCCTAACGGAGAATCAGTTCTTTGGCCCCCCCTGGCGACGTGACGTTCCCAGGGGGTGACACATGTCAACTTATGACACATGCACATTTTTGCCTATAAATAGTGGACTTTGGAGCTTTTCCAAGGATCTTCCTCTCATTTGAACTTTTCACTTTCTCTCTCTTGAAAGACATTCTCTCTAAAATTCTAGTGAGAGAAACACACTTGGACTCACGTCCCCGAACCCTTGACGCTGCATCTTTCTCACGGACCATCGACTGTCGCCCCTGTTCTTCGTCGCCCTGCCTGCGCAGCGCTGCCAGCCCTCGCGACCTGTCTGGGGAGCCTTGCCCTCAGCCCTTACGCCATCCTTGCTGTCTCCCGCGTTGCCTACCTGGAAGCTGACTCAGACTGCATCCTTTGTGGCACCTCCACGTAACATCGAACCCTTTTCCGCATCAACAATGACCTTTAGGGATAGCATTGCCGAAGTGTTGGAAAACCTCTTTGCGACACTTTTGAATTTTTTTCTCCGTAGTGATAGTCATGATGGTATTTATTTCATTTTGGTCGAAGGTATTTATTTCATGCATACAGCCTATTGCATCCTACCTAGGTTTTTCTTTGTGATTCGCGTTTAGTGTCATGATGGGTTTTTCATGATATATATTTGGATGTCCAGGGGATTCTTTTAAGCTCATCACATATTACTTATAGAGCCAGTTGAAACGCTTGACCCCTCTCGGAGAAGGGTACGTAGGCAATCTTTTTAGGGTGCGGCCATTTCTCATTCTAGATCTATGTTTAAAGGTATGAAACCTCTAAATCATGTTGCTATTTGGATAGTTGGAACTACATTTGACTTGATCCCTCTAAGTTGAGGGCATGTAGGCAACGGCTTTAGCACAATCATAGAAATTTTTGTTCATCCTCTTCAGCAGCAACTGCAAACTACATATATGTGATAGTATAAGGAAATCCGACCAGTTTATGTATGCTTTGCATGTTTTGCATGCTTCTTTGCCTGTGTGTCTTGCGAGCTTGTCTAATTTCTAATTTGGTAAATTTCCGTGTTATTCCTACTTTTGTGCTTTGCATGCTTCTCAACTCAACAACTTTTATTGCTTATCTGTTTGCTAGTTTTTATAATATCTTTTCCTTGCATGCTTTGGTAATTTTTCATGCTCTTGAGTATTGATAGTTTATACCTTTCTATATGCAAGCGCAGTTTACTAGGTGAAGCTTTGAGTAACTCATCAAAGGCACATCTTCACTGGGACGACAATTTGGGTCCCTGTTGATCGCCTCAGCCCACGCCCTCCACCCCAGATGGGTATCTATTTGGCGGGTACTAAATGGGTTTGGAATAAACAGAGTTAGGGCTAAATGGAAGAAATGCAGCTCGGGTCAGATTTATTCATCCCCATCCCCGATCCACCTCATATGAGTTGTTACAAAATAAGCCAAGGCCTAAAGTTTAACTAGAAGACCAATCTCTTTTCTTTTTATTTTTCCCTGTCTATGCCAAAATACTCATCTCTCTCATTTCCACTCCACTACAACTCCACAACTGTGCAACGATTGTCCTGCCATCATGATGCTGGCCGTCGCCTACGGTCTCGCTTGTTATCTCATCGTTGCCATCCTTTTGTCTTTTTCATCGTGATTGTATAGATTTTGTTACCTTTTGGGAAATGTGTTCCACTGCTGGCTAGGATTTTGTGGGAGTTAATGGCAGTATGATCGATGGTGATTTTGTTGATATTTTTAGTGCCACTTCCATGTCAAGAATGATAAGAAAAAAAGAAGAAGAAGAAGAAGAATGAGGTTGGATCGAGTTGGGATTGCCAGATTGGATGATGTGGGGCAGGGTGTGCTATTTGGGAGATAGGGCGATACAAATATGAGGATATGACCAATTAGGATAGGGCAGGGCAAGGTAAGGAGGATGCCCCAATTTGCCATTTCTTTCACCGTATACTATGGTCCATAGATCTGGTAAATATGATGATGTTAAGAATGTAAATCCACAGGTCAAGTAAACAAGTGTATAAAAATTTGACGAATTTCTACTTATTGCAAGTAGTTTGACTTAGAAGCTTCAACATGGTATAACGGTCAAAGCCAGCCCATCAAGAAGGTAAACTAATCGATGATTACCACCACCCAACATAATTCACCTATTTGGTCAACTTAACATAAGTTTTATCACTGCATTACTAAACTACCACATTCAGGTCTATCCATTCCCAAAATACGTATGCAATAAATGAACTCGCTACTGCATAAGTTCTGGTGGACAAGAGATGACAAGAAAAGAACAGTGGGCTAGATTAATTGGCATGCTTATGTGCTCCCAAAAATTAGGGTGGTCTCAACTTTAAGGATGTTAGAATAAATAACCAAGCGCTTTTGGCCAAAAACTAGCCAGAGAATGTTGAAAGATCCTCACAGCCTTCTAGCAAGGGTTATGACCACAAAAATTACATTGGAAGAACCTTCTTAAACAGCCCTGATAATGGTAATTTTTGGTGCGGTTGGCGAGATATTTTGGCTGGGAGCAAAGTTATTAAAGAGGGATTGAGATGGCAAGTTGGAACTAGGACATAAATCTCTGTCTCGAATGATATCTAGATTCCCAATAGGGTATGAACATTGTTCGCAAGTATACAAAATCGCCAGGACTAGGTAGGTATCGTAAAGGATCTGATCATGAATAATGCTTGGAACAAAGAAGTGGTCAACATGAGTTTTCCTCCAGATAGCAAAAAGGGTTCTACCTATTCACATCTCGCACATCTAGTTGAAGACAACCAAGTATGGGTGTAACCAAAATTGGAGAATTCTCCATCGCAACAACATACCAATTGTTCTTTCGGTACAGTTGTGTTAGGCTATAGTTTTTCAAAAATGATAGATCACATATTCTTTAGGTGTAGTTGTGTTAGGCCGATTTGGTTTGGTGGACCTGCTGGCTTACGCACACATGATATTGGCTCCTCTTTAAGGAATGATTGATAGCCTGGTTAAGCAACCCTAATCACCTGAGGCAAAACCTCCCCCCAAACTATTCAGTTTTTGACCATCATATGGTGCACTTGGATAAATTGGAATAATCTCATATTCTGACAAGACACTTTCAGGCCCCATCATATTATTGATAACATCAATAATCTCTCCCAAATTATTTCAAAGTACAGCCTATATAAGTCCCTGCCCAGCACAACCTTCGGTGAAAAAAGAAAATTAAACTTTATTCATCCAATCATAATCCATTCTAATCCCTTATCTTGTTCTTGTGATTCTTTCAAACCTCTCATAATAATTTTGACTGTATGTTTTAGTAAATCAACAGTCAAATCCGGTGTTAGCTTTTACTACTTAAAAAGTAGAGGCCTATGGATGTAGGTCTACAGCAATTTTAACTTCAGTATCTGACAAAATGGCTACATTGGCAAAGGGATTACTTATAGCTACTACTTGGGCAAAAGAAAAGAACGTAGATGTCGGATACTGAGTAGATCCTTGAACTCATTGCACCTATTATCTTTGAGTTTTATTATATAACATCAGACTTTAACCAGTATAGTATTGACAAGATCTTGATGCTTCAACTGAAGAAATTCAAATATCTAGCCGCTTTTGCATGCCAAAGACGTATACTAAGACTGCGTACATGACATGTTGTTGTGAAGGGATCTACTTTCCTCATTTGTCTTTTGTTCATCGTGGAATGTTTAAGATGGTCCTTAGTGTCATGTAATTTTGATAATTGGTTGTATCATAGCAGTATGAAAAGTAACTGTAATTAAGTAATCATGGAATATCATGACGGACACAGAATCTGTAAGGCATCACCATAAGGTGTTCTAGCAAACTTGTGTATCAATGTCATTCTCCTATCCCACCAAAAAAAAAAATGCATAAGCTTTATCACACACAAATGCTTGCTATAAAACAAATCCGGTTTGAAATGTCATCCTAACTTGTATGTATTGCACATTGAAAAAAAAACTAGGGATTTCAAAATTGGCGGACAAGCAAGTAATACGCGCCGATCACATCAATGACATGAAATTTCACTATTTTAAGCACAGTAAGTCTGACAGCGAAAGGGACTTGAAAGAATCACAAAGTAAGGTAAATTTCGTTTCTAAATTCGGTCACCTCAACTAAGTGTCGGATAAAATTGGTATTTATAAGTAGGGCTCGAATATAGATGTGTTCGAACTCAGTTCTTCTATTTTTTGGGATATTTGAGCTCTGCTCGTGTTCTTTTATGAGCCAGACATGGACGTTCAAACTCGGCTTGAGTTCGTCAACACAAAAGTCGGGCTCGGCTCGTTTGTCTAAAAAAGCAAATCAACAGAACACCGGAGAAGGAGAAGAAGCTGAAGTCGATGGATTTTTGTTTGGTCAGAGATCCGAGGTTGGAGATTTGAGTCATAGAAGAACCCAAATTTGATCTGGGGTGATGTGTGCGCCTGAGAGTGTGAAGGAGATGTGGATGCGTGGGAGTTAGAAATATAGGGTGTGTTTGTGTATCTGTGGAGGAGTTTGTGTGTGTGTCTCCGATCTTTCCTTATGTGTGCATCTGTGCATGAGTGATAGAAAGAGAGGGGGAAGAAGAGGAGAAGAGAGTGTCTGATGAGGAGAAGTACGGTTGTGAGGATTTAAGAATATGTTAAGGTTTTCTAAATGGATAGGAAGAGGAGTTTTTGGGCTATATTTTTGGGCTTTCTAGTTGCACTCTAAATTTATGACTTGGGCTGCATGTAAGAATTGTTTGGGTATTATGCTATTGAGCTTGATTTTAAGTAGATTGAGTTTAGGGCGTCTATGCCTTAAACATAATATTCATGTATGGTGTATATTTGCATAAACTTCATCTTTTAAATATAAAAATATAAATTTATTGTAGATACGAACACTTCAAAGTGTTCACAAGTACATTCATGAATATTTTAAAGTGTTCATACTCGACTTGTTTAGTAGACTTTCTTTAAAATGTTGTTCGTGTTCGGTTCGTGTATTATACAAACGAATATGAACGAGTTCTGAAAAGAATGAACCATGAGCAATTCATGAATAGCTCAGTTCATTACAGCCTTATTTATAAGCCGACCGCATAAAGAGAATATAAACGGCATTACATTCAAATATAATAGGCTTTTCTTTTCAAAAATATAAGAAAGATATATATCAACTCAAACTATATGCATGACAGTCTCATCCTATAAGCATGACAAACCACAATCAAGTCAATAAGAGACATGCCAAAACATCGGATTAGGATCCCCTGCTGTAACCCATGGTTACAGCAAGGGATCTGGATCCCAAAACATCACCCTAAGCCTACCAACAAAACTGACTACACAAACCATATAACTTATCTACAAATATCAAAATTAAGTACCAAAATTATGCCACCACTCCCATGTATAAAAGAGCTACTATTCGGCATTTAGATTGCTATAACATATTTCTTTTATTTTTTTCTGGTATGCATGGAAGGAATAAACACATCATCAATGGAAACGTGAAAATAAAAATAATTTGAAAAAAAAAAAAAGAGATCCAAGCCCACCTTCTTTGGACATTTCACACACCCCCTCATAGTTATAAAAGCCCACCCCACATTCCAAACCCTAGCCTCCTCCCCATTTTCTATCTCTATCGCCTAGAAACCCTAGCAGCCTCCACACACACACACACAGTGTCCCGTCCCCAACAATGGGTCGCGTCCGCACCAAGACAGTGAAGAAGTCCTCCCGCCAGGTGATCGAGCGGTACTACTCGAAGATGACCCTCGACTTCCACACTAACAAGAAGATCCTCGAGGAGGTGGCCATCATCCCCTCCAAGCGCCTCCGCAACAAGATCGCCGGGTTCTCCACCCACCTCATGAAGCGGATCCAGAAGGGCCCCGTCCGCGGGATCTCGCTCAAGCTGCAGGAGGAGGAGCGCGAACGGCGCATGGACTTCGTTCCCGACGAGTCCGCCATCAAGACCAATGTTATCGAGGTGGACAAGGAGACGCAGGAGCTTCTGGCCTCGCTAGGCATGAGCGACCTGCCCGGGGTGGTGCTCAAGGAGGAGCAGCCGGCGCCCATGATGGTGCCTGGGTCGATGCCGCAGTTTGGCGGCGGTGGCCGCGGCGGATACAGCGGCGGCGGTTACGGCGGCGGCGGTGCCAGGAGGTACTGATCTGGAGCGGAATTTTTTTTTCTGAAAATGGGTCTCTGTTAGTTTTTTTTTTGAGAAGGGTACTCTTATTTTAGTATAATTGTGGTTCTTCGTTTGAGTATGTCGGGATATTTGAAAGTTTTAATTGCTGGGTACTCTTAATTTTGGTTTTATGATGAAGGTACCATTTCTAAGTTATGCTGTGTGCTTGTGATTAGTCGTAGTTTGGGCTTTTCGTTTTTCATTGATATCTGTATTCCATTCATGTGCTTCTTATGTTCTGTTTCGTTGGTTTATCTTTGAGGAGATTTTAGTGTTTTATTGCTGGGTACTCTTAATTTTTGGCTTATGAATGGGTGACTGAGATAATTATTTTCTGTGTTTTGGATGATTCTATAGATATTGGCTCATTTTGGACTATTTGATCTTATCTGCAACCAGTGACTGTTAGTTTTTGCTGAATGCTATGTTTGGTATAATTGTTGTCTATCTTTGAGTGGTTTGATAATTTCGTAATTTTACTGAATTTTCATTGGAATGTATGTATTTTGTATGAGATCGTGTTTTGTGGCTGATTTTGGTTGAGGTTCGAAATTGCAATTTTATATGGCTTGTGTAAATTGCATGTTTAAGTGCAGATTATAGTTTAATACTTCACCTTTAATTCTGTTGCCTTGTCAAGGTGTTCACATGGTGACTTTGAATTAAGGTTCTGGTATGATACTTGAGTATGTTAATCTATTATGATGGCAGAAGAACATGTAAGATATGCTAGTCATTGAAAGCCGGCAATCACCTTGTAGTTGGATGATATTCTTGTTAGATATGCAGTTCTACATTCTTCCTCTCAGGAGGCCTACTTTGGGTGTTGGGAAACTGAAGACTTATATTTCTGTCCTGGGATTAGAATCATGCTGCTTGAATTAGCAGTTTTATTTTACTTTTTTACGTGTTTAGATGTACTTTAGTTTAGTTTAGAAGTTCAGTTGTATCTTGCCTTAATGCACTTGAGAATTATGCCCTTGAGGTCTTGCCATCTGTGTTAGTTGTGGTTTGTGTTTAATGTGATCTTACCCTTTTAGGTTTGCATAAGCTAATGTTCAAGTGTGAGAACAGAGCAGTTCTTCGTTTGATATATGCATGATCTGCGTCAGGTAATTGTGATTTATGGATCTTGATTCAAAAAATAAAAACACTGGCACACAGCTTGTACCTTTTTAATCTTTTAATATATTCGCGTAAGTTGTACTATGGATGTAGTGAAATTTGGTATAGTCCCTCAGAAGCTTTTTAGCTTAATTAAAATGCATAAAACATAGACAGATGTAATTTTGACCTCATAGCTTCCACAATGGTTTCATATGGGGAACATTATAATGGTAAAGCAGTTTAAGGGTGAAACAGGTGATGCTTTACCAGTTTGGCACATTGAGTAGTCTTAGGGATCACTGGTTTACAGTTAGCTACTATGTATGCTAATGTACCATTAGGTGCTACAGTTTTGTATCCTAGTGATTATTTATAATGATAACTGTATATTTAAGGGTTTTCAGGATAACCGATCAGTTGTTACGAAATATTCTGAGGGGTTCACTTGTTGAAAGTTTATGTTGGCTGCATCAGTAGTTGAAATTAGTTGAAAGCTGTTCTACCTACTGGCTGTCTTGGGTCCGGTGGTAGTTGTTTTCCATCATGTCGTTCGGGTTTTTCTGCTGGTTTTACCTCTTTTAAGCTCTCGTTAATGACAGGTGCCTACCTAGTGCTTAAGTAATCTGTATGAGTTGTGGTTGGGGGCCTGAGATGGTAGGAAAATGATGAGACACTTAATGAAGTGTAACACCAGGTTTTGAACCTGGTCGATGGTTTTTCAGGGTCATGTTCTCAGTTAGGTCTCCTTCAGGGTTATGTTCTCAGTTGGGTATCCTACTGGTTTCTCCTTTTTTGCTCTCTTGGTAATCATAGGTGCTTGCCCTGTTCTTGATAAATGTGTTTGGTAGTTGTGGCTTGTTAGTGTTTGCTTTTGCTCTCAAGATGAGCTTTTTCCCCTGCTGCCATTTTTGTTGGTAACTGGAGTTGTATGCATTTGAACTTTAAGATTAGATGCATGTGTAGAGTTTGACCGAATCAAAGTTTCGCTTTCCTACGCATGCATCTTCTCATAGATTGCGAAATCCCCAGAAGCCTTCGATGGATTGGATTTGGACTTGAATCCGACTGCAGTCTGATCTGGCTTGAGTGCATATCATTAAGCATTTCAAATCCGCGTTCCTAGTGCATCAAACATAAACCTTACTCATCCGATTCACTAATGATTCCATCTGCTCGGGATTACAAATACTTGACACACTTTGGGAGGATTTTACCGGAGAAGTAGCTTTTAGATGAAGCTTTGTCCGTGGGTTCTTTTTGTTCTTTTTGAGTTAGGTTGGATGTAATCCTGGCAATGTGACACTGTTCCAATCCGCTTGGAATACGTTCAAGGGTGTGATCAACCACGATCAGAATGTGATCCATTAAGAGGCACATGTAAAACCTCAGATCTTGTTGCTGCATTTTTCTTTTGGTCATTAAGTGAACAGTTGGACATGATTGGTTATAAAGAGCGCAATAAGAGGTCGCACTTCCAACGCCGTCGACGTCAACTCAACTGAGAGTGGGTAAAGAGTGGGAGAAAACCTCCTAATATTGCATCATTTTGACCATTTAAGACAACACTTGCTTAGTCGAAGAAGAGAAAAAGAAAAACAGTGCTTTTAATTACTCCGTATTAAACACATCATCTCCATCAGTTACTAGATAGTTCTCCACCGCGCAATATTTGTGAACTTTATGTTGTGGAGAGAATACAAGGTTTGATTAGGAAGCTCAGAATTATTATTTGACAAGGTCCGGAAAAAGCATAAAATGAGAAATCTTGGGTGGTTTAGGATGAATTATCTGAACATCTCAAGACCTTTGAATATATTTTTTTGAGTAAAAGTGGTTCACAGTCTAACTTTATATTAGACCTTTGGCCCTATTTGTTTCACAGAAAATGTTTTTCGAAATATGCTTTCCGAAAAATAATAGTTCATAAAAATAGCTTTATAAAATTTATTCGCTATTTGGGTGTCGCACAATGATACAATTAACTATACTAAATTTATTTAAAAACCCTCTCTCTAAAATTAAACCCTCTGCCTTCTCTCTAAAACCCACCTCCACATAAACTCACCATGGCCGCCCAACCGTGCTCCTGTGCGTGTGGGGCTGCCGCCACGCCGACGATTAGTCCGTAGGTTCCATTTCCCGTCCTGTGTGCTGGTATACTTTATGGTGTGCTATGTTGGTGGCTGGCGGCACAAGTGGCGGAAGGACGATTGCAAGGTGTGTTCCAGATTTGATCGGAGACGGTGATGTTAACGTAAGTCTCCGATCTTGGTATATCTGAATAGATCTACTCAATCCTCTGATTTTTTACCGTTCGTTGGAAGTGACCAGAATCTCACCGGCAACGATCGAAAACTTGCCAACGGCGACCAGATTTTCACCCGCTTTTTTTTATCTGTCTTTTCTTAATATTCCTTCAACTGTTTAATTTCCATCCTTATTGTTTCCAAATTTCAGTGGTGGAGATATGGATTAGTGGTTGGTTGTGTTTTCAGTAGTAGTAAAAGGAGGGCTCGGGGTCTTGTTTGGTTATGGGTTGTTCTTGGGACTCCGTGGGGTCTTGGGAGGGGGGTGGGGGGGGGGATAGGGTCTTCGTGGGTTGGGGGGTTGGGGGGTGCGTTTCTATTGGGAAGAAGTGGGGGGGGGGGGATTTGGGACCCAGGGGGGAAGAGATTTGTTTCATGGGGTTTTGTGGGCATTCAGTTCGGGGGGGGGGGGGTAGGGGTGGGTTTAGGTTTAGTTCTGGTTTTGAGCATCCTGTGGGTCAATTTGGTTTGTTGTGGGTGAGTAGTGGTTCCTCTTCCAAATTGATTTGGATTTGATACGTGTAGGTTAAAGGACGAACTTTGCGATGTTGAAATTCGGGGATATGTGATGCGCCTCCTTAAACGGTTTACTTGCCTTTGAGTCGTTTGGTTCCCGATTGTCTGCTCTATTGTTATCACCTTGTATTTTTTAGTTTGTTATTTTTATGTTCCGATTCTTTAGGATTCTTCAACATGTAAACTCTACGTGTTACTTTAAGGTGAGTTAAAGTGTAAGGTATGCTCTACTCTAATTCAATTGTAATGTGTGTTAGTTTATTAGGTTTTTGTTATTGTAGACCTTTGTGATCATGTATACCGAGTCACGGGAATGTCATGACCTTTTCAAAGTTTGTAAGCTCTACAACAGAGCGACTGTGTAACCCTTTTAATATCATCAATGCAATTCTCTTATTATACCAACAACAAAAAAATAACTATACCAAAAAAGATATGATTTCCTTTGTTTTCGCTATTTGGGCTTCACTGTGTGTTTTGTGAGAGTGAGCGGGCATGTGTGTGTGTAGGTAGTGGGTGGGGTGGGTGTGGGGGTGTGTGTGTTGGGGTTAGGGTTAGGGGTGGGGGAGGGGGGGCATGTCTGTAGGGGTGGGCGTTAGGGTGTGTGGGGTGGGTGGGTGGGTGAGTGGGTGGGTGACGGGCATGTGTTTGTGTGTGGATGGATGTGAGGGTGTGGGTTTAGTGATCCAAAAAATGAATTACTAAATTCTAATCGGTAAGTAATTTTTTGAAATTTTATTTTTCAAAATAAGTGTGATAGAAAATCATTTTCTATTGAAAAATCTTATGTATGCATCACAAACCGGTAAGTGATTTTCTGAATTTTGTTTTTCAAAATAAGTGTGATAGAAAATTATTTTCTGTTGAAAAATCTTATGTATGCATCATATACCCAAAAATGCAAACAACCTTTGTTCATACCCTATTCTGGTCGTACCCCAGGACCCGCTAAGGGACCCACTTTGCGCGACACATCACCCAGTCAGCGGTCAACTTTTCAACACTCGAGAGCCGGTCAAAGCAACGCATGCTCAAGTCACGTGAACTGCTCGTGAAGCGACCTCGGCGTGCCTTTCACCCTATGGGGTCGGCCACCCTTGGGGGTCGGCCACCTTGAGGGGCTCGGCCACCCTTGGGGGTCGGCCACCCCAAGGGGTCGGCCACCCTATGGGGTCGGCCAGCCTTGGGGGTCGGCCACCTGCCTTGACGACCGGCGACCGTCGTTCGTGACCGCGCTCCGCCGTAGTCGCGGCGACCGTCGCTCTCGGCCGTGCTCCGTCGTCACAATGACCGTCGCTCGTAGCCACGACGACCGTCGCTTGTGGCCGCTCTGTCGCCATGACGACCGTCGTTCACGGTCACCCGCCATCCACGCAACGACCCCTGTTGCTCGGACGTCACTCCGCGACCCCCATCGCTCAGAGGAAGTTACTCTGCGACCCTCATCGCCCGCACTCCGTCGCCCCCATGCGCCGCTCCACATATACAGTCGCGCCCCCCTGGCGCTCTCGGTCACATTACAGTGCCCCCGGCACCTCACTCACTTCGCCGCGCCCTTGCGCCCCGCTGATGATACGTGCCCCCGGCACTAAGTATTACTCCGCGACAGTCGTCGATGCGCCCTTGCGCCGACACCAAGTATATCTCCGCGACGTTCGTCGCTGCGCCCTTGCGCCATTCTCATGACGCGTGCCTCCGGCACCAGGTAAGGACTCGCGACAGTTGTCGCAGCGCCCATGCGCCACAATCAAATGTCTTGTGCTGTAGGCACCGCGCCCATGCGCCACAATCACGTTATATGCTTACGGGATGGGCTCACAACCTCAAAGCCATCGCCGTCTTCATTCCAGGGGGGCTTCGCTCCGTGCTCCGGCACGAGGACCCTTCGCAGCGGGATAGGCGACTCCTCCGGGACACTATCTCCGCCAGGGTGCCTGCATGACTGGCCTACGTGCTCTGGCACTGGGGGCTCGCGTCGGCACCCCTAAGGACTATGACCCCCGGGTCACTCCGAGATGGGAGCAGGTCTTCAGAAGGGCATCTTGCCTAGTCCACCTGGCAGCTGGGCGTCGGGTCTTCCCCACCGCTGCCAGGCCTGTGGGATTCAGTAAGGGCTTGGACTAGAGGCTGGGGCAACGGGCTACTCTGACCATGCTACCGCGGCATGATCAGTCTCCTCAGACAGGCAGAGAGATGTCGCAAGGGCAGGGCAGCACGAACTTAGGGACCGGCAGTCCCAACAGAGGATCAGTGCTTTGGCCCCCCTGACGACGTGTCGTTCCCAGGGGGTGACACATGTCAACTTATGACACATGCACATTTTTGCCTATAAATAATGAACTTTGGAGCTTTTTCAAGGATCTTTCTCTCATTTGGACTTTTCACTTTCTCTCTCTAAAAAGACATTCTCTCTGGAATTCTAGTGAGAGAAACACACTTGGACTCCCGTCTCCAGACCCTTGACGCTGCACCCTTGATACGGACTGTAGACTGTCGGTCCTGTTCGTCGTCGCCCTGCCTGCGCGGCGCTGCCAGCCCTCACGACCTGTCTGGGGAGCCTTGCCCTCAGCCCTTACGCCGTCCTTGCTGTCTCCCGCGTGGCCTACCTGGAAGCTGACTCAGACTGCATCCTTTATGGCACCTCCACGTAGCATCGAACCATTTTCAGCATCATCAACCTTTTCCAGAAAACGACTTCCATGCACCAAATACCGAAAAATGCGGAAAACAATTTCCATGAAACATACAAAGCCCTTGTCCTCCCTGATCCGACGCTCTCACCTCTCATAAGGTCCAAAGACCAACCAAGAGAGTTCCTTTAGGGGAACAGCAGCAATGGCATATATAGAAGGCCAATTATGCAGCTACCAGGCACGTCAATTTCTGGTTGAGAACCCCGCTTAGGCGTAGGTTCATCTAGGCTATTAAGTATATGTGAAAGAGCTCCCTAAATTTCGAACAAGAAAACATGCATGGCTTACGTTGGATACTACCAAAATATTCAGGACCTTATAATCAGATACCTGTACAAACCTGTAATCTACCCCTTGCAATGCTAATCCACCCCCTGTTAAAGAGCCAATGATAAAAGCGGAATTTTATGGAATGACAGTCGATATTAAAAGTAGGATGTTCGACTTGTTGGTCCACAGCCTCACCTCCATCGGCACTTCCATCGGGACACCAATGCTACTGTCCATCTTACATCCTCTGAAGACTACCAACACCATCGGCAATTTTACACCCTCCCCATCTCACATCTTCACCAATACTTCTAATTTCACAAAATCGAAAGTCTACAGCAGGGAGCAAATGCCATATAATTAGTTTTGGTATGCAAGGGTTCTCTATACAATGGGAGCTCCTAAGACAGTAGAGAGTAAAAATTTTATCCAGAAGATTTATATATAGTGCTAAACGTCAACCGAAGATGCAATAAATACTACTGTACAGACCATCGCCAAAGGGAACAGAATATTACTGGCTTGAGTCTGCAAGCCCAACCATGTTAAGCATATTGCGGTCCTCCTTAAATCTCTCTAATACAGTACCTTTGACACCATTTTGCCGTTCTCGTTGAGGTCCCTTTGGCACAATTCCCCAGCATTCTATTACCTCAGGGTATATTTGGTTGGCCTTGGACATGCAGGGGCTGCCAAAAGTGGTGCAGGAAAAGGTGTGCCCCTGATCAAAGTTTGCCGACAGGAACATGCCAAAGTGATTGATTCGCCCTCCAAAACCAATACCATTGGGGATGCTCTCCGAACTGAAATTCACAGCACACTGCAAATTCAAATGAATCCAGCACAAGTCACTACATGTGAATCTCTGTTTTAGCTAAGCTTACAATCAAAATCAGATTCTAGCATATATATCTTGCCTTTTGATCATCCATCCTAAAGGATCCAATCAACTTTATGGCAATAGACAGCAGAAACAATGCTTTTGGTGTTGGTTGCTAACAAACTTCCAAAAACCAAAATAGATGATTCTCAATTTGATAAGGTGAGTCAACATTCAAAGCTCCTGTGGTTTCCCCAGGTCTGGTAAGTGCTATTCATTCAACGAGGAAGCAATTAAATAACTTTGTCTAAACATTTGCTGAAAATCATAAGATGTTCCCTCGAAGAAAATTGTCTTTCGTGTCCTACTTTCTGCACCTAATCCGAGAACCAAAATCCCAAGTACAAACTGGTGGTATACAAATCAACAAAGGCCGACACTAGTAGGATCTTAGTAAACTTTTGGCCTGCGTGGAAAGATTCACTAAAATTTTTGGAGAGTAGGCTCTTGGCGTTCTTTCCTTCACAAGGTCTTCGATGTTTTCCTCAAAAGGAATTCAATGCATATTGACAATACAACGGTATACAAACTTACCCATTGCAGATTACTGTTGGCTCCAGTAGGCCGGAAGATAGCTGCCTGTGGGTATAGCTGAAAGAGGAAGAACTTCATATCCCCGTAGAAGTCTGCATGCCTCTGCCAAGGTTGAGATGCATAACCTCCATATATGTAACCTTCTTTATCCTTTAATATCAACACTGTTGGTCCTTCATCATTTCTGACATTTAGTTACAGACTAAGAAATCGAAAAACTAAAAGGGCATAGAAAGCTGAAATAGAAAGCCTCAAGTATCTACACTTCACATAAGCTTCATTGAATAAGACGTCTAAGCATACAATTCAAGTGAGAAGTAATATGTACTAGAACTATAAGGGCACATTATGTTCCGGTAGAAACCCATGAATATCTCAAGGTTTATAATATCCAGAATTTATCTATGCAACGTAACAAGAAAATAATTAAGGTGTCTTTGCAGCTTATTCCTGATGATGCTTTGTGGACACAAGATCATGGGTTTTAGTCCATCCATAATCGTGCTGATGACTATCTAAACACTGGCTTTTTACATTAATGCCTCGGTAGGGCACGCTCAAGCTACGGATCAAGCTTGATTTTAGCATGTGAGCTTAAGCCATCAGTGTTGTTGCTCTTACCATGGCCTCAAGCCCCTCTAGGACTCCTAAGTGGGGTTAAAATTACTAGCCTGCAACCTTTACGAAATGTATAAATTTGTTACAATTGGTTTCCTACTTGCCTCCAATCCCCTATAACTGGACCAATGTTACGCATACAGGTGTGTGGTGCGTCAATGTGTAGGCAAACTGTATGTGGGAATTAGGCTTAGTTCGTTCCATATTTGAGGTGGCAGCTTGCTATAACACAGATATATGGGAGCTGATCCACTGCCGCCATAGGCGAATAGGCGACCTATGGACAGTCCAGATCTTTTTTTTCGCGTTCTGTTAAAACCGTCCACCATATAATGTGCTGGATGTGACTTCTTACCTTTTTGCCCCTCTAGATACAATGAAAAAAATCTAATTCTCCCGTCCGCCGCAAAATGGGATGAACAGTGATAACCCATAAAATAGCTTCCTAAGTTTTCTTTTCTGTTGCTATCTTCTTTTTCTTCTTTCCCCCACCCCACAGCTGGTCACACTGCTAGCTGACCTCCCATACACCCCCACCCACCAACACAGTAAACACACAACATACAAAATCACACACACACGGAAAACCCAATCACACACACGGCATGGCACACAAAACGCCGCTGCCGCCACCTACAGCAGCCCACACCCTCACCGCTTTTTCACCACCTACACCCTTTACACTCCATTGACCCATGACCGTGTTTGTGCGTTTGCCGTGTATGTGACTGTGCTTGTCGTATTTGTGATCCCGTGCGTGACTGTGTCGCGTATGTGTGACTGTGTCGTCATGCTTGTGTGACCGCGTGTGGGTGTGTGACTGTGTGTGTGTCGCACGTTTGTGTGGGGGAGGGGGGCTGGCGGTGGTGCCAGGGTGGGGGTGGTGGGCTGTGGTAGGGGGATGGGGAAGGAGAGAGGAGAGAGGAGAGAAAGAAAAGATAGTAAATTTTCAATGATATCACCGTCCGTCATATTATGGGGCAGACCAGGATAGTAAATTTTCCTTTTGCCTTAACTAAAGGGGCAAAAAGGTAAAAAGTCATGTCCAGCCTATTATAGCGCGGATGATTTTAAAGAAAAGCAAAAAAAACAGATCTGGACCATCCACAGATCGCCTACGGACGGCCAGATAGCACTTGCAACTTAAGCTAATTTGCAAGCAGTGGCAAGGGATCAGCTCCTTGTAGATATACACACACATCACTTTGATTACCAAGAAAGGTGAAGGGAAGATGGCAGATTTAGACTAATGTTCTTTAATTTCTTCACAGTAGACAAAGTAAAGCACCATTGTACAAAAACTCGGTATACGTGTATATTATGGTTCGCTAGATCTAGAGAACCAGTACGCTGCCATAGTACCATGTTCCAGGTCGTGGGCACCAATATATAGGAGAGGGGAAAGGGCAGGTTAGATTGGCTAGGCTGCATGGATAAATGGACGTCAGACTTACTAGTTACCAAACACTTGAAGAAATTTCATGCATCATGTACCTGGTATCAAGGTGTAGAAGCTAACTGGTATTACATGAGTAGGAATACGTAAAATCATTTTTAGTCTGGGAAGTTCCTTTCTTGCATGTCAGTTCTAACAACGGAAGGTTCTGAACCAGAAAAAGTCAAAAGAATTTGCTTATACGGTGAAAATTAAGGTGTTACTAAAGCGTACTTCCAAATTAAAATGGACTGAAGTAATATCCACGTTTGAGTTTATTAAAAAAATTTGATATGCAAGGTGATATAGATATTCGACAGTAGGTGTGGAAACCCCTATCGTGCGCGGTCTTACAGCCAAATCATTGTCTTGTTACATACATATAGTAATGTTTTTTAATTAGTATAGTATTATTTAATGTTTAGAATATCCAAAAATAATATGGTAGGCTGGCATCAATGGCATCTATTAATTATCATATGCTAACAACTCGAAACTTCATGGACAACTATAGAGGTGTTAATGGATATACTCAAACTTAATTATTTAAGTTTTTTTTTTCTTCATATTTCTGACCAGTCCTTCCTCGTAAGGCTATTTCTGTTTATTCTTCTTTTCTTTTTTGGTGTAGTCAGAAAATAGTAAGCAGAAAAATCCATAATTACGCTTAGGGGAAAAACCTAATAATTTTAAAATGAGCATATCAGCATACATCGAGGTAATTTTAAAACATTTCTTATCTCAAAAGAGAAAAGGACGCCAATTATATTTAAGCAAAACTCCATAAGAGGTAGTTAGGCCCGTAAAGAGAGCTAGCTAAAACATACTCCCTCCGTCCCACAATAATATTTTAAAGTTCCAGTTCTACCCCAAAAGAGAGATGGGGTCTATGGGTTTTTTTTTCCAGTTTTTTTTTTTTTTTTTTGGGGGGGGGGGGGGGGGGGGGTTCAGGAGAGAGAAAAAGGGTTGGTGGAGGATTAAAAGTGGAGAGAGAAATAGAATAAAAAAAGTGTAGAAAGGGTAAACATGGAAAAACATCTACAATATCTTTCTTAATTTGGAATGTGATCAATTTTTTTGGGACAGCCCAAAAAGGAAATATGATCAATTTTTTCGTGACGGATGGAGTAATAAAGGAAGATACCCACGATATATTGCCCAAGAATGTGTTGAAACTTAGGCCATTAACCGCACTATGATATAAGAGCTTCCAGTCATCCAGCTCCAGTTGAGAGAGGGCTCCTCCTAAATGCCAAGCATATTCCTCCCTCAATAATAACACACTAGAATCAATATTCTCTGAATGCAGCAGGCGAGGGACTTGAGAACCTGATCCACATACCAAGCCAAATGGCTTGTGAAAATTTCCACCAGCTTTTCATTAAATTCAATTGATTGCTGGAACATGACAAGAAGAAAGCAAGTTATCTCCACATATCAAGTGTACGATATGAATGCAGATGCAAATGCAAATATGAGAGGATATGCCATGATAGTCGATAAGACATGTAGAAACCAAAGATTGCACTATATGATTTCTGGAAAATTCTACCATAATGTAGCAGGATAGCATTAATCTGCTTGGCTCTTGCTGTATTGATCTTAAAAGCAAAAAAGGAACTTAAAGTGGCAGAAGTTTTCTCTGTACTTCCCTCAGAATAGCGTTGTTTCAAAACGTGAATACCAAAGTGGTGGCCACTTAATTAAGAGTGGGTATTACACAAGGGGAGACAGTATTATCTTTGAAAGTGATTGCCCTCACATTGAAGCTCGCATGTTTTTCTAGTATCATGTATAACATCTTGACTTTGTTCTTCTTATTGGGGGTATTATACATACTAGTACTGTGTTAAAGATAAAATTTCAGCTTTCTACATGCCCATGGACTAACTTCTGCTCTGCCAATGACTAAGATTGTATAGAAAAGAAAATCATGCAAGTAACACATAAGAACGATTTTACTGGTTTAATAATTGACATGCTGAAAAAAATAGTAAAAGTTGGCGGAACTAGACCACCCATATGTCTGTACCGATGCTTCCATCTCAATCCCTGCTTTAACCCCTTTACCTTTTCTAAAGAGAGAGATCTTAATAAGTTTTCATGTGTGAAAGAAACAAATAATATCGTGAATCAGGGGGAAAAAAGAACTAAACCTGGATCAGATGGCATTAATAAGCTTCCAAGAAACTTCCTGACAGATGGGAGAAGGTTACACCACCTTCTGAAATCCTCAAAAGACATGAAATTTCCAGTACATCCTTCGCGAACGTTTGAAAATTTTGCAGTATCCAGAAATATGAACAGTTTCCTGAAGTGAAGCTGATCCAGGTTCAGCACTTCTATGAGAAAATATTCTATCAATTATCGCAGTTAGAACAGCTTCAAGATCGGACCTGCCAATTGAGTCCAGAATTACAAAAACGAAATAATAAATCAACATGACATTAGGAACTCTATCATACCACGAGCAAAAACACATCCAGAAGCGGTAAGAATGAATAAGCAAGGAGAGCTGGCACTGTTACCCTTAAACAATAAGCAAACATAGAAAACATAAAAGAGGGAAAGGAAGGAACAAAACCGCCACCCCCCGCAAACCCCAACACCACAAAAAAAGACACGCATGCACGCACACAAGAGAAAAAAAAAAAAAGAACCACCAGAAAAAAGAGGAGGAGAAGAAGCAACACATGCGGCAACAATATCTAAACATTGATGAACTGGTTACTGAGAATTCTATTTCTCCATCCTCTAAGAGAGATCCTCCTCTTATGTTTCTCTCTCCTCGAATCAGCATCTCTCCTGCTGTTTCTCTCTGCTCTGCCAATTCCCATTCTTCCTCATAATCTACTTTTTTGTTTCTTTCTCCCAGACTATTCTGGTTTCCACCATTTTCGAGATTTTTGCTGTCAGAAGATAGACTTGCTCCATCTCGAACTTTCATTCTCAGCTTTGTATAAGAAGATTGCAAATATCGGAACGACAACAGTAGGAGGTGTAGAAGGAACGTAAGTTTATTAAAGAATGCGCTATAATTCAAGTAAGTTTTTCTTCTTTTGCAGCTTAGCACCAATCATGATCTTTAGATCTTTCTTTACCCCTACCAAACTTTGAGTCAATAACAGGATTATCCTTGGACCAATTACGATTCGGCAAGCTTTTACATTTCTTATGTAACAAATATTCCCCCGTTTCCATAGTTCTTCTACCAGTTAGAAAATCCAACATTGTACGGACAATTATATCTTATCAACTCTACCATTACAGTATCCAAAGGATGGCTGAGATGAATCCTTGCTCTCGTAATTTGGAAGGATACATACAGCACATCTTATAGGTATCAAGTGTGATTTCAGAGAGGTAACCAAACATTTTAAAATCTCCAAAACTTCGTCGTCATAAAGTCGGCAAAAGGTGAAGCTTATGTCCTGCACATGTGTACGTCTTAACCTAAACCATATTAAACAACCATTGTCTAACTCCTCGTCATGTCTAAACTTGTTCCATACCAAGAAGAACGTTTAGCTCATTCTATTGAACTCTGTCCACAAGGAGGGCTAGCAATCTGACACTTTGCAACTTTAGAATAAAAAGGGAACTCGTCACATCCCATACCTTGTTTTTATACAAGCACTGAACATTTACATCTAAAATTGGTCTATATTAAGAAGAACACTTGGCTCATCCTATCAAACTGTGTCCAAAACAAGGGCTAGCAATCCCACATTTCTTCGCAAAATACCGTGAAGTATTTCATATTCCGTTTGGTCAAAGGATGTCACTAATATTCATCCAAACTAATTGACGCACATGTAATATCACCCTAACCTTAAGGACGGGTTAATCAACCGTTTTATTTTCAAGTATTTGCTTGGCCTGGATCAAGATGCTTTGATACCATGTGAAAGCATCCGAATCAAAAGCAACTGCAATGGAGGTTACAGAAGTCTTAAGTTCAAGCATTATATATTAGGTCCAAAAGAACTGAAACAATGAAACATACTTTTCCTTCAGTATTATACTTAGAAATGTCAATCTACTTGTACTTAAATTACAAACAACTTAAAAGTCTTCCAATTGAAACTGCGTAGTGCATACCAATACTTAGTGTATTACTCAAGTAGCTTACATGATTAGATAAGGTGTTATGAGAAAACAGAATTTTTGGGGCTGAACTTAATGGCAGATTTGAAGAAACATATATGTCCTACTGGTTTACTGCAATAGTGACCTAATGATGCAGTCCAAGAGAGCAGTAAGTGCAGGCCCAATCATTGCAAACTGGTGGGGAACTTAAGGCAGGATTTGGATGGTCCAAATGCATGACCTAAGGTCCACATTCTGATATGCATCGCCAAATGCGGCAAGGAATCACCATGGAAATTTTTGCCTCGTAATCTACTCATCTTCTCCAAGTATCTTGCTCTTTTTTTTAGGAAATAATTTTCAGTTAGGGCTCTTGATTTTCTGACAGAGATAAGCTGTGCACTTGTTGAAAACCTTACATGATTTCAGCTGTGCATAGCCCTAAAATTCTGCGGATATTCCCCTTAATTTAAAGCATTATCTGTGCTGTAGTTTTCTATATAGACTTGTGTCCTAGCTTTCTTCTAAGGCAATTGAATAGTAACAAGAAATTTTGCAGCTTTGTGCAATTCAATGTGATGCATCTCAAGCATGATGCTCAAGAAACCTACCTGTTATGCCTAGGCTATTTTCTCAAGGTGCAATGCTCAAGAAACCTACCTCTTGTTATTGTTGAGACTCTAATCTTGGTACTATTGACACATTCAACTGCTTTCTTGTTGCCGATCTTTTTTCTTGTTACTGTTGAGACTAGTTCATGTTAGTTACTTTCTTTCTCATCCGTTTTGAACAAAATTCAGTTGCTCCAATTGAGATGTGTGTGTATAAGTATACATACATGTGTATACACACACAACATGTGTGTATATATATCTATATATCAAAAAATTCAGCGTGTCCTGCGGTGTCCAAAATCTGTTTTTTTTTTAAATTGCGGTGTCCAGTGTCCCGGTCAGTGTCGGTGTCGAACACGGTGTCCGTGCTACCTAGGTGGCACCCAGTTCTTTTTATGACGGTTTTGTCCATGTTAAATTGTTGACAAGACATAAATGCCCTACAGGATATCCACAAGTATATTACTTCTGCAACCCAATTGACGGGCATTAATTGGGGCAGACCAAATGTCCCCCCCTCAATCACCCACACCCCCACGCTTTTGTCTTCTCCCAACCGTGGTTCCACTATATCACTGTCATTAGTCCCACTTCCCATCGTCGTAGAAGGTCAAAGAACACCATAACCAACACCATAAGGAAGACCAAGAAGAAAAAGCTTCGGGAATGGCACACAAGAAATCAAGTATGCCCGTTATTGAAAAATCATTTATGTGTATGCATTTATGTCTTATTAATGTTTTCAAGTGTGTTAATAAAAATTTCCAATAATGGATTCGAAAGGTTCGTACCCCAAATCCTTTTGCAGCTGGTTTGGATTTTAAATTTTTCGTTAGGGTTTTGAACAAAGCTGATATATCGCTATGCAACAAAGGATAACCCCAAAATTTGTTTGATTAATCAACACTCTCCAAGAACCCAATGAAAAATCCATTCAAGTCGCCAAAAGATTTAAGGTGTAAATCTTTTGAAACAAATATGGTTAATTTTATCAACACTCTTCAAAACTGTAAAAGGACGTAAATGCAAATTAACCAAGACATATAAATCATTTTCCAATAAGGTATGCACCTGATTTCTGTTGTACAGTACCGAACTGTTTCATCTCGAACTTCCTTCCTGGTGTTTCTTGCCGTTGTTCTTTGACCTTCTACGGCAACAGAAAGTGGGACTAACGGAAGTGATATAAAGGAATCTTGGTTGGGAGGAGATGAAAGGGTGGGAGAGATCTTGGGAAGATGGAGGAGATGGAGAGGTCAGAGACTTAGAGGTTTGAATGTGTAGGAGTGTGGTGTGGGTAGGCGTGGTGGTGGAAGGGGGACAAGTGGTCTACCTACAATTAATGCACGTCAATTGGATTGCAGAAGTGTCGTACTTATGGATACCCAATGCGGCATTTATGTCTTCTCATCCAATAAAACAAAGACAAAATTGCCTACTAAAGCATGCATATTGGCCAAAACAAACAAACAAAAATTAGGTGTCATAAACTTTCTGGTTTTGAAATGACATTTTAGAACAATAAACATACGTAAGAAGACATCTACAGTAATTCTTTTCTATGAAAAGTTACCACACATGCACAAACAGTGCCTTGAAAACAAGTACGATGAAAATGAAAACAGAAAAACTGCATACAAACTACAGATGAGGTGCCATACATGGCCTAGGCCATACAGATCCTTAAAAACAAAGTTCTTGCCAATTTCTGATTTCCAAAGTATTCGCAACGGTCGCTAAACTATGCATGCTTCCCTTGCCTTCCTTCTGACATTTTCTTTGTATAGATATGCCTATATATGATGCCACGTATTGTTGAGAGTAAAAATCAATTGCCTCACAAGCATGCCCTATTTATCAAAATACACATGTTTTTGGATTGCAAATTTCTATCTGCACTCCTAGCAAATAACATTGTCTTTGCAAGTCTTAACTCGTTAAGACCATGTTTACCACAAAATAGCTACACCCATGGTTCGGAAACTCAGCCAAATCAGCAAGTTTACGGCATCTCCATACAGTTTCGTAGGCTACCGAACCGAAACAGAACCCTGAGCCATCCAAATAGTGAGATTATACATCTCGCTGAGCTCTCGTCACGAAATTGCGAAGTTGCTGCAACTGGGCAGAAATTGTATGCAGCCATCCGGTTGTCGACTGTCAAAACAACGTTAAGAACCTGAATCTCGTAGCTTTCTCCACTTAAATCCCCAAATGAAATTTCTTCACATGTATGAATAACACTGATCAAAAGAATCCCAATCTACTCCGGTGACGAGTTGAGCAAAACCCGTGATGGCCTGGCACTCTTCTTAAGCATCTCCAGGCATTTTAGTTTAAGTTTGTATTAACCTTTTAGATAGTATTCATGTGTTCAATTTTAGCTTCTATTAAGCTTTCGTTACTTTGTTAGTAATAATATACTTTGACAAAGTTTATCCTTTTGTCTTTTTTTTTGGTGAGCAATATGGTTTGACAGGTACCATGTTTCTTAGTTTTTGTCCTAGTTTTAGTAATTTTTATGTTGCCAATGCCAAGCTTATAAAATTCAGGTTAATGAGCTCATTGCTTCACTTAGTGGCACTTACTACTTCAATTATGCTGTAATCTTGATGCAAATCAGTTCGTCAGCAAGTCAGATCATCTAGACAATGCAATCTATGTTGTTAATGCAAAAGATCTATATTGTTGTCCATATGATTCAGAAACTTTCATTTAAGACCCTATAAATAGCTTAAAGTTGCATATCACCCTACGTTACATGGACTTGTTGTCAGTGTCCATATCCGACACGTGTCCGTGAGTCGGACTCGCCTATTTTGGATAATTAAGTATACGGGGACACAGGTTTAAACATGGACACGGAAATGGGCACATGGCTAAAACACTTAAAATCCATACAATACCTTAATGCATTGAGTGTGAAATTTTATGTTTTTAAGGTCATATGTAATTTTTACGAAAGTTTTATATAGGTTTTGGTTGAAGAATATATGTAGTTTTTAGACTTTATATTACTAGTAACTGCTTGGGTAAGGAAGTGCAAAAATTTTGAAAAGAAAAGGAAAAGAAAGAAGCCTGTGAGTGCTACTTATATCCAGCCTGTCAGAAAGCAAAAAGGACAGACACGCGTGACCCTTGACACTCGGTCAAAGGTATGTGCGCGCCCGCCCGCCCTCCCTCCCTCCCTCCCTCCCAGGTACCTATCTACCTACCTACCTACCTCAATCGATCAAAAGTGTCCAATGGCCAGACCTCAGATCCAGATCTTCTCATCTTCTTATTTTCTGTCTTGGAAAACCTTCACTCTCTATCTTTCTTCGACTTCATCTTTGTTTTCCAGCCAGACATGTTGACGTGGCGTATCCGTCCAGCAAATGACCAGTCCAAGACGGATCCCATAAGATTGTCGGCGTCTGGTCGTGTCGACACCACCCCTTCACCCCAAAGTAAAGGGACCACGTAACATAGGTATCGCCCGCTGTCGATACCGAGTCAGCAGGCAACCGATCCCCATTCCAAACAGAAACCTCGACCACTACTGAGTCTTTGGACCATGCTACCCCCTAACGTTTACCATTTCAAAAGCCTCGTTCCAAATCGCTAACCACTTGTGTTCCAGAATCTTCAACAAGAAACTTTGACACAGAGAAGGGGAGAAGGAGGTGGGGAGAGAAGATCGAAGTCCGGAAGAGTTCTTAAATGCGAGTAAAATACATTTCATTTTATTTCATTTTAAAGTTGTCATTTGCTGTCAGGCAGATCACAAGTTTAAATTAAACTTATTGCAATTGACAAATCAGAATATGCGACTTGGTAACAAGAATGTAGAGAAGAAAAAAGATCGGAAGTACGACAGTCAATTTCATCCGCATTAAAAAGCTACTAAATATAAATGCGATAATCCTTATCATATCACAAAGCATGCAATAAATAAATTCCCAAAGGCGTGCAAAGAAGTTCCTCATTCCAAACAAGCGTACGTTGATTAAGCCTACTCCAATGTACTATGTTCCACAGAAAGTCGCTTCTTTATTTCCGTTACTGTTCCTGTTCCTGTTCCCGTTCCCCCTTGTTCTCCATACCGAAACATCCCATGTTTCAAGTAACATAACGTTACTACAGTGTAGTCAAGCATAAAAGGAACTTATGAAGCTCAAGCTATGACCGTATACGCTCATCATCATCTAAGCCGTTATCCCAAACTAGTCGGCAAAATGGCCATGTGTTAAAAAAAATATCACTGAAACTTATGAAGAAACAGTGTAAGTGAAAAAAAATAGTGTTTAGTGGCAGACTAGAACTTGTATGCTTCATCCACTAATATAGGATATGACTTCACAACTAGGCAGCACGGACATGGACACCGACCGGGACACCGAACACCAATTTCCACAAAACCGGATTTTAGACACTGCAGGACACCGCTGAATTCTTTAATATTTTCCTATTATACATGGATATTTATATTACATATTGCTATAAGAGTATATGTAAATCATGTTTATTAAATCTCAAGTACATTCCACATCCATAATACTAAACACCAAATAATAACCACAAAACAAGTAAAGTATGAAGCAAGATTGCGGCATTTTGGCCGACGCACCAGCACCAGGTGCGGATTGGGTGCAGGTGCAGCTGCAACTGCGGCTTGGGTGCTGCTGGGTGTGCACGGGGGTGCGTGTCCATAGTTTTCTTTTTTTTTTTCTTTATTTGTTGAATTTTGGGTGCGGCAGGGACACGGCTGGGACACGCACCAGGTGCTTGAGGGCTCAAAATCCGATCTCAGAAGAATTGCTCAGTGTCACAATAATGATTCGCGACCTAGGGTTACTAGAAATCTGGACAGAGAGGAGAGAGACAGAAAAAGAAGAAAGAGGCGGGGACTAGAAGTCGGCGCGACGAGCGTGAAGGGCCGTAGCAACGACGTCCGTGATTGATTGCTACAGAAGAAGAAGAAGAACTTACCTGCATAAGCTCGTCTTGCAACAAGAAGGAAAAACTCAATTGTTCTGGAAGACGAAGAAGAAGAAGACACCTCTCTACTCAATGTTGTCGACGGGTTTATATCGTTAAGTTACTTTTCAACTTTCTATTCCTTCATTTTGGTACTCACTTATTAACTTATTGTCTAAATGAACTAGCCCCATAAGTACAGAAATACTAGCAATACCCAAACTCATACAAACATTATGATATTCAGCTATAGCATTTCAATGATTCTAAAATAGCCCACCAATTTCATAAACCTCCTCACTAATCTGGTTGGATGGATTAGTACTTCTGTTACCCATACAGAACATATTATCTACACACATACATATGTTTCCCCCCTGCACCCGTATCCTCCATTTTTTCAAAATGACGTATGGGCGTATCCCCAACTGCACCAAAGTCCATGCTTCCTAGCACGTAACTCAAATAAAGCCATACCATAGTACAAAACATGGTCTAGAACAAAATATTTCAGTCTTACGAAGGGAAGCAAAAAGGAAACCAAGTACGAGTTTCAGTGGGTCATCTTTACTAGCTGCTTTTGGTGCACTAGTAGCTTCATTTACATTCATTTCTCATTTACATCCATTTCTGAAATCGGATTATTAACAAGAAAAAATATCAAATTGAAGCAATTGAATTTCTTCCAAGAAGGATGAGAAAGAAAGACGTCATCATGTACGGTTGAGACATGACAGAGGCAATGGTAACAAGAAAGAAGGAAAAAGAAAGGAGGATATGAGAAAGAATCAAGAAGGGGTACTTCTGGGTGGAATCCAGGGAGATGCTCAATCCTCTCCCTCCTTCGTCTTAGACCCCTCTTCGTTAGGCAGACCAAGCAGCCAACAGCATAGAAAAAGAGAAGGCTTGTCGATCTAACTTTAGGGTTTGGCTTAATATTTAATTTCTAAAGAAGCCCCAAATTTTCCAAAAGTTACACTATAGACCCGGGAAAAGTTTAAATTATTATATTTTGGCCTTAAACGTGTCGGACACACGTCCGGCAGTGACGTGAAGTGTCGAGGTGTCGGTAGGTGTCAGACACGATACCTTGACCTATATGAGGTGACGTGAAATATTGAATGCTTGACAATGATACGAACTGATTAATAAGAAAATGTAGTTCTCATTTTTCTATTAAAATTTTGGTCATAAGTTCTTGTAATCTGGTAACTGTGTGTGAGAAGTGCTATTCAAAAAAATTACAAGACTAATGGAATGCTGTAGTGAGAATGCTTTCAAGCTACATCGTTGCCAAGAGATGGGAAAGATAAACCATGAAAGGGAAGTTACATGGTTGCATGCTGTTACTGCTGAAGATACGATGTAATTGGTGAACTCTTTCCAGGATCCACTTTGCATCCAGTATTCTGGGCAGTTCACCTTCATGGACAGCAACCAGATTCACAAGGAGATTCTGGAGTTATGTCTTCCACAACAGAAAGGTAGGCAGCCCCGTGCATGAGGCTTCCCCAATTGCAGGGGTTTGGGAAGGGTTGATGTACGCAGCCTTTTCCCCCACTTCCATGAAAAGCCATTTCCAAGTATCAAACCGCGACCTCTTATTCACAATGAAGCAACCTTACCATTGCACCGAGGCTCACCCTTCTATGGACAAAAATGGAAAAGTATCATGGACACTCGCTTCAAGAAACATCCTGAAGAAGCTCGGCAAGCACCACAAGCACCCCGGCGGCTGGGGAAACGCCGGGGGATGAACGACCACCGCATCCCCTTCGACAAGTAACTACCACCCGGGATACTTCGGCAAGGTTGCCATACACTACTTCCACCGCCTCTGGAACAAGTTCCATTACTCCGTCGTCATTGTCAACTGCCTCTGGTCCATGGTGCTGCGGGAGGCAAAGGACATGGCGGCCGGCGGTGTGGCGGTGCTGGTGGTGGACGTGATGCGGCTCGGCTACTTCAAGGTGCTAAATATAGGGGGTGCTGAACCTGGCCCAGCCAATTGTCGTAAGGGCCATCCTGATTTTAGAGACTGCTGAGAAGATGATCAATGAGGCCAGCGGCGCCAGATGATCGATTTACTCTTAACTTTGGTTGGGTAGTTGGGTTTTATAAATTAGGGTTTTAAGATGGAACTCTCATTTTGGAATGATGGTCGTGCTTTTCTTGTTTTGGATAAACGGCTATTTAGTTAACTTATATATGGAGCTCTTTGATGAGACTTTATTGATGGGGAAATAAAGTAACAGGGCCCTCTTTATTGGTCTAACAAAGTGAAGCAACAGGCAGCCTTGTCTAAATTTACCAGGAATGTGAAATGTTTAGGTACAGGGAATGGAAACGGGAACGAAGAAAGCAATTTCTGAGGACAGCTCGAGGTAGGCTCAACTAAATCGTAAAGTGGAACGACGAGCACGTTCATTCGGAATGAGGAATGAAAGATTAAAATTCTTTTGGGAGTTCCTTTTTTGCTTTTTTGGCGTGCTATTGAAGATTATGGTAATTGTTGCCCGTATATTAACTACATTTTCAAAGGGCTCACCTATCAAAATTGATTGCCCTCCTTTTTTGCTTTTCTTTTTTCTCTACTACCTTCTTGTTGGCGTGAAGTACTCTGATTCATCAATTGCAGTCAGTCCATTTAAACTTGTGTTCTAACAGCTAATAACAACTTTCAAATGAAACGTACTGTACTCCCCCTTAAGAAGTCTTCCTGACTTCGATCTCCTCTCTCTCTACATTTCTTGCTGAAATTTTAGGAATAACTTAATCTACTGCTCAACTAACCAAAATCATCGATCTCTACTGGTACTCTATTATGCTGGATTTCACTTTCGAGAATGCAAACTTTTCGCAATCTGGAATGAAGTTTATGGCACCAATAGCGATTTGTGGGAACCCTGATCCATCATACAACCTACCAATACATTTCTCTGGGCCTTCATTTTGCTGGTTGGAAAACTAGAAACGTGCCTTTTCTAAATTCGCAAACGTCCAAACATTTACAAACATAGCAGCACTTGAGCCACTATGCTATATGGCAAACACTTCCAGCGTCACCCATATAAAAGATAATCCATTAGGTGCGTATTCCAGAAGCACACTGGTACGTTTTCTCTTACTATAAGGGAGGAAAAAGGCATCTCCCTGAGACTGAAAACAAAGAGTTTCTAAATGGTTACTTCACAGGTGCCGATAGGGGCACAACCCAGCTACAACGCCAGTACACCAGATGTGTTCAAGGGTACAAAAAGGAAATTACAGGCATCCCCTCCCCAATAAAAGGAAAAGAAAAGAAGATCTGCACTAAACAGTGGGGCGGAGCCCATCTTAATAAAACCCGAATAGATTTTGAGGTTCTTAATTTATGCCAACCCATCGGACCACTTACTCAATTTATGAGTTATGGCAACATCATCACAGAACTTGCATGTTTGTTTAATTACTACATGGCAAAGAATATACTTGCATCATTTATTGCTAGGATGGCGAATGGGTGGGAGAGTCGGGCTTGGGTCTGGATTAAACCGGTTTCGGTATCCCATTTCAAACCATTTAGTTGTGTTAATTGGGTCATCTTTTAGATGGGCTTGTTAAACCCATTTAGTTGGCAAAAGATGCAAAAGATTCGAAAAAAATGGTAACAAAAGTTCCTAGAAGTGTAAGGTAGCAAAGGTTTGCAATAAATGAAGGAGAAATATTCAACCCTGAGAACCCTAATTAGCCAGTTTTGAGACGCATCTGGATTTAAATCTTTTATTGTGTTTGACCATCTCAAACACAATCTTATGCAGGGTAAGTTACAAAGTTGATCATTTAATTATTGAGGTTATGTGCACTCAGTACGCTATTTATCAAATGTTTCATTGCTGTTCACTATTTATTGTGATTTTTTAGGTCTATTCCGTAAACTTTGACCGTTAAGTGGTCAATTTCACGCATAAAATGGCTCATTGCTACACCATTTTTCAGACTTACCAATCTGGACCAAAATGGGTCATTGACCCCGGATCCAACCTCCTATTGACCGAAATCCCTAAAGCTCCACAGCCTACGCACCACCACCACCACCATCCTCTTCCTCATCACCACCCTCTGCCACCACAAAGACAGTAAATGCAGATAAAAAAAAAGACCTATAAATTGTATATGTGAGTGTGCGTGTGTGTAAGAGAGAGAGAGAGAGAGATGTGGTGGGGATATATGGATTTCAGGTTTCAACGAACAACCTCCTCCTAAGCTTAGTCCCCAAACGGCAGCTCCCCTTAGCGCCTACTTCGGCGAGACCGGCAACAACAACCCTCCCCCCCCCCCCCTTCTCTGCGTCCGACAAATTGCTGTGGCGCTTCCAAGCGACAATGATCGGTGAGGGGAGGGAGATCGACAGGAATTGACGAAAAGGGGATAAACGTGAATTGGTGGTTGTGGCAGATTGTACTGGTGGTGTTGGTGGATTAATATGGGGAGGGAGGGGAGGGGATCGGCGGGAAGTGGAATGGTGGCGCAGGCGCAGGAAATAATGGATGAGGAGGGGAGATGGAGCCGCAGGGATTACGGTGGTGACCAGCTGTGTTACATGGACCCTTCACTTTGGGGTGAAGGGGCGGTGTCCAGACGACACGACCCTGACACGGGTACAGGATCCGTGTCGGACCCTTTGGATTGAGAACGGACACGGCTGATGTCTTTGTCGCTAGTTAAGAGGATGAAGATTCTTGGACAACGTTTAATCTGGACGAAATGAAGAAGGAAAAGATGAATCTGCAGATCAAACTTACCAATTTTTTCTTCTTTGTTTTTCATCAAACTAATGAATGAAATCCTTTAATTGATTGATCTTTGTCATTGTGTACTGGTTTCATTTGTTTGTCATTCGCGTTGCAGAATAAAGAAGAAGAAAAGTGGCTGGAGACGGAGGCGAAGGAGAGTGGCTGGAGACGGGAGAGGAGGAGAGTGGCCGGAGACGGAAGAAAAGGAGAAGCAGAAGATGGAGGAGGAGGAGCAGAAGAGAGAGGATTTCTCTGTAACTTTACCTCGAGAGACGCATAAACACGTCTTGCAAGTTGAAATGAGGACGGAGGATGAGTTATCACTTTTCAATCTGCCAGACCATTTCTTTTGGCCATCTCTACTCTCTGCCAGAGGCTCAGAAGTCAGAACCACACATGCAAGTTTTCCTGCATGTGGCATCATCCCTGTGATGGGATGCAAAGCGTGGCAGCATGGCCTCTTAATTGTTCTTTCAGCCTTTTGACTATAGGGGATCTAGGGGCTAATAGTTGAAAACGCTTTTTTATTTGTTGGCAGAGTTGGAAACTTTGTACAATATCTCCAATAAAAATCTAAAATATGTTACTTTTGACAATAGTAACTCAAATTTTAAATTCATAAATCTTTTTAAAAATATATTTGTTAATGTAAAACTCGGGGGAAAATGTAATTCAACATTCACACTGCGTAAAAAATTGCATTTTATTTTTTACGTTGTATTACACTTCACTTTTGCAATTTTGCCACTGTAATTTAGTCGCTCTTTTTAATTCACGCTATTCATAAGTTTTACGAGCAATTTCTTAAGTGACAACCATAATAGAAATGATCAAAAAAGAGTGAAACTATAAATCTTTTACCAGAATGTTTGAGTAATGTACTTAGATTCTTAGAAAGAGAAAATTTTGACAAACTCGTTATAATATTGTACATTTTAGTGTTAAAGAATTATTGAGGCACTCTCATTCCCATGATTAATTTTTCTATGACATAGCTACCAAAAAAATATTGCTTTGTGTAGTATGTAGTCAAACAACAACAATAAGGTTTTATCAGACAACTATTGATATACTCTGCGTTAACAATATATGCCTTCGTTGGTTCAAACAATTAGTTTAAATATGAAACATAAATGTTATTTCCAAACATAGTGGAATATACTACCAATGAAAAATCTAAAATATACATTGATTTACAAATGACTTAACATCAAATAATTACGTGCCGTATCATTTGAACTTTTGATAATTAGGAAAAATATTTTGTTACAAACAACTTCTTATGTTATAGATGTGCATACTCTGTGTGTAGGTATATGTGTATGGATGTGTGTGCTTGTGTTTATGTATCCATATTAATATGTATAGTTGTATTTTTATTTTTTTTGAAAAATTAGATTGTAAACTCAAATTTATGACAAATCTCACTTTCCAAAAGCTTTTATCGTAATTAAATGAAGTTAAAGCTAAATAAAACAATAAAAGTTTCATACATTATATAGAATAGATTAACCGCAATACAGCAAAAAAAATTGATTAACTTTGATAAAATAGTGAGAGAACAAGAAACTCCACTATTTATCAACTTAAAAGTAAAGATTACCCACAGTGGAATTGCAAAAACTCTTGCTACAATCATGTTATCCAAGAAATTGCCAACTAATTAGGAATTTTAACACAATGAGATCTTTTTGTCGATAGTAATATCATTTTCATCATAGAACTTTGTAGATTAGTATGCAATTATAAGTGATACAATCCCATAAGTTATATCAATTGAGTCATGCGGGAAGCGAATATTGTTCACTGCTATCTTCATCACTTCACAGTTCACACCACTTTAACTACTGTTACCCTCAGTCTTCGGACCTACCACCACTATACCGCTACACCTGCCACCATCGCCACACTACTGTCAGCACCACACAACCACCTTCACCACACTGGTGCCACCAACATCGCCATAGTCACCACAACTATCACTATAGTATGTTACATTACCACCACGGCCACCATTACCGTCATTGTCACCAACCCTCGATTGCCATTATCGCTGCCGCCTCCACACCATGTTCTCACCACCGTCGCTACTGCCAGCACTAACACTACTGAGTACCTACTACTGTCACTAATGCTTTCACCAATGACTCTTTAATACCACCAACGCCGCCAGCACCTTATCCATTGCTAGACTGCCCACCATTGCATCACCATTGTCACCAACACTATCACCAGCGATGTTCGAATACCATGAGCACAGTTGCCATCACCAGACCACCTAACACCACCACTATTGATGCGACACCACCACCACTAACGACACTGCTGCCACCATCACCATTGTCACCAACACTAGCGACACTTGAATAACAAATCACCACTACCATGATGCCTTAATAACACGACGATCGCTAACATTGCAGTTTGCTACCCCACCACTTAATGTCACTCCATGCTCATCACTTTCACCAAAGTGCCGCTACACCATAATTTACACCGTGATTATAACTCACACGTCATTGCCAATGCACGTCCATAGATAAAACGGATATATACTCATGTTATTATACTACTATCTCATTAACACTATCATTTTTACCGATGGAATTTAATCATAGTAGAATAATAAGAACTATAGATGCAACTATGACATTACACAAGGAGATTGTGTCATTGAAGTAGTAGTATAGTTTACAAAAATTATTGAAGTTTTAATAGGGACTAAATTTTGGAACAAAGAATTTCATGATTAACTAGAGTCAAATTAAAATTAAATTAGATGATCTTGGATATAATCATTAAATTTAATTTACCTTGAAAAAAAACTTTTTTGGGTGCAATTATATTATGAAGCCTACTTTTCTCACCTATGCAGCTCACCCCACCCTAGCAATCTTAGCAAAAAATTCGGTGGCCAAACAGTACTACCTACTAGAGTAGATCAAAACTTGACCTCACTATTTGATCTAAAGCACATAGATGAATTATCATCATACAAGTAATAATAATAGAAATCTAGTAGGAAAAAACAGAGTTGTCTAAGTCAGCAGACTTAGGTTCCCAACAGGAAAACAATGATGGATTTAAACAAACCAAGCCTTTCCCATGCCGCCCAAATCACACCATAAAGCCACTAGTCTGCTTTCTTCTTCACAGAGGAAAATCTAGTTTGCTTTCACTCTACGTCTCTATATCCAACTCCCATCCAAAACAGCATACACAGAGGAAAATCTAGTGAACGCACAGAGAGAGAGAGAGAGAGAGAGAGAGGAACTGGTGAAAGCAATACTACAAGAAAATCACAGCACAAAGGTAATATTGGTTTTGATTTTTCCTTTTCTACACTCAAGCATATATTTTCATAAGCTGCTCATCTTCTGTTAGGATATACAGTATGTCTTCATCTTCATTTTCTACATTCAAGTGTGAATTTTCATAAGAAACTCATAATATTTTCTCTCTTAAGGATACACAGTACGTCTTCATCTTCTTTTCTACATTCAAGCATATATTTCTATAAGAAACTCATAGTCTTTTCTCTTTAAGGGTACAGTATGTCTTCATCTTGATCAGCTGTGAAGGGTAAAGGCAAGGCTGTCTTGCGTCCCTCACAGATACAACTTGGGGGTTTTGATGAATCACCACTATGGAACCATGTGAAAGTCAGTGGTGGTGCCGCTAGTGGAGGTGGCAATAGGCACTGGATGTGCAACTGCTGCAACAAGAAGGTAACTAGTTCATACTCAAAGGTGAAGGGTCATCTGTTGGCCATCCCTCTTTGTGGAGTTAATGCATGCAAAAACTTGAGTGCGGAGATCATGAAAGCTATAAAGAAAGAGCATGATGATGCCGAAAGAAGGAAGAACATACGTATTTTGGAAGCAAGAAAACAGGCCGATTAACTCACGTTACCTGATGGATCAGATTTGTTACAAAACAAAAAACACAAGGCAAGTGGCCCTCTAGAGAAAGCCTTCAACGTGGTGGAAAGAAATATTGCTGATAAAAGAGCAGCCAGCATGTTTTATGCTTCTGCTTTGTCATTCAACTTAGATAGGTGCCCTTATTTCAGAAAATATTCTCAGACACTTGCTAACAGCAACATAGCAGGCTACTCTCCACCATCTTATGACAGGCTTCGCACTACTTTGCTTGCACAAGAAAAATCACACGTTCTTCGCAAGTTGCAGCCCATAAAAGATACATGGAAGAAGAAGGGAACATCATTGTGCTCTGATGGTTGGTCGGATAGACAAAGGAGGCCTCTCATAAATATGATGGCTGCGAATGCTGGAGGAGCTATGTTTCATAGTGCAGTTGATGCAAGTGGAAATATTAAGGATGCAAACTATGTACTAAGCTTATTTCTTCCTGTGATAGAGGATATTGGAGAAGCGAATATTGTTCAAATTCTCACTGACAATGGAAGCAACTTCAAAGCTGCTGGGCAGATGATTGAGGAGATGTATCCTCGCATTTTTTGGACACCATGCGTAGTCCATAGTCTGAATTTAGCGATTAAGAGCATGTGTGATCCTTCAGAAAAATTGCCTCAATATTCTGAGTGTAAATGGATAGCTGAGCTAGTTACTGATGTCCAAAGCATAAGAAACTTTATTGTTAACCGCGGTATGGCGCAATCAATTTTCAATCGCTACTCAAATTTAAGTTTGCTAAAGGTTGCTGAAACGAGGTTTGCTTCAAGTATTGTCATGGCAAGGCGTTTGAGAGATGATGGTTAGGGATTCTAGTTGGAAGACCTACAGAGGCGATGGAAAGAGCCCAACAGAAATCAAAGCTCAAGAAGTAAAGCAATGCATTGTCAATGATACTTGGTGGGATAAGCTGGAGTTCTTTTTGAGCTTTACAGAGCCATTAATGGACATGTTAAGGGCTGTCGATACCGATGCGCCAGTGCTACATCTAATCTATGACATGTGGGATACAATGATTGAGAAAGTGAAGTTGATAATCTTTGAACACGAAGGAGAGAACATAATCACAGGTAAATCAGCTTTTTTTTATGTCATCCACAATGTTTTGGAGGCTAGATGGAACAAAAGCAACACTCCGTTGCACTGTATGGCACATTCCTTGGTTCCAAAGTTCTACAGTTTCGTATGGCTTGAAGGAGGAACTAACGGAACTGAGAGAATATCCCCCCACGAAGATCAAGAAGTGTCAATGAATAGGATGAAATGCTTCAAGCGGCTTTTCCCAAATCAAGAAGATATTCGGAAAGTTTGTGTCGAGTATGGTGCATTTTCAAGTGGCTCTGGCTATTTCAACCAAGCTCATGTCATTGAGGCAAGAATGTACAAAGATCCGTTATCGTGGTGGGCTAATCATGGTTCTTCCACACCATTGTTGCGAGATTTGGCGTTCAAGCTACTCTCACAGCCCGCATCATCGTCTTGCTGTGAGAGAAATTGGAGCACATATTCTGTGATTCAAAGTATCAAAAGGAACAAACTGGCAACAAGCAGAGCTGAGGATTTGGTGTTTGTTCACTGCAATTTTTGACTTATGGCTAGGAAAAAGAAGGCATACACTGAGGGAGCCACAAAGTATTGGGACCTATGTAAGTTCTTTGGTTAAATTCTTTTATCTATTTAGAAGACTCAACATTGATCAAGCATTTATTAAGAGTACACTGAAATTTTACATGGTTGCAATCTTTTGTAGGTGGAGACAAGTTCGATATTGATGGACACGCGTTGACTGAGCTAGCAGAACTATCCCTAGATGAACCAGAGATTGAAGCTGTCACCTTTGATGACAATGTGGAGAAACTACCAGTAGAAGTTGATGAACTTCAAGCTCAAAATCTGGATGTCGATCACAGTGGGGACGAAATGGAGTAGGCTGCGCACTGCTGCAAGTCTAATAATACCTTTTGTGTCCATATGTCCATATGAATTTTAACCAATTAACCATATGGTCCATATCTGATCTTTCACTTAAACTTTTGTAACTCTGAAACGGTGATATTTAATATATGCTGTGATGTTTATGAGTTTATCTTTTAATAAACTCAGGCATTCTAATTTCTAAAATAACTCAGTGTAAGCTACTGAGTGCTGATGTGTTATTCTCTCTCTGCTATTATTGTGTTTATCACTTTATCTTTGATTTGGTAACTGGTAATGCTCATTGCTCAGCAAGCTCCAACTTCAAAAACTTGAGAGTTAAAACTAGTCAAGTCAATTCTATGGTGCAAGAAGGTGCATATGACTGTAAATCTTGTCCTCTTTAGTTTAGTAGCTTAAAGTATCTAATTCTAATCATATTATGAAGTATCACCACACCATATATGATCTAACATCATTATTTGATTTATTTCAAAATGAAAACATTCATCTCAAGATGAGGATCGCTGGCTGTGTTATCGTTTGATCAATTATCGAAAATCAACTGACAAGTGACAACAACAACTCAGCAACAGCCAACAGGTACTTTGCCACCCTCTCCAATAGTCCAATTTAATACATATCTTGATGCTCTACCTCAGATTCCTAGCATTCTATTCAGAATATTTATGTATTGTAATTGGTTATAGATGGTGTTTAGTAATGCACTACAGTAGGAATATAAATGTAATATAAATATTACGTACGACGTGTCCCCGTACCTGTGTCCAACTTTTGGACGATGTTCACGTATCCTAGAATTTAAAAAATAGGCGAGTCTGACACTCGAATACGTATCCGATCCGGACACCGACACCGAGTCCATGTAACATAGGTGACCAATGGTTGGGGAGGGTCTGTGTTACATGGACTCGGTGTTGGTGTCTGGATCGGGTACGTGTCCGAGTGTCGGACTCGCCTATTTTCGAAATTTTAGGATACGTGGACACCGTCCAAAAGTTAGACACGGGTACTGGGACACGTCGTACATAATATATATTACATTTATATTCCTACTATAGTGCTCTACTAAACACCATATATAAGTATATAACTAATTACTATAGTATACATAAATATTCTGAATAGAATGCAAGGAATGTGAGGTAGAACATCAAGATATGTGTTAAATTGGACTATTGGAAAGGGTTTTTCTTGAGTTGTCATTAAAATTTATGAATTTAAAAATTGAGCTGCCACTGTCAAAAAGTAACATATTTTAGATTTTTAACATAGTTAGAGATATTGTACAGTTAAAAGGCTGAAAGAGCATTTAAGAGGCCATGCTTTGCATAGTACTGGGCTTGTGGCAGATGAGACAGCAAAAAGGCAAAAAAAAAATATTATGGCTGATTGAAAACCCCTCCTCAGTCGTCATTTCAACTTGAAAAAGTGCAAGACAAGTTTGTGCGTCTCTCGAGGTGAAGTTATAGAGAAATCCTTCTCTCTCCCTTGTGTTACTGCTCCTCCTCTTCCCTCATCTTCTGCTTCTCCTTCTCTTTTTCTTCCTTGTGCTGCAGCTCCTCCTCTTCCCTCATCTTCTGCTTCTCCTTCTCTTCTTCTTTCTTCTGCAGATTCATTTTTTCCTTCTTCATTTCACCCAGATTAAAAGTTGCCCTAGAATTTTCTTCATCCTCTAAGTAGCCACAGAGACATGAGCCGTGTCCGATCTCAATCCAAAGGGTCCGGTACGGCTCCCGTACCCGTGTCAGGGTCGTGTCGTCTGGACACCGCCCCTTCACCCCAAAGTGAAGGGTCCATGTAACATAGGGGAGGGTAAGGGAAAGGGATCGCAGGATGTAGCAAGTAGGGGAGAGGGATCAGTGGACCTAGTGAGTTGACTCATCAGTTTGGTAGCCAGTTGGTTTTGTTATTTTTTTTTTCAAGGACTTTTTTTCTTGTTTTACGGTTTAGTCCCTCATTTTGACCACTTAACGGTCAAAATTGGGGAAATGGACCAAAAAGATCAGGAAACCATAAATCACTGAACGAGATTGAAAATTTGATACATAGCGCGCGGAACGCACGCAATCCAAGTAGTAAAGGACCATTTTGTAATTTACCCATTCCATGCGTTTCAACATACACCCCTAGGTGCCAGGGAGATGTTGTTGCTCAAACTCAATTTCCTGATCATGCAAACTATTTTCAAAAACTTACAAGTACCTCTTAACTTATGAAGCTTAACCAATACTATGAAGATAATCATAGAGTAAATAAGTATGCTTAGACAAGTCAAGTTCAACGTGTGCACAGGAACTCGCCAAAAGTCTAGGGGGGGAAATCCAACAAAATAGAGTAACTTGAAAGAACTTACTTTGGCAATTACGAGATCCTCGAAAGTGAGCGTGTGATCACCACGCTTCCGCGTGACTAACTCAAACATTCTGTCGGCAAGAGGGCCACGAACTCCAATGTATTCCTGAAGATTGAAAATCACACAAAGAAAAAAACATCCGTAAACGTGCAATTTGAGATAGGAATTTGGATGAGAGCTTATTTTAAGCAAATCGATCGAGTAACCTTGAAGACAGAAGGGGAGATGTGCTGGCCATTGCTTTGCGATTGGGCGGCGAGTGAGACAAACAGGGATTTAAGGTCTTCAAGTTCCTTCTGAGTGAAAGCTCTGAACGAAGCAGTGAATTTGCTCAATTTTCAAGCCATAGGCGTGCTCAAGCGTGTATGTTATGCATGTGAAGGCAAAGTGGAATATAGAAAGGGAAACCTGGTGGCGGAGACGAAGCAAGGATCGGCGGCAGGTGAGTGGGTGTTTCCCATCGTCTCGCCTCTCTCTCTCCCCCCCCCCCCCCCCCCCACTGATTTGGTACGTGCTGCTGTGACGGATTGCCATTACCCGCCACGCCAATTTCTATGATCGGGATGTTACCTTTGTAAATGTTTTTACAAATAAAAACCTATTTTCAACAACAGGAAAAAAAAAAGTTGAAAAAACATATCAAACATTGTATTTCGGAGTATTATTTACGAAATAATATGTGTGTTGAACATATTTTTTCTTTGGACGCAAACGAGGGGTACGTTGATAGAATGAATGTTTCACACCGACTGCACTTTTCAAAAGTAAATATAAGTATTGTTCAGTATAAATATTGATACATCTTTAATTATTATTACAACTGTTCATATTGAATATTTTTGTATATTCCTTCTGTTCCACATAATTTAATCAACTCTTTTTGCATGCAGGTTAAAGATTTAAATGTGTCTTTCATTTTACCTTTTAAAAAAAGTGGGGAAGAAAGTGGCCTAAAATAGAAAAAATAGGTTAGTAGAGTGTTAAACGTGAAAAAAGAAATGAAACACAAAAGTGTAAAAAAGTGAACCAGTAGACAAAAAATGAGTTAATGGAGATTTAAAATGGAGAGAGAAATAAAATAAAAAAAGTATAAAAAAGGATAAATATGTAAAAGTACTTACAGAATCTTTCTTGATTTGAAAATGAATAATTTTAGTGGGACGGCACAAAAAGAAAAGTTAATCAAATTTTGTGAGACGGAGGAAAAACTTAATAATAAGAACTGCTTAAATCGTGTGCCGTATTTTTGTGTAGCAAATAATAATTACGGTTTATACCAAAGGAGCAAATGCGAAAAGATTACGGGTGTGTTTGATAACTCATTTCAGCACTTAAAACTGAAAGTTTTCAATGGTTTAAAATTAAGTGCGTTTGATAACGTATTTTTTTAAGCACTTAAAATAATAAGTGATAGATAAGATAAAGATCAATATTTTAAGTTACTCATGACTAACTTATCACTTATCACTTAAAGCGCTCAATGATTTCTCGTTAAACAATTTTCCCCTAACTAACTAATATGCCCTCCATCTTCCTTATCTACCTCCTTTTCTTCCCCCTATTCTTCCCGATCAATCATTTTGCAACCTCTTCTTCTTCTTCTTCTCCCCTGAAGCGATCTCTTCTCATAGCACTCCAACCTTAATAGCAGGTTTGTAATTTATTTCTTCTCATGGTGCTTGTGAATGTAATTAGGGCCTTTTTTTCCATTTGTTTTTTTATTTGAAGTATCCTTCATTGATATCGTAATACACCCAATTATCCAATTGTTTAACAAGCTCGTTAAAGTTTCAAAAAACAGAGTAAAAGGGTATTATTGTCAAATTAAATAGTTTTCAGACTTCAGTTATTCTGTTTTATCAAACAGAATATTACTGATTCAGTACTTAAATTTCAGACAGGACCAAAATTTTCCAGTACTTAATATTCAGCAGCTTAAAATTTTCAGTTGTATAAATTCAGCACTTTAAGTCTTCAGCACTTAAATTTCAGTTTTATCAAACAGCCCCTACATCAGTCGACTTGATTTTTAAATTTAACATAAAGTTGGACATATGAAAAAGAAAATAAGATAATGAATGATTGCTTTCAATTATACTTATGATTCACATAAATTTAGAGATGGTATATGTTGGACCAACGATGCATAGGAAGTGTAAAGCATTTAAGGAGGACCCACTATTCGGTATATGGCCAATTCCTTGCGCTCAATTATTCTCTCACAAGATAGGTCAAAGGAAGTGAGATAGTAAGATCGACCAACTTGTAATGATTGATATATAAAAGCACAAGTGAAAGTAATTGGGAGCTCAGAATTGAAAAGCAAGAGAGTTGATTTCTAACAAAGTACTTGGTGGCTAACTTTCCTGAAACACGAGGTTAGAAATAGTTAAAGTTTGAGTGAAAAAATTAGTCTTCATTTCTACTATCTTTACATTTTTAGTATAATACAAGGGATGATTCATATTGAGCGTTGAAAAAATCACTATTTTTTCCACGCTAATCTAGTAATTCACGTCACGCAATGAACGGCTGAGATGTCTTTTTTCCTTTTTCTTTTTTCGGGTTCTCACTTAACCGCACAGAAGAGGGGCGGCCAGTTTCAATTTCGAAAGTGTCTTGCACGATTGGATGGCAACTAGTGCATCTTTCTCTCTTCCACCTACATCTCTATCAGCCCACTTTGCCAGACTCGTCTTCTTTTTTTCACTTGATCGATGATTTATTTTTCTCTTTCAAGATGTTAAAACTCATTTCATGTTATTTCCAGTACCCATGCATTTCTCACCTATAACCTTATAAAGCCACATGTTCCGTCCATCGTCGTCACTGTTCCTCTCTCTATTCCCATTGCCCATGGCCACTGTCGCTTTGCACCATATTGAGTTCATGAAGATAAAAAACACTAGACTTGGAATAGAAACTCAAGACAAGATTTCAATTTGAAAGCAAAGATGATGACGAAAGTTGCAGTGCAGCAAAATTAAGGCAAATTTGGAAAGCAAATTTGAAAAGAGATGATCACATAAAGCATCTTTGTACAATGAAAAGATATACGAGATAAAAGGAGAGATTTAAAATGTGATCAACCACCGTCAACAATCAAACCTATTAGATCATTGGTACTCTTGGGATACAACTCAACCACCACTGATCGTTGAACCCGTTACACGTTATTCGTCAATGGGCTATCAAGCCTATCATAAATCAACCCCCACTGGTAACTATTTGGGTGATCATAGTGTGGGTATGGTGGTGTTTGCCTATGGGTGCGGTTGTAGGATGATCGTGGTGGATGGTTGTGCGTACGGTGGTGGTTTTGGCCATGAAAACAGTGGGGGGGGGGGTTGATGGTGGTGGTTGACCGTTAATAAGATGGTGCTTGGCTGCGGGGATGATGGTGGTGGGTGGTCGTGGTTACAATGGTGGTTGGTTGTTGTGGTGATGGTAGTGAGTGTGGGCGGTAGTGGTTAGTCATTGCCGCGACAGTGGTTTAATATCAGCATGGACAAAATTCGGGCGAGGCAAAAGGAGAAGCAGTGATCAGAGAGGGGCATTTTTGGAAATATTGCTAATTGCTCCTATTACCAGGGGTTAGGCGAAGATTCTTGAATATATATATTTATGGAGCCGACCATATCTACCGATGGAGAAAAAGTTATTTCTCCACCGATGATATGGCCGTCCACTAGAGGTTGTAGACAGCTCAGATTGAATATTTTGTACACTAACCGCTACCAAGGGGCCCACTCGAGCCGAATGTATCTTAAAAAATGAAGGGAACAAGGGAAGTAGGGGGCACAGAGTGTTGGAGATCTCTACAGATAGACGTGGATCTCCTCTCCCCCCCCTCCCCTCCCCTCCCCTCCCCTCCCCTTCCCCCACAACACACACACACACATACATATATATGTTTATTGCTAAGTAAAAAATAAAGCGTGGTCTTGAATTGATGACTCTGACTATCTAGGACCATTGGTATGTTCATAATCCAAAAATATTAATTAGTTCTGACAAACTTTCATAACTACATAATATGAGTCGTGCTAACACGTGCCGGAGGGCAAACCTTAAACATTTATTGAGCTAACTACCTACACTTTTATGGATATTAGAACAAGTTATTTAAATGTTTCTCTCAAAATCCACTTGAGCAATATATTGATGTTAAATACTTGTCAAGTTCGAAATTATGTTCCAAAAATATCCTTAAAATAGAATATTAATGCATGACCGTTCCTATAGTCCCACAAGTCTAAAAGTATATTTTTTGAAACATGTCAACAAAATCACTTTTTAAAATATATGAATGAACATAGTTTTCAAAAGTAAGACATGACAACTACGTCAAAAAAAAGAAAATGAGAAAGAGAGTTAAAATTTTGTATATATTGTTCATATACACCGACTAAAACTGTATGTAAACTACTCACCCACTAAATACTTTTTACTTTTCTAATCCGCTGCATAGATGCATTGGTGGGTACTATGAGCCCTCTGTCCCAATAGAATGGGAGCAATAATTGCCCTCGTGGTTAAAGTTTTTTTTTCCGGTTCTTTTATAATGATACATGTATCTAGAGAAAAAAGTTGTAAATAATATACCAGAATATGTACTGATTTCTCCATGAATGGCATGTACTGTAATCGGTACTATCTCAAATTGTTTATCGATCAAATACGTCGTATAGCGCTCATTCATAATTAGCAAAACCAAGAAAATATATAACAATCAAATTGAACTCGGTTCTAGGTTCTTTCAATGTACAGATTAGCTAAGCTTGTACTACATAACAAAAGTTGTCTTGTATGAGGATTCTTCTAACGAAATAACTTTAAGAAATTAATTGATCACAAAGAAATTCTTGCGCACAAGCACAAGGGGATTCTCATTAACTGGTCATAAATAGATTCTTAAAATGACATTGATCGCGGACTAGATGTTCAATGCCAAGCTAGTAAGCAGAAGTCTTGTTGCAGTGTGTTACTAAAACAAAAACATGTTCCATGTATATTATTTCCCTCGTAGCTCCTTCTATATATGAAGGAGCTCTCGATTGAATTACCCCCTCTAGAATAGTTGTTTGTTCTCATACAACTTGAATTACATCCTTTCTTCACTAAGTTGTTTGTGTTTAGAAGAAGTTGTTTATTCTTATACATTGGCATCAATTTCGATAATTACATGAATTGGGCTCGGATATCCATGGACTCGACTCTCATCAACATACCCCTACTCCCATAACAAGAAAAGATGAAAAGAAAGCAGAATATGAAAGAGAAGGAATTGGTACGAGACAAAGTTCTATGCATACGCCTTCAGATCAATCGAATTACCTTTTTTTTAAATTATTTCCATTTTAACTATGTCATTAGCGGGTTAATAAGCTATTTGTATGTCTGTGTCTGTTAGTGAGTGCACTCGTAAAAAGCAATAAATAATATAGATAAAATAATATAATGAAAATTTAATAGGAACATTAAAAGGAACGTGAAAATTGGCATGAAGATTGAAGAGAGTTAGGAGTTATTAAGAAGATTCTGCAAAATATGCTGAAAATTGCGATTAAGTGAGCCAAACTGAAAAATGATATAGAAACTTTGATGGATAAAAATAGAACTTTGTGTTGTTTCCAATTCAGTCTTCATAAACAAACTTCATAACATTTGTATTTTCTGACTAGGAACTGATACAAAATACATTATCTCAGTCAACAAATAGGTCTTGGCCGGTATCACCTGTACCAGAGTTTATCGTTAGCCCTATGGTTAGATAATCTAGGCGTATATATTGTTTTGATGACAACTACACATTGATTATGTTTTAGTTTGTGCTTTGGGTGGATTCTTAGTGGGTATATCCATACACACTCATGACGACACTTTTGAAAAGTTGACTAGATGGACTAAAGCCAAATAAGCTTAAGGTTATAGTGGGCATGCTATGCAAGCTTCATCAAGTCTAATGGAAGCTTCACCAAGTCTAATGTTAAAGAGTAACAAAAATGCATAGGATAAGTTACTATTAATTATGATTGTTCTTTAATATTACATAACTAGTCTTGGTTTGATGCTTGGATTGATGACTGTAGACTAAAATGATCTTAGGACACGTTGTGTATTGTATGTGGGTGAATAACCTTTCAGACAAGTGTGTTTCTTGAAAATGGCTAAACTCTGGAGCTTTATCAGATTTTTTAAAAAATCTTTTTGGAGGTAATCTTTCCATATTTTAATAAATATTATCATTATATTTCAACGCAAAAAACGACACATCAATCCAAATTTTCTAGAGAAAATTATGTTCAAAAGAAAGGGAGTTCCACGAGATAGTCAAATAATGGGTAGTGAGGTAATGGTCTCACTATATCGGGAATGCAGTCAAGTTTATTGACCGTCAGTTGGAAAATAACGGCTAGTTTTTTTTCAAAATCATGTCAAATCTTCCACTAACGGCTATATTTGGTATCGACCCAGCATAAATGACTTGGGGCTTCTCACACACTAGGGAAATCACATTCTAATTCTCATTCATTAGAGAAACATCAATACTTATATATTAAACTTTTTTCTCTTCATCTTCAAGATTTTACATCATTAAAAGAGCATCTTTGTGAGCATTCTTTGATTAAGAGTGAGCATTCTTCAAGTCATCAATTATCTCATCTCTCTATTGTACTAGACGTTCATTTGTATTCATTTCCTTTCAAGAGGGTTTCATCAGTACACAATTGATCTTTCTAGAAGGATTGTGATCTAGGTTTTGGTTTGTCAAGTCTTAGGTGAGCTTTGTGAATTTAAGGCTTGTACTTGGTGTGAGAATATCACCAAGTGTTTATAAGAGTTATGATCTTGACCCAAAAGAAGATTGTTGTTAGTGTATTCTAGTACTTTTGCAAGAGACTTCCTTGAAGAGGTGGATGTAGGCTTAAGGGTAGTTCAAGCAGAACTATTTAAATCTCCTTCTCAAGTATCTCTAACTCAATCTCTTTACTTATTGCTCTATGATTGTTTGAGATCGTGTAGTTAGCATTTTGATTGAAATGTTCATTGGTTTGATTAAGATTTAAAATTGTGCTTAGTTTAATTCTCTACTAATTTTTAAAAACCCTATTCACCCCCCCCCCCCCCTCTCAGGTTGCTTTATTGATTTTAGGTACAATCGGCATGAAGCCGTATATTGACTGATATGAATATAAAGAGTTACCGACTGATGGAAGGCAAAAGTGGTACCTACCGACCGATAGAAGGAAAAAGTGGTACCTACTGACCTATAGAAGGTAAAAGTGGTACCTACCGGCTGATATTTCTGATACCTATGCTAGAGTGTTATGATTATGGAGCAATATTACTTTATCAAATAAAGGTTATGATGGTCATTTTAGTAGTCATATAAATTTTATTTAGTAATTATTTATTGTTATTGAGGAAAAGTTGTAATAAGTTTGTCACTACGATAACCCAGATAGATAAGCCTTAATAAATGAGGCTCGTAAATTGACACTTAAAGTGCGTTTGGATTAAAAATTTTAAAATACAATGAAAATACGCTCACATTGAATTAATATAGTTTAAATTCTCATAATTTATAAAGTTTAATGTTTGAAAACTTATGCAAATGGGTATTGCATAACTACAATTTGTCATGAAATAAATAATTATAAATGAATTGCTGAAACAAAACACAAAAAATAGATATTGGGATTAACACGCGCGCGCGCACACACACAGAGAGAATAATGAATCGTTAAAAAAGTAGAAAGAATTTGGCACAAGAGTAGACTTGTACTGTGGAATGTAGTTCTCTTGTGAATTTGACAAAAAAACTAATCTAGAATGGTTATTTCAACTGTAAATTTTGGCCCTCCAATCCCTCTTTCAAATTCCTCCTAAAATTTCATAATTCACTTTTAAACCAATACATTTGGATAGGGTATTTCAACTCGAGATTTCACTTTAACCAGGGATTTGAATGTACCTTGAATGAAATTTTGGAGTTTGGTAAGGACAGAAGAGAATTCGTGAAATTGTACGAGGGATTTGGGTGGCCAAATCTCCTATTTCAACGATCACTCTAGAATTATTTTTTCTTGTCAAATCCACACCAAAACTATCTTTCATAATTCAAGCCTTTTTTTTACCATGTTTCTTTTTATTTTTTCTGCCTTTCATTACTCCAACTCCTTCTTTTTAAATCTTAGCCATTTATTTTTCAACTTTTGTTTCAGAAATTTGTTTATAGGTTACTTATTTCATAACCAATTATCGTCTACAAAATACTCATCCACAGTGTTGCCAAATTTAGCTTTGCAAATTTTGAGAATTCAAAATGCAAGGAGTTTAAAAAGAAAGGATTCTAAACTTCCTACTATTTTAAAATTCTTCATTCAAATACAATCTTCATATTTTCAATATAAAGATTTTTTGTTGCTATGGCTAAAAAATCGTAGTGACAATTTTTTGTAGCTAAAAAGTATTTAGCAATGTTTTTTATTACAGCCGAGGTAAAGGATCCCAATCCTAATGTTTTCCATCTATTCGTGGATAAGGAGACCGAAGGGACACCAAGTGCGATGCGTATACTTGATATGCTAAGTGAATTACCATCACCTCTGGACTATACTAAGTCCTCTTGCTCCAAGGACTCTATATCATCTAATTCTTCATCGAAAAAGAATCGTAGGCTCACTAATGATCTACCACTTGCACTTGTAATCATATGACTCAAGATCATTGGTCCATCTCATATTCCTGATCCATCGCCTCCACCGGGTTTATCTCTCTCATTACACTCCCACATCAACATGATATGTATATCAAATTTATAGCAATATGCAGTGTGACAACGTGCATTCAAAAAACACTTTTTTTTTCTAGTTACCATATTATTTTTAGGGTTAGTTAAAATAATTAACAGAGAAAATAAGAAAATCCTAAATTGATTCTAAAATTTCAACATGGCCTACTAATCTAAAAAAACCTAGATTCAATTTTGGGGGCAATGTTATATGACAAGAATGTGTTACGCACCTCGTTATACCCTAAATAGGTCTCCACTTGTTTTTATGTGAGTTTAAATGATTTTTATCCTTGCATAAATAATAAAGCAAGAATAAATCCTCAGTTAAACCTAATTTGTTTGAATTCAACAACAGGGTCGAGTGACATACGTATGCAATCGAATAAAGCGAGATCAAAACACATCAGGTTTGAAGAAATCACGAGTTGAAAGTTCATATAACAAGTCGATATGAAGGTGAACATATCATGTCATGATGTAGCATGCTCAAAAAAGTGCATGGACCATTATCTTCTTTTTTGTTCTCTTTTCTATTTTTTTTCACCTCCTCAAAATGTGGGAGAATCTTTGTCTCTCTTGAATGAACATAACCTCAAGGAAGACTTTATATGGGACACAATATAAGCCGGGGTGTGGGTAAAGAAACGAATGGTAAATAGGCTCAAGAACCTAAATATGAAACCAAAGCCCCTCGTGTGCCCATGGAGACCAGGCCTAGAAAGTGAGTAAGCTACCAACATATCTCAATTGGGGAATTAGGTCGGACATAATTCAAACTGGGTCTACTAAATATTTGTTCTTTGAACTCAATCCATAGCAATTCAATGGTGAATTTGTTACAATCATTCTTCAGCCATATCGGTTTCTCTTCTTTTCTCTCTCTCTCTCTCTCTCTCTCTCTCTTTTAACATTTCACCTTCTTTTTTTGAGACTGAAAAATGATCATCTTCTGTCTTCAAAACTTTTGTTCCTTTGAGAGAAAACCCTTTTCGAATAGTAATATCAGGAGACATGCACACACAGTATATTACCCACCCTAACGTTAGAGATATAGGCTTCTAAAAAGAAGGTTAAACTATTTAGGCACAAAACGGCTAGCAAGTGAGAAAAATCTAGTGTAGGTTAATTAGCATGATATGTGGTGGCCAAACGATGGGCTCCAATCATTGGGAATGCTCATTTCAAGGAAAAAAAACTCAGTCAACTTACTCTCTCTTGAGCTCTCCCTCTTTCTCCCCCTCTCCCTCTTTATTGCCCCTGATTTTTGCCTATACCGTCCCTTTCAAGATTTTTAGCCTAGCAGGATTTTTCTTTTTCAATATGAATGGCCCAAGCTAGAAGATGGAACATGTGAGCTTTGAACATGAGAAAGTCTTGACACCGACATAAACCTTATCATCTTTGAAGATTAGGCTTGATTTTGGTGAATGAAAGTTGTGGAAGGTTGGTCAAGAAAAGAAGTCATGGCCTTTTCATTATAGTCTCCTAAATTCTCACTCCAATGTCTAAGTTTCAAATTAAATTCTCCTATTAGGTTTTTTGACATGAATTCTTGAAGGAAATAAAATTCTGATATCTACGCTTAAAAAGACAGTGAGTCACCACCCCAAAATGTGAAGAAGAAGTATCAACGAGATAGACCACTCAAATTCAAAACCATCTCTTGCACAATATCTCGAAGTGATTGGTCAATTATGAAATTGGGCAATTCTCTCTTGCTTGAAAACTGTTGCTCTCGATTTGCCGAGGATGGACTCTTAGACTTATTGGAAACACAAACTTTATTTGATTTAAACTATAAAAGAGACTTCTAAGAGGGGAAGAAGCTATTTTAGAATTTTTTTTCAGAATTTCGTTTGTGTTTGTGTGTGTGTTTCTGTTTTTTAAGGGTTAAGTAGCTAGTGACCCCCTCTACTTTACACGTTGTGCAATTCGCTTCCCTCCACTTCAAACTTAAGCATTAAACTCCCCCACAGTTACATAATCTGGGCACAGTTGACAAAAAAACATCCAACTTAGCTGTGTTTTTTAGAAGGACACATATGATGTCCAAAATGTATTTTTTAAGACCAAAATGACCTTCTACTCACAAACTCCATTCCTTACCCTCATTTTTTTCCTAACAACTTCCAGTAGCCTCTTTGCTTCCTCTACCAACCTCCCAACTACATTTGGGTTCTCTACCCACATATCTCTGCCATAAATGGATCACAATGCCATGCCAGAACGAGGAATCAACATACAAAGAGATGACACCAGCAAGGGTGCTCCCAATTGCAGTGGCGTTGACTGGACTGGTGGCGTCGAGGTGGTGTGCATCTCAATGGCAGCGATCGAAATGGGCTGATGGTCAGAGGTCCCTGACAGTGGCCGGTGATTAGATCTGGATAATTTAAGCGGCGGACTGTCAAGTTTAAGCAAAAACTTAATAGACGTCGATTACGGTGGACCGATCTGGACGAATGAGTGACGGCCAGACGTTGATCCATGCACCTGGTCAGAATATTAGCGATGCTGGTGCTGGCTGTGATGAATGCGTCATCTGGGATGGTAGCTTTGGCCACCGGCGGTGGTGCTTCACTCGGCCATCTCCAAAGTTCTTCTCTCTCTCTTTCTGGGTTTGATTGTTATTTCCGATGTATGGCTAATCCGGCAGCTTAGCGGTGACGGTAGTGTTGGCGGTGATGGCCCCGCTTGATGCCGGTGGCTGTGATGGTGCATCGCTCGATCGGCGCCGAGTTACTCGGTAGAGATATGTGGGTAGGGTTTGGTTAAAGGTAATGAGAACACAAGATGAAAAATATGAAGGGGTTAGTCTCTAGTTTTGAGAGAGAAGATGAAAGGGGAAAGGCAAAGAGATTGAGAGGCTCTGGGCAGAGAGTTACGGAAAAATTAATAGGATATATGAGAAGGATAAAAATGGCATTTGACATAAATCTGTTACGTCGCGTTAACTGTGCTCAATTTTCATAACTGTAGGGGGTTTAGTACTTAAGTTTGAAGTTGAGGGGGCAAATCACACAGTGTGTAGAGTAGAGGGGGTCATTAGTTATTTAACCCTTTTTTAACACTTTTTATCTTAAGGATTAGAACAAACTCAAGTTAGGAAACTATAGCCTATATAAGATCGCACAATTAGAGCACACCAAGATATTAAATCGGCTGATGTATACCCATAAAGAAATTGGACACTGATTAACTGGCCGTTTAAACTTATGGGTTAATTATCCAGTTGCTCAGTGGGGTTTTTTGGAAAATATCTAGAGAAGTGGGGTAATGACTAACCGTCCGGTTACCCAGTGGGTTTACCTGCCGGTTGGTCAGTGAGGTAACCATGGATTTTTGGAAAAACTTGGGAAGGTCATGGTTACCGACTAACTGTCCGGTCACTCTATGACTGAACCAGCCGGTTGGTTAGTGTGAGGTATAAGCCAGCCAATTGTAAATTGTCAAGCAATGCACATATTGACTAAACGTTTGGTTAGAAGCGTGGATAACCGGCCAGTTAGTCAGAGATTGCGAAATTACCAGTTTAATTTACAACATGCTAGTGGTTTCCCTGCCAACATGCTGTAGGCCAATACAGGTGTTCTCTCAACCAACGGGGTAGAACTCTGAATGGTTCAGGTGTGAGTTTTCCTCCTGATAACACCGGTGTAAAGGTCACTCCATCGGCTCGACCGTACTATATACCTCCCACCAATAATTAGGAAGTTAATAATGGACGGTCACAAGTACATGTACAAGTCGTTTAATATACCAAGAAATAGGAGGAATCTTTAGTACTAGGCACGTGGAGTTGAGAACTTGATCGAAAGATCGCCTTGAGCCCAGGAGGACCAAAGGCCTCAAATGTGTCGCTCTCAAATGGGTGGGTCAAGGTGAGACATGTGCGCGTATGAGGTATGGAAATAAAAACACAAGTACCGTGTTATGTCATATTGTATACACTACAAAATACAAAGAAGGTATAACAAGGCAAAAAATCAATGAAAACTTTTCGAGTCTAGTCCTCTTAGCTTTTTATTCCCCAGTGGAGTCGCCACTGTGACTAACTACCTCGAAAAAATCCGTAAGAATTTTAAGAGTCGACATCTTATTTAATTTAAACTAAGAAAAATAAGAGAAAACTTGAAAATGACTCAAAAGTGTTCAAAAGGATGACTAATCTATTGAAACCGAAAGAGGGGTTCGGGGACTAAATTACGCAATGGGAAGGTGTTAGACACTTGTGACGCCCTTTGGGTCTCTACTTTATTTTTAATGATTTTTGGCCTAAAGAACACGTAACATGCAAAATACAACAAAACTCACCCACCCTAAGTTAACTTTTATTATTTTGACTTGAACTCGACAATAGCGGTCAAGTGGCCTACGTATCCGATCGGACTAATTGAAACCAAAACTATTGTAGTTCGATGTTGGTCCTATGGGATGTAGTTTATGATTTGAACATAGACCTAGACAAAGAAAATAACTGAAAAGACTCTTTTTTGTGGTTCTTGAAATGAAATGTGACTAAAGGAAATATGAGGCAATCTATTCTACCCTAAGAAAAATGGTAAAAGTTACCTCGCACTGTAGCTTGCTTTGATGACTTAGGGACGTTCCTCATGGTATCCATGACGTGAAAGAACAAAAAAAGAAAAGGTTTTAGAGTGATTGGATGGTTAAGATTCTCGAGAGAGGCTGAATCAGTGTTATTAAAAGCGCGCCTAGGCGCCAGGCGCAGCAAGGCTCACATAGAGCGCCTCGCCTAGGCCTAGGTGCAGCGCGTTCAAGGAGGCGCGCGCCTCGTGCGCCCAGGCGCCAAGGCGCTAGGCGCGCAGCGGGGGTGGAGGCGCCAAGCTAGGCGCCAGACTTTGTAGCCGTTGGATTTTATTCACATGGGTGGTGGGCCGTCGATTTTTTTTTTCCTGTTTGTCTTTACCAAGTCAAGACCCCCTTCTGATTCACGCCCAAGCTCTCTGTCTCTCTCGCGGTCTCTCACCGCCCAAGCTCTCTGTCTCTCTCGCGGTCTCTCACCTCGCGTCGCGACCCAAGAATCAAAGACCCAAATCAGTTCTTCGCCATCGGCCGTCGCACTCCTGTCTCTGCTTGCCGGCGCATCCCTCTTTTCCTCCGGCGTCTGCGCTCCAGTCGCTGGCCTGCAGCGCCTGCTTCAGCAGCCTGCTGCGCTGCTCTTCAGTCGCTGGCACATCTCTCCTTTCCTCCGGCGTCTGCGCTCCAGTCGCTGACCTGCAGCGCCTGCTGCCCTGCTCTTCAGTGCCCCTTCGAAAAAGTTTGGAACTTTGGTTGCTGACTTGTTAGGTAACCAGTTGGGTTTTCAAACTTGATGTTAGCTTTGAATTTTTTTTCATTTAGCACAAAAAGATTTTTGGCTGCCATTTGAACAGCAGAATTGTTTCTTGCTGATTAATATCGATAAATACTTGATAAATGTGGTTTGTAATATGAGCAGTTATGCTTGAAAAGTAGCTTTAGGAAATGTATTTTGAGAGGTGTTTGTGAAAGCAATTGATTGTACGTAACAACAATTGAGTGTCAATTGCAGCAAATTTTTTCCTCTTTTAGTTTACGAAATTGACTATGTAGACGGTTGTTTGATTCCATTTGAAGAAAGTGTTGTTGCCTTGGCTCTTAACGATGATGAGGATGGTGGTGTTATGTTCACTTAATGTTTGGTGATTTGTTATTTGTCAGCGGATTTAAAACTTCTCTTATGTTGGAAACTTGTCAAATTATTGCGTGATGGAACTTGAAACTTTTTCTAATGTTTGGAAGTTTGTTAATTGTCTTGTTCTTATTTTTTTTTACATAATTTATTGTTTTAGTGTATTATTATTTATTTATTTTTATTTAATTTAATATTGCGCCTCGCTTCGAAAAGGCGCGCGCCTGCGCCTTGCGCCTAGGCTCCGGGGACCTTTTGCGCCTTAGGTGCGCCTGCGCCTTTAATAACACTGGGCTGAATGTCACTTCACAAAGAAATGACATGTAAGATTTAAAGAGAACAAGCTTCTAGACTTGCAAGAGATCGAACCTTGAAAATAAAGGCCAAGACTCCTTTTTATAGTGTTCAAAATCGCAGAATCTGATAAGATTGAGAATGACAATCTGCATGGCGGGAAATAAGTCAGAATAATTGATAAAATTGCAGATTGACAAAAGTCAACTAACCGGCCAGTCAGTCGAACGCCGACCGGTTCACCCCATTAATTAAAAATATTTTTTTTTGAATTTCAGGGCATTACCTGACCCTAATTTCGATAATTATCTCTAAAAGCACAAATTAGATGTAACAGATTCGGGATAAATCATTTCTTAACCATAAAATAGATTGATTTGGTCTTTTTATCAAGGATAAATCATTGATTATTTTTTCAAGTCATCTAAACAAAATACATAAATTAGAATACTCTAGACCATGGACCGGACTCGACCTAAATGGACTGGATTAACGGACAGACTACTAGACTGGACTAACTAAGCTAAATTAAGTAAATAAGGCCTATTACTTATTATTAAGTTTACACCCAACACTAAATAATAAACTTTATTTATTAATAAACTCCAACATAAATTAATAAAAAGATGAAATAAAATATAAAAATAGGGTGTCTACGCTTAGGCTTAACAACATGACTTATTGCACATGAACATTTACACATGTTCTAAGTTAATGATCTCACATATGACACGTGTTAAGGTGCTATTCCCCACGGTGATGTCGATTATGTATGATACATATATATATATATATATATATATATATATATACATAAATATATATATATTTGCTCCAACTTCCATATGTGTGACATGATGGGTGGGGATCCAGATATCTTACGCGAGACCAAAAGTGTTTGCTCAATTAGCTAGTACCGCAGACATGCCCTTGAAACATGATTGATTTTCTCTTTTACGAGAGAAATTGTAAGATACCTAGCCTACCCTATCACGAGTGCTTTGATGGCAACCTGCACCCCTCTTTTGGAAACACGTTTTGGTTCACCACTCTAGATGCCTTTTGTGGATATGCAATTTGATTATTGTCCTTATTATCCGTTTATTACGCTGAATAGGCATGGTTTGTAATATTGACCGTCGTCTCTTCCCTTATGCAACTCTATCTTGAAAAAAGAACCCCCGATGACCATCAACCCACATGTTCCATCCTATAATCTAAAACTAAAAACTTTGTTCTCAACCCCTACTCCATGATTAGGAAATGCTAAGAATTAGTCAATCTAAACCGAACTACAAACCAACATATCAAATTGCTAAACATTTGGTTGTACATGTGGATTATTCCTATCCCTGCAAAAATTCAGATATTTCTTTAGCAATTACTTCTGGACAAAGTACCTTTGAAATCAATTTTAGGGTTGTTTGATAAAACTGAAATTTAAGTGCTGAAAAAATTAAGCACTGACTTTGCAAAACTAAAAACTTTAAGCGACTGAATTTTTACAGAAAAAATAAGTTAACCTATTTGGTAAACCAAAAGTAGATGTCTGAAAATTATTTATTTACAAATTTATGCATTTTACCAAAATTATGCATTTGTTTATGTACTTTATAACTTTTATTGTTGTTTGATAAAAGCGTGTTGGTTGTGGTGGTGGTAACAATGATGATAGAGTAGTAGTGGTGGTGGTGGCAACGACGGCAAAAAGGTGTCATTGGTGCGTGAAGATGTGGTATTGGTAATTGTAATGATAGCAATGGACGGAGACGTGATGGTCAAGGCAGTAGTTGTAGTGTGGTGGATTTTTAAATGATTTTGGCAAAAATTGACGTGGTGATAACAATAACGATATGGTGGGTATCCTTATGATGGTGTCAGTGTTGGTGGTGTAGTGGCTAGGTTGTGATAATTGTGGTGGTGGTAATAAAATGAAATAATGGTTGTGGTAGTGGTTGTATTGTGGTAGAGGCAGTGTTGCCATCAAATTAATTGAAGATGCATCGTGGTCATAACTATTTTTTTATGTAAAAATGTATTAAATAACTTTTAACTATCTCATTTATAATTACGTGATCAGCATTAAGTAAATCCACCCTGACTTAAAATTTTAGTCTATTTTGGTAAGAATTAATTTTTTAAGTGATACAAAGTTTAGCGTTATCAAACGCACTTAATTGAAAATGATTAAAAATATTAAGTTTTAAGTGCTTTATTGCGTTATCAAACAAACCCATATACGCATATTTCAATCAGTGACTAGAAAATTATTGATAACGTATAATTGTGTTATCAATTAAGTACTTAAGTTTTAAGTGCTTAATTGAAAATCAGTGACTCAAAATTTCATTAACGAGGATATTCGCATATTTGCAGTGATGAGATTGAGACAACGGTACACTTCTTCTTACAATGCCCAGCTTTTATGGTTGGTGTCGGTTGGGAGTAAGCCGAGAATCATGTCATCAAAACCGATTCCTTCCTTTAAAGAGTGGCTGATTGCGTGGCTCACAAAACCAAGCAACTCTAACATTGTATGCCTTTCAACTCAAAACAAGACTTAGGGTGTGTTTGATAACGCCATTCAGTACTTAAAACTGAAAATTTTCAGTAATGTCAAATTAAGTGCGTTTGATAACGCATTTTTTTTACCACTTAAAATAATAAGTGATAGATTAATTGAAGACCAATATTTTAAGTCACCCATATTGACTTATCACTTATCATTGAACACAGTCAATGATTTGGGATTAAAACATTTTGCCAATAAAGGACAGATTTGTCCCAGCTGCCTCTTCATCTCGAACGTCTTCACCTGCTCTTGCCGCTGCCGCTTCTTCTTCTTCCCTGTTGATTCGTTGCCTCTTCTTCTCTTTTCACAGTACTACAGGTGTGTGATTTCATGGTGTTTCATTACATGGGTATCGCTTGATCGGTGAACGTAATTAGGGCTTTTTTTCCCCAATTCTGTATTTTCTGATATTGGATCGATTTTCCTGCATCTTGATATTGGATCGATTTTCTGTATTGTTTGCTCCGGTCTCATGTGTCCTTATTCTAATTTCTATGCATCTTCATGTGATTTGTATGCTTCTTGAAGTTAAATGCCTCACAAAAGGGCCCGATGCCTATATAACTTCTCCTGTCAGAATTGTCAAATAATTTGATGCCCCAATTCTGCTGTTGCATTTTCCTTCTATCTATGAGTGCACTGCAGCACACAAAAGACCAGTGTAAGTAATTTGCGTTACAGGTAGCAGTGGAGAGGTATAAATAGCTGGGTGAAGGGTGGAAACTGTAAAATATAGCACCAGTTCTTAGTGATTCTGTACTTTTTGAAGGAAATAGTGAAAAGGGGGGTGGAAGAAAATTTCTGGATTTTGTTTTAGGTTCTCCCAATGTTTTAGTTGAAAAGAATATTAGACACAATACTTGGGTAAGCACATGTTTGTCGATTCTTGATTATGGAGTGCCGTGAGATGATATGTTTGTAGGTTCTTGATTAGTAGAATTACACAATGAAGTCAACGAAATTTGTCATATACTCTATTTGTTAAGACTTTGTGGCTTAGCAGGTGTACATGGGGTTTACTGTTTGGAGTTTCCTGTATGTGTGGAGTTTTTGAAAGTTTATTGATCCAAGTATGTGTGAAGTTCCGTAGGAATGCAGTGGGATGAATACTGTTGGGTAGTCCCATGTTGGAATCATGGTGTTAGATTGTGTATTTTTGAAATTGGTTACCCTTTACATTTCTGGCAATGAATCTAATAGGCCAAGTGATAAACAAAGATCTATAGTCTGATTCAAATGTCTCCAGTCACCCTCATGCGCAGTTGTCCTTATTGGCTCTTCAATGTCTTCACCCATCCTGAAGTTATTTACAAACACCACCAGGGTAGTTGCCTTTCCAATAGCCATAATGTTAGACATCAGGTAGGTCTTTTAATGTAATAAACCCTCTAAAAATCTTAACAGAGACCTAGCTGACTTGCGAACTAGAGTTGTTACCTAGGCTCTTCATTTATGCGTACACTTTGAAATTCATGAAAGTAACTTCCTATTTGAGTTTTATGAATCCTGAGATTTTCAGTTTAATACTATAAACTAGTGGGATTGGTTAAGGAAAGCTGGATGGTTGATGAAAGAGACTAGGCACCATTTTTATTGTATGATAAGTGTATAAAAACAGCGGTATCATTTTTTGATTATTTTTTCCCTTTCAAAAATGTATGAACAATATTTCTTGTAAACCATACTACTACTGCTACTACTACTAATGCTATAATACTTGTATAGGAATTGCTTCTGGTGACGGAAGGATCTAGAACTATATAAATTTTTCATAGATGCCTGCCTTGTAGAAGTAGCGCAAGGTGGAAAATCTGGAGGTAGTTTGAAGAAGGCGTCATGGGATACTCTAATTAAAAAAATGAAGGAGAAAAAAGGTATTGTCCTTAATAAAAAACAACTAAAAAACCAGTGGAATTATTTGAAACAAAAATGTGGTGTATGGTCCAAACTAATTGAAAAGACTGGAAATGGTTACGATCCCATGACAAACACCGCGAACTGAAGCCCAGATAAATGGGAAGACTACATAAAGGTACAATTTCGTTAACCCTAAAATATATTTATAGAAATATAAAAAATTATTTATGTGTAACTAAATTTTAAACACATTGTACGACAGGCAAATCCAGATGCAAAACAATTTCGATATGCTGCACTACAGTATGCAAATGAGATGAAAGCATTATTTGATGGTATTGGAGCAACTGGGAAGGAAGCTTGGGGTCCATCAAAGGATGGATTGCCAATTGATGGTAGGTCATCTTCTTAAATACTTGTAGACGACGACTCTGATGTGCCTCACTTGATTTGCCAACGGATATACCGAAATCAAAAGTCAAATGCCATACGAAGGACAAATCTGATAAGCATGATGACCAATTAGTTGCGGTTCTTAAAACTTTGGAGAAATCAGACGGGCCAGGCATGGAGGAGTGCAACCGTATTTTAAATGAGATGCAAACGTTACAAATGACTGACCACTTATACATCGTTACCTGTAGCATTTTTTGTAAAAGTAAAGCATACAAAGAATAGTGGATGATACTAAGTCAAACACCAGAAAAAGTTAGAAAAAATTGGATACAAATGAATGGAAAAAAGTTAGGACTTTTGTGAAGTATCCTTGGTTAGTTTAGTGTTTCGACTAGGAACGCGTTCATAAAATGATTTTTGGACTAGTAGGAAGTTTACAAACTATCTTTTTTTTTGTTTCCTTTTTGGAGCGTGATTCTTAACATTTATATGTTTTTTAGTCATTACAATGGCCATTTTCTTTACGATGTTTGATAATGTTGTTTTATGATGTGTGAGCATTATAGTCATGTTTGCCTTTTACTGTGCTAATTATCCATTATACATTATTGTCTGCTTATATTGTCCTTAAACACATAGAACATAATGGTGACTACGAATCAAAAGGATGCCCTAAGAGTTGTTGTAACCATTCTCATAATGAAAATTTTGAAACAAAGACATTTTAAGAGAAGGCCAGATACAAATTATTCGCTTAGTGGAGCTGGATACTTGGACGAGATAATAAATGGAAATCCTGCTCATTCTTAAGAGATTTTGCGGATGCCCAAACAAGCATTTTTGAATATTTGTAACCACTTTCGCACTCGAGGATGGCTAAAGGATAGTCGTTATGTTTCCGTACGGGAGAAGATGGCAATGTTCTTGGTAATTTTGAGCCATAACACAAGAACTCGTTTTGTCAAAAGAAGATTTAACCATTCAACACATAACGTGCAGGCGTGCATAGATATTTTCACGAGGTGTTATCGGTGATGCTAAAATTTTCAAAGGAAATGATTGTTCCTACCACGTATAATCCTAATGCCAATCAGATTCGGCACCATCGTCGGCTCAGACTAGTGTTTCATGTACAAATACAAAGTTAGATTTTGTTACACGAAAATGCTTATAGACGTAATTTAGTATCCACTTGTAAATTATATGGTTGTATTCTTTTTTTTTGTAGGGTGCAATGGGTGCATTAGACAGTACACTTATTCATGCTGTCGTACCCCCTGATCAGCAAGTACGATATAGAGGAAGAGGAAGGGGTGAATGTTACCAAAATGTTCTAGCCATATGCGACTTTAATATGGTTTTCACTTTTATATGGGTTGATTGGGAATGAGTGGCACATGACTCAAAGGTGTTAACAGAAACAATGCGGGAACCTGCTAACCATTTTCTATTTCCGCCCCCAGGTATTGAAATATGGTGCCTTATATAGTATTGAGATTCATTTGAAAACCAGTACTAAATTGTTGAAATAAAAAAATTTATTGCAGATAAGTACTATTTATGTGACGCTGCATATACACATACTCGTAGATTTATGGCACCTTATCGCAATGTGCGTTATTGGTTGGCGGACTTTGCACAGGGTCATCGTGCAAGAACAAAGGAGGAACGATTTAACCATGTACACGCTAGATTGAGAAATGTCATTGAGCGTTCATTTGGAGTCCTTAAGGCTCGTTTCCCAAATTGAAGAGGATGCCACCGTATCCTTTTCAAGTACAAAGAAATATTGTTGGTGCTTGTGCAACATTATATAATTTCCTTCGAAATACGATTATCACATATTATCTTTTTGAGTGATTTGATAACGGGAATATTCTTGAAAATACGGCTCACCACCACAAAAAATGCCGTAGATATGGGAGCAGAAGCACTACAAGCTGATCAAAACTTTATGGTGAACTTGCGTGAGCAGATTGCAACTCAATTATTTAATTTGAGGTTGTAGTTCATATATATGTAATAATGTGACTTTTGACTATCTACATTATTGCTAATTATTATCGTGTGACTAATTTGAATTTTCTTTTGTGTTTAATGTTATGCACGCAAATTGGATTTGAAATATCCATTATTGATATAATAATACGTGAGATGTGCAATACTATAACGAGGTTTATAAAGTTTCAAAAAACAGAGCAAAAGGGTATTAGTGTCAAATTAAACAATTTTTAGATTTCAGTTGTTTTTTTTTTATCAAACAGAATAAACTACTTCAGCACTTAAATTTCAGTCAGTGCTTAAAATTCAATAGCTTAAAATTTTCAATTTTACAAATTCAACACTTAAGTGTTCAGTACTTAAATTTCAGCACTTATATGGTTACTGCAATTAGTGTATCTTTCAAAAACTTTCTTTCTCCCCTTACAAAGTCATAATTTATTTCCTTTTTTTGCCATTTATACTGAACCCTTAACACGTAGCTGCCTCCGATGCATTTATAGCTCAAGCCATTTCTGTACTGCAAGAATGTCTATCTATGGAATAATAATAACAACATCAAACATCTCAGATTACAAACGAACTTGGTACAACTTTTATTGCACACGAGGGGCATCGAGGATCTCACTAACGATGTGAAGTTAGTTATCTATGATACATGTTATACATGCTCTTTAATGAGTGCAGCCTAACTACCGGTGATCCAAACATCTCTGGAGTGGCAATATACTCTTTCTGTCTATATAATTTGATCAATTTTTCTTTTTCTGTCTTTTTACAAAAATTACTCATTTCCAAATTAAGAAAGATTATATAGATACTTTTATATATTTATTTTTTTTATATTTTTTTATTCTATTTCTCTCTACACTTCAGTTTCTATCCACTCATTTTCTTTCTTCTGACCCACTTTCTTATACTTATTTATTCATTTCTCTTTTCATATTTAACAGTACACCACCCATTTTCTATCTCTCTCTCCTGACCTTTTTTTCTTTTCCTCTTCTCTATAAGACGTATTTTTTTCCTTTCTCTTTTTGAACGGTAAAATAGAAAACACATAATATATTATTTTTGTGAAAAAAAAAAGTTGATCCGGACGGAAGGAGTATATAATGCAATCCTAATCGTTCAATAAAAAATAATAAAAAAATCCCTTGCTTTCGTCTTCCCTTTTGTATGTTTCGAGGAATCAAGCATAGTCTGAACCCCAACTTTCTTTGTGCAATCCCCCTTTTTCTCGTGAAAATCAAAACAGAGAAACTAGTTGAGCCGTTAGTTCTTGATCCTTTCTCAGCTACCAAACAAGTCTATATTTTGGATAATCCAGCAGACTTAAAGGTACAAGCAACTCTTATGATTTTGTTGCCACTTACCATTGAGATTGTTGAATTTACATTCTGCTTGTTGGGTTTTGACTTTTGGAACAGATCACATGGCGAGACGAGTTCTACTTCTAGTCTTGCTGTTTGTGATCGTGTTCACTTCTCAGTTGGATTGGAACCCACAAATTGTGAATGAAGCTGAAGCGACTCCAACCCTTGCCCAAAAGCAGCATCATGTTACCAAGAGGCAAGAAGATATCAAAGAAAAGGTGATTTTCTTTACTTGATTCGTAATGAGCATATGCTTTGTGTGTTCAAATCAACGTTTAAATGCTTGAATCCTATCTTAGAAGTTTGCAAAAGGTCATAGAGGGTACAAATTGTAAAAGGAAAAAGGAGGGTGTATATAAGTGTTTATGCCAACTGGCTCAACTACTAAGGTCGTACCTAAGAGTCTTCATATTTACACGTTCTTGCAGTTCTAGGTTCCTATCTCTTTCTAGTGCAAACAGGCAATTTCTGTCTCAGCCAAAGCTTCCGTATGTTTCATCCTTTCCTATCAATCCTTTTGAAGTGAAACTAATATTCAAATTCTTAATGAAACCCTCTTTCTTTTGTACTGTAAAATGAAACAGTTTTCTTGTCAAAGTCGAAAAATCGATGAAGTCCTTGTTATCTGCCACCTTTGTTAATGAAATTCAAGATATATTTTAACTTGTATTAACCTAAGAACCAGACAACCTCATCTCACAGTCACCTTTCCAATTGACAAACAAGTAAACATTTAAAACACTTAACTAAGAACTTAAACGATCATAGATGCTGAGATTCTGTTCCCTCCTCCCATTTGTTACTCTACTTTACCTTTTGAAAGTGCCTCATTATAGTATATCCTTTGTTCAATTACTTAATAGCATGTCCATCTCAGATTACTCTCTTCCTCTTTATTGTTAAAGGGAAACATAGAACTCTACATTGATCCATTGAATTTGAATGAGGGGCAATTGCAGACACCTTCGCAAGTCTCATTCCTTTTAGTGCACTAGAGGATGTTCTTTTTGTTGTCTATGGGTTCCTAAAATGGACAAACATGGGATTCTTGAAGGTTTTAGTTTCATTAGACTAGATCTGGTATTTTATTATAGGACAAAGTCAGGTTCAACTTACAGAAATCATTGACTAGGCTATAAGACATGAAATTTAACAAGCGTCTGCCAAGAATAATTGATCAATGCACTACTCGTGGGGAGGGAATTGAACCGGATGTCTGAATGTGACTGAAATTCCTAACCCTAGGGTGATAAGGATAACAGTACATTACATGGGATTACCACCTAAAGTGAAAGGGAATCTCTGACTGAAAGATGGTCCTGGCCATTCTTCATGATACACAATGTTGTTAAACGAGCGTGGCCAAACTGGAAAAAAATTGGTCAATGCTTGTTTAGAATACGGTAAATAAACTGACGAGTATGGAATAATGATGAAGTAGAGTTATATTCAGTATCATTGATTGATATGAGAAGAAGAAAAACCACTTTTTTAGGAGTTAGCAACTTCAATCAATTTAAGGTACGACATGATTAGAGGAGATATGTAAAGGAATGTGAGTTCATTTCCCTAGCTACAAACAAAAGGAAAGTGAACATCTAAGGTTTCACTTTTCATACTTCCGCTGGTGATCTCCAGACTTCATTTTTACAAGACTGAATTTATCTTCCTTGAGCTACAAACAAAAACTTTTCTCTTTTTATGAAATTCCAGATTTTATTATGCCTCAAATGCTAACCTCTTGAGTCAAGACTCAATTTTGTTGTCAGACCTTTTCTTCTTATATCTTAACCTAGAAATTGTTGGGAATGGTTACTTACACTTTCATCAAAGATGATAAGGATGGTTGATAGCAATCCTGTTATTCGATCTCTTTCCGCGAAAAGAAGGGAAGCACAAATAGACTGCATTTGGTAGATGTTCCTATCTTTTTTTCTTTTTTTATTTATTTTGGGAAGGTATCTGAGATCTGCGCCGAAGTGAGGTACAAAAAACAGTTGATCCTGGTCTTTGAATTGGTGTTCGGCGGTTTAATGAGGTCTACACATCGAGCTGAGCAAGCTGCAAAAAAACACAACATATCGCTCTTTTCTTTTCATTCACAAATAAATTCAAAACTCTTCGCCCCCATTTTCTCCGCCACTGCTCCCCTGATCTGGCGATGGTGAGATCAAGCTGGAGATACGATAGAAGCTGGAGATGCACCATCACCTCTGTGTGTGTGTGTGTGTGTGTGTGCATATTCGTACCGATATTTAACTTCTCGGAGTGGAGTAAGTACTAGGTTCTGTGGATTTTTTTATGTACAACATCTTTAGCATCTACTGGGTCTCCAATTGTAATGGAACAATTGAACTAATAATTGCCTAAAGGAGGTGACAATTGGTGATTGGGAAGAGTTTTTGCATGCTCGGTTTCTGGCTAGTTTGAATTGGTGGGTTTAAATATTGAAGTGACAATTGGTGATTGGTAATAGTTATCATCCTATGTGCTTGAAGTGTGGAAGGCAATAAAAAATTGCTTGCATAGAGATAGTGAGCACCTAAGTAGTATTGATGGTTTGACAGGCGGAAAATGAGAAGGAAATGAAGAAATAAAAAGGAACATTCTAGTATTCGAGCTGTGTTTCAAACACGCTGCAGATCTTGTTATGCGATAGGAACATATCATTTTTCCTGATTTGTTCTTTGAATTCAAACAAGATCAGGAACAGAACGCTACCATATGAGTCCTGACTTTCTGTTATGTTCTGAACTAGCCATCCCTTTTTTGAAAATTATCACTTCAAAATTACAATGGAAGTTTACATAAAGCTCGTGTCTGGACGCGACCTTCCACTTTAGGAACTCATGATGGAGGATGTCTCAGGTCCAAGGTGGCTGGAGTGGACGATGCTTTAGGAGGTGGGTAGCTCGGGGGTTATTTTTTATTGTGGTATGGAAGAGCAGTGGAACAGGTCGAAGTGCTTCAGGGGACCTTTCGATTCATGTTCCCTTTAAAGGATGTGTAGGATAGAGTTGTATCATGTTTATCCAGTGTGCATGGGCTGGTGGAGATCTCACTTGGGGGTGGACTTTGGGCTGGGTGGGTGGGTGGGTGGGGGGAGTCATGTGAGGAGTTGGTTGGTGTTAGAGAGGTGTAGGGAGTTCCATGGCATACTGCTTCGTGCGAAGGGCTGGTGTACAAATTTCTAGATACATGATGAGTTTTCCCGATTTTATGGCATAGATGGGCTTCCTGGACTTGACCGCTAGGGGGGTCTTCGCACGGTTCAGAGGATGGGAAATGTGTCACACTTGGATAGATTTTTGGGAAGAGGTGTTGTTTAATGTCTCACTCTCTGTCTTGCTCCCCAATTTGGTGCGAATAATTGTCAGCGCTTACTCGACAGTGGGGTCGTGAGAAAAGAAGCTACATTCATATCATGTGGCTTAAGGGGGAGGGTTTTGTGGCGTGCTCGAAGACTGGTTGGGTAGCCACAGAGGAGGAGAGTAAGAAAGAGGATACGTAGATCAGGGAAGGCATTTGAAGTTTATACGGACTTGCTGCGAAAAGAGGAGGAACGGAGACCAAGGGTTGATGGTATTCATTTCTATTAGTGGGAAGATAGGGTACCTGGAGAAACCTTTTTTGATTAGTCGTTGAAGCATTGGTAGCTTGCAGCGGAGTTAAAGCACCAGGGTAGAGGAATTCACTAGGCCGTTTTTTCAAAGTATCCGCACATAGTTAGAGAGGATGTGAGATGGGTTTTTGGAGTTCTTTCGTCAGTGAGAATTTTGAGTTGACTTCTGAAATTTTCATTTGACAAATTTCATTCTGCTATAGATATAGCTGATGATATTTGGGATTTTTGGCCAATCAGATTTGGTGGAGCTTCTGTAAGTAGTTGGCGTACTGTTTCCCAATATGGTGAGGCAAATTGATGGCTGCTGTTATTGGGCAAAGGCAACATGATGCTTTTGGAAAACGTATGTTGGAGGACAGGTGGGGAAGGAAGGGTGAGGTAGGGGCTTGTAAATTGCATATAGAGAAGGAAAATATCTCATATTCATGTTGACTAATAGGTGTTTTATTCGAGCAGTCGAAGGGCTAGATTTGGGCTACTATCACGGGGAAGTAGGCAAGATAATCCTTCCCCTCCTAGTTATGTTGGAGGCTTGTAGAAAAATGAATGGCAGAGCTGTGATTGGGGATCGTGGTTGCTGGTATTATCTCACCCTTGCTCTTCACTCTAAAGGAGGAAGTGTGAAATATTATGAGCACTTGTCCAGTCTTCTGACATGCTTCATATGTCTTTTCCCTGTTCTGGCTTCTGTTATGTAGAGAAGTGGAGACCTTACAAGCTTGGATGGGGGGTTCCATGGGAGGGAAGTGAACATGATTCAGATGTCACTTTGTGTAGCTAGACGGACTGGACACCTGTACCGGAGGGGAGAGTAGGACTAATGAGGTTTGGTTTGTTTAATCAGGCCCCATGAGAAATGGTTGTGGAGGTTTTCTAGTGAGGCTCTTTACGTTAAAGTATATATTGGGACTGTTTTTTACAAATTGTGAGCGATTGTTCACTTTTGCTCATCGATCAAGGTGATGCAGTAAAGTTTGAGGCTGTTTGTCTTCTTGAGAGGCTTAGCGCAAGGATTGACAAATTTTCTGGGGGTTAACTACGCCCAGCACCATAAATTTTCTCGCGGTAGCGCCTATCATCAGGAAGTTATTTTTACTTATCATGCATCATAAAATTTTCTCGTGGCACCCTCTGACCATATTCCGGTCAAAATTCTCCTCGGAGTGATGACTTTGCAAAATAGTTAGGGGGGGGGGGGGGGGTATTATGGGAAGTTTATAATTTGCAAAATAATAAATGTCTTCTTTCTACAAAATTCTTTTTTTCCTTTTGTTTTTACTAATTTCATCTTCATCTTCAACCATTCACCGGCCTCCATTCTGCCTCGCTACCACAGCAAACCACTCTGCCACCACCTCCCTTTACCTTAAGACCACGAAATTGAAGCAGTAGCCACCTTCCACCTTCCTCCATTCTTTGTATCTCTATGAACACACGCACACATGCAAAACCAAACACACACATACACACACACACAAAGATATTTGCAGCGCTGAGAAACCCACTTACCAGTCTTGAGATTAATCAACAAATAGAATCACCCATATCAACATTCTTCATCACTGATTCCTTTACTTTTTCATCCATCTACCTTAGCCATTTCCACCCACCAAACGACACTCACCGAGAACAGCCCCTTTGACCAACCACCACCAACACTATTGCAACACCACACAGAATCACGGCTGTCACACTCTTCAACAGATCCAATCCCAAAAAATGCAGCGATAAAGTCGTTGGAGAATTTCTAAAATCCACTTGAGACGAGGGTGGCAATGAAGCTAATTGGTTGATTTGATTGGTGACGATGAAGGTGCGGTCAAGAGACAGTGCTTTGGAGCTGCTGGTGGCGACGTTAGAGCATTTCTTTTATCGTGGTCTATTATTAACTTAATTTGCCATTGTACCCTTACGAAATTTGCCATATCAGCACTTTAACGAAGCTTTTGTTGGAATTTGGTCGGAGGGTGGTAGGTGCTGTATTTATGCAACTTAGTGGTGCAAGATAGCAAAAGAAGACTTTGTCGCGTCAACTGCTACCACATATAAACTTGATGGTGCTAGGTGTAATTAACCCATTTTTCATTAAAGGACGAGATCATAACCATCTGGGCAAAGGGAGATAAGGGTCTTTGGTATAACAGCCTTAGTTGCGGAAGCATAGGTGGGAGTTTGCAAGTTTCCAGAGCTGGACCATTGTTGGTATGGTGGGTTTTGGGGTAGGAGCGGGTGCGATGTCCCGGGGCAGGACGTCACTAGAACTAGACAATCGTGCAACTAAATAAAAAACATCTCCTTGATACACAGGCTTCTAGCAATTGCAATTGCTTAGCAAAGGGAAAGGCAGTAACTGAAGTTATTAATAGATGGTATTACTTTTGCGTAAGGGCCTTGGGTAGGCATTGTAGTTGGTCACTTCCTTGTTTCATTCTCATTTCTACTGCATTGTTTCTCTTTAAAGTAGCATGCTCGTTACATTGTTGAAGAAGTGCTGGTGTTGTAAACCATTGCGAGACATTTACATATTTATTTATTGCACTAAAAATCTGAAGTGTCAAACCAAGCAAAATCATTCCTTGAATCTGGGTTGGATTTTTCAATCATCATTAAGTGAGCAAATTGCCAGGACATTTATGCCTTCAAAAGTATTTGTTATCTTTCTTACTATCAACTATTTCTTGGCTATGCAGATTATCCTATCTCAGGAGAAAAACATTCATAAACTGCAAAAGCTTGTTCGGAGTCTTGAAGAACAGTTGCTAGAGTGCAGGGGCAGAAATGGTGCTGTAAATGACACTTTGAGCTCTCTGACTGAAATTTTAAATGACCTTGAGCAGAAACAAATCCTGGAGGACCAGTCATGAAATTTCCCTTGTTTTTTCCGCTGTTTTGACATGTACAGATCCGTGAACCGTAAATTTTCTTCTAGTAATTCCACTAAATAGGATGATATTTTCGACCTGGCCTACGTACCAGAAGCTTGGACCGCGGTTTCTCTTTTCATTGTTCCATAGAAGAGGAAGCAAGTCCATTATAATCTACCACTTTAACCTTGTTGATCTGATTTTCTTTTATGCAGCCCTGACTTTTTCGCAGATACGCCAACAGAACAATGTTTAAGCAATTTCGAAGACAATATGTAACAGATGACGTTAAAGCAGTAAAGCATGAAATTTTGCAGTTAGCCGCAGGTGCTCTTTATACTATACTGGACCTGGTTATTCTGATAGCATGTTACAAAAGGGAATCTTACCTTTATATCAAAGTAGTGTTATTTATCTTCACCTGGTTATGAGTTCTGCTTATCTTTTATTTGTACTACTCTTAGGTCCGATTGGATCACGAAATTAGCCTTGAAATTGAGGTAAATTATGAAATTGGATCTTAAGAATTATAATTCTGGTGATTGGACAACTTATTTAGGGTTGGAATTACAATTCAAATCCAATTCCATGAAATTAAAAATATACTACAAGATTTATGGTTGAATTCTTAAGGCCCAACATTAAACTTACAATTTCAAGCCCGTTATAACTCCACACCGTAAGGTGTAACAACACTGTTGTCTCCTCACTCACTCATGATCTCTCCTCAACCTTCTTTTCTTCCTTCTCTCTTCTCTCTCAACCTCACCAGCAACAATCTTTCTTCTCTTCTCCCTTTGATTCCACTGGCCGTGGTAGCGGCAATCTACTGTGCTGAAGGCGCCGTTATGGGTGTTATTGGTGCAGAATTTTGTTGCAGATTAAGGAGTCAGATGTACTAGGCTACTTTGACCCGGATACTTATGAACTGATATGAATATCATTCCGTGAGTTTCGAAATTGATAATCTGACTTAGTTATAAGTGAATTGAGTGCGTCTACCAACTGTTTGTGGAAATTTGCTTGGTAATCAAGACATTGATTTTGATTTATTTTCTCTCTATTAAAGGTAGTGAATTTACTTGTTAATACCAGTAAGCTAGATCGCAAATTTTAATATCGTGAAATGGAAATACTCCAAACATTGTATCCACCAGGGTCATTTATAAGGTGGACAAAGAAGATTAACTGTTATGGTATGAATATCATTCTCTGTAAAATGAAAAGAGTGATTAATCCCTCAACAGGTTGGAGCTCTCAATACTACTGGAAATCCGAAAAGAGTGATTAAATTCTCTATAAAAACAAGTAGCTGCCTGCAAAAACAGGAAGGGGGTTTAATCGGGGCAACAGTTCTGACTGGAAAAAGGTAGGTTAAGATTCGGGGACAAGAATCAAAGTCCTTACATCACATGAACGATAAAAAAAGCACAAGCATGCAGTTGAGTAAGACCCCGTTAGCTTGATGCTGATTATAAGATATCAAAGTTCCGTTTAGGCTTCATTGCCTATATTTGAAGCATCAGAACCCTGGCAATGTCTCTCAATTTGAACCCAATGGTTTGCACAATCTTGGTTATAACATGATCGGAATGCCAACTTCGCCCCTCAATGACGCTAAAAGTACAGCAGCAACAAAATAATTACCTTTCCGTAACATCTGACTGGATTAGGAAAGTTGCGTCACTCTCTATAAGCGCAGAGAGGTGGTTCAGACTTCTTTATGTCCTCTAGGCATTAAATGAAAGCTCCAAAATCTGTTGATAATATCCACTTACTCTTGGGCTAAGAAGAGTTTGGATGTGAGTAAAGAGATTACTTGTGATGGAAATTTAATTTGAGCCTCTTGAAGGGAGAGCCATAACTTTGTAAGACTCACTCCTCTTAAGCAAGCTTACCTATCTTAATGCCTTCACCTTCGGTGGCAGACCTCATTAAACTCCTCTTACGAGTAGCTTATACATGTTTTCACGTCCTTCACCTCCAGTTGCAGAAATCATTCTGACTAACTCGATTGAAATCAAACAAACATAATCAAGTCCGATTCAGAATTATCTTCACAGCTCTCTATTGCAAAGGTGAATGCTAGGTCGCTAATCTGAGGTCTGAAGCAGTAAATTTCAAAGAGATTCAACTCTCTTCAGCTGAAATGAAGTAAATCTCGCTGCCATACCTACCTACCTCCGTTATTCTACCAGTTAATAGTCATTGTTGGTGCTGATGCCCTTACTCCACAGTTTCCTAACCTAGCTTCTTCCTCCTCTCGAAGAATATACACTTCAACTGCTTAAAAACTTGGAGTACCTAAGGCAGGACCGTCATTGTGAGACCAACATGCCATGCCAGTGTTGTAACTGTTTTCCAATACACATAAACACTTACTCGGTAAAGACTGCCAGCGGAACAGCCTCTGTCGGCACAGGAGTCTTCTTCGTCCACGTTATAAATGAAAAAGCTCTCTTTAAAATGCAATATAGGGGCATTAGTGCTTAGTTTAAGAGTGAACATAGTCTCATCTCAGTCATATTTGTTTAATTGTTAGTTGATGATTTAACTATTAGTTGATGATTGTAAATCATTTAACCGTTAGCTCTGTAGTCATATTTGTTTGGTCAATCTTGCTGCCATGTAATGACTTAGTATGGAGCTTAGTGAGGCACTTTGACTAGGTAATAGTTGTGCAGATCAAACTTGATGGTTATATCGATATAAACATTTGTCTTCTAGTTGTGTTATTTATCTTCTATCTTAAAATCCTGATCTGATAAAGCTGGTGCAACTAATGCTTGTGTTTAAAATTATTGCTTTCATTGTTCGCAACCAATTCAGTTTTCATTTTTATCTATTGGTTAATATACTTGCTCTTATGTGCAGAACGGTTTGGTAGAACTATTTGATAGTATCTAAGAGTGCTTTTGTATCTGTCATATGGATAACACTACGTTAAGATTCTTTTCATCCAATGAAAATGATGAGGATGGAATTATGCGAGCGAATAGGAGAAGGTTAATGTTACAAGGAATTGGAGTCACCGTCGTATCTTTAGCAATTTGGTATCATGAAAAATATGCTGAGAAACAACCTACCGATGACTCGGAGATGTTAAGGGAGCAAATATTGAGGCGCTTATACAATGGAAGAGATGATAATTGCTATGACCAGTTACGTGTAGCTAAAAATTCAGTTGCTAAACTTTGTGGTATCTGACGTAAGGAACGAGGGTTGCATGATTGTGGGCGTGTATTCCCGGTAATAAAAGGATTTTACATTCGTTCTAGAGAAACTATTAGTAGGCCAATTGGTTAAGTGTTAAAAGCGATTCTTAAGTTGACTGACGATTATATCAAAGTCCCGGAGGCAAACTTAGAGGCTGTGGAAGATGAAAAATGGGATGGTTTAAGGCGAGAAAGACGATCTATATGATTATGCAGATTCTGTATAGTCGATTTAATATGACAGTTTTTGTGTTTTTACTTAGAATTGTCTTGGAGCCTTAGATGGAACATATGTTCCTCTTACTGTTCTTTGCCAAGATCAGGGTAGATACAGAAATAGGAAATAACAAATCGTGACTAATGTCCTCGAAGTGTGTGATAAAGACATGAAAATTGTTTATGTGTTACCTGGATGAGAGGGATTTGCATCAGATTCTAGGGTACTGAGGAATGCCCTAACTCGAGTGCGCCCCTTTATCGTGCCACGTGGTATGTCACCTGTTTGTCTTTTTTCAATACCAGAGAGATTTTAAATGGATTAAGTCAAGTATATGAAATGCAGATTCTACAATACAGGAAAATATTATTTGGTTGATGCTGGATATGCAAATGTGTAACGCCCTAAAAAATCCGGAGCTCCGTCACCCCGAACTCCCGGGTCATTAACCTACCGGATCACATCCAACCTGTTAACTCTGACACATACTCTAAATCATCCATTTCAGCATCAACTCAGATTTCTCAAAATACTAGATTACAAGCTGTTTGCTTAAACTATTAATTTAAGTCCTTCAATTCAAATTTCTAAGAAACAAATTAACAATATCGACCCTCGCATGAGTCTCGCTATACAATTATGATGGGCTCATTGAAATCTCACTCAGACTCTAAACCTCATTCCCGATCAACCTACTGTTGATCCAAACCTGTAGAAAGGAATTTAAGAGCTCAGTAAGGTCGTATAAGGACTACTGACATGATTATTATTCCAAAGAATCCAACCGACAATGGTTTTCGAATACTTCAACGAACTGAACAACTCAATGATTTTCAAATGATCCAAAATTAATCATAAATAAATACCAAAATAGACAAATACAATCACGATGAGTTCCAAAATGATCAATAAAGGATCATCTGTAAAGCCACCATTTAAAAAAAATGATGATGGTTTTCCAAAGGATTTCAAAATGTACACAGATCATCTGAGACAATTCTTTCCAAAATACACTGAAGATTTCTCAAAAAGATTTCAACATGAGCACAAATTATTTTAGAGAACACTTTCGAGTCATTTCCGTAGCAGTCACGGCAATATACAGAACAGAGAAAATAAAAAATCAACGTTGATCCTAGGGCGATTGCAATGCCATTCCGGCAAGCTAATTAGAGTGTACACATGCATGATGTACCAAAATACTAGTCCACCTGGGTATTAGCCTGCTTTTCCTGCAGGATTCAGACCAGCCTTATTACGCCCTCCCACAGAACAAAAACCCAGGTCAACACAGAAAAATCAATAATATCAATGAACTTTAATATAAGCTCAATTCACCATAATCAGATCGGATTTCAATAACAATAATCATACTGACATAAGTCAGCATTCAGAATTTTCAGAAGAGATCGGAATTTTCAAAAGAAATATCACAGATAAAAAGCAAAAAAATGGGGAATAATTAGCGAATTTAACCACAACAATCCGGAAGAACGGATACAAACAATTATCAAATTTGCTCAACATGCAATAACAAGTGAGCATCACAAGATTTCTAAATAATTGATACATGTTCAATATTAGGGTTTTCAGGACAATAACAAGCTGATATGAATACGTAATTCAGAGTTCGACATTAGCCATAAGTATATCAAATGAGTACTTATGAGTATGGTTATCAAAATAGGTTCGGACGAAAGTCCTTACCCAGGGTTCAGATAGAATCCCTTATCTGGATCTGTAGCTAGCTTATCCTAACCGGAAGTCTTTAGTTTTTATCCTAAACGGAATGATCAAATCATCAGAACATAGTCTACAACACAATATTATAACTTATTATGAACTCACACATGCTCTCGAAATAAACCTCCCTCACCGCATATGTAAAATAACCAAAACGCCCCTGTGCCATAATCATGATACAGGCCTTCAGGCATCACACTTATTCACCACATCATGCGACCCCGCCATGGACATGGAACATGCTTCGACCCACTCTCCGGAGTGTGCAGCATTCCGGGGGCTCCATTCGTAGTGCTCCGGCATGAGGACCCCTCGCAGCGAGATGGGCTCGTTACCACAAAGCCATCACCATCACAATCACGGAGGGCTCTGTTCGTTAGTGCTCGGCACGAGGACCCCTCACAGTGGGCTGGACTCGTTACCACAAAGTCATCACCGCCACAGGATGCGCTCGTTACCACAAAGCCATCGCCGTCTTCATTTTGCGGGGCTTCGCTCGTAGTGCTCTGGTATGAGGACCCCTTGCAGCGGGATGAGCTTATTACCACCAATCCATCGCCATCACAATCATGTGGGGCTCCGTTCGTAGTGCTACAGCACGAGGACCCCTCGCAACGAGATGGACTCGTTACCACAAAGTCATCGCCGCCACGTGATGGGCTCGTTACCATAAAGCTATTGCTGTCACAATCACGGGGGGCTCCGTTCCTAGTGCTCCGGCATGAGGACCCCTCGCAGCGGGATAGGCTTGTTACCATAAAGCTATCGTGGTCTTCATTCTGGGGGGCTCCGTTTGTAGTGCTCCGGCACGAGGACCCTTTGCAGTGGGATTGGCGACTCCTCCGGGACACTATCTCTGCCAGGGTGCCTGCGTTACTGGCCTACGTGCTCTGGCACTGGGGGCTCGCGTCGGCACCCCTAGGGACTATGACCCCCGAGTCACTCCAAGACAGGAGTAGGTCTTTGGAGGGCATCGCGCCTAGTCCACCTGGCAGCTGGAAGTCTGGTCTTCCCCACCACTGCTAGGCCTGTAGGACTCTGCAAGGGCTTGGATTGGTAGCTAGATCAAGGGGGTTCTCTGGCCACATTGACGTTGTGGGAGTCAGTCTTTCCAGATAGACAGAGCGACGTTGTGCAAGGCAGACCAGGTGAATATGCAATTCGACAGTCTATGGAGCACCGACACCCGTGGCCCCCCGATGACGTGTCAATCCCGGGGAACGCCACGTGTCGGTTAATGACATCATCATCTCAACCTCTATAAATAGAGGTCTTGAGAATTCATTTGAGAGGTGGGACATTTTCAGAACACTTTTACTTTCTCACTTTAAAATCCTAGAGAGAGAAACATACAGGACCCTAACTCTAGAGCTAAGTATCAGACTGTGACTGTCGTCGTATATTCATCCTGCTATTGCCCTCGCAGCACTGCCACCCTCAGGTTTTGTTTGGGAAGCCCTTGGTCCTCTGCCTTTGCTTCGCCCTTGCTGTGTCCCACATCATCACACTTGGCATCTAACTCGAATTGCATTCCCTGTGGCACCTCCACATCGACTACGAACCCACATTCCTTGGCATCAATAGAGAATAAGTTGGACAAAGGGCAACTCAGAGACATAAAAGAAATAAGTTAATCTTGGCCATCTACGACCACATGTGGACGGTTAAATGGGGGTGCTGGAGAAATTGGAATTTATTCACACGTGGATAAGGATCGGCACCCCCCAAAGACACACATGTATGTATGCATATGCATATGTATATATGCGCGCAACACACGTATGTATGTATGGGAGCAGATTCACTACTCACGCAAAAAACTTCAGTTAAGTTACTAACGCTATATGCCTATCCATCCATTAATGATGGACATACCAAGATCTATTTATTTTTTAAAACAAGCCTGTTGTCCGCTACATAATTAGCGGATGGTAAGAATGCCTCTCCTGCCATGACCACTTATGCAACAATGCCCGTCTGCTACATTATGTAGCGGACGATAGGTTACTATTAAAAAAATCATTCTGCTACATTATGTAGCGGACGACTGGAAGGATTGTTTTTTGTTTTCTTTCAAAGTCTTCTCATGCATCACATAATGTAGTGGAAGATGGGGTATAAAAAGGCCCACGCCCTAATTTTGTGACTCTTCCTCGTTCACTATTTTCCCAGCGCTGCTAACAACTAGTTCTGTGATTATCGTGTCTTCAAGACATAGAATCTTTCAAGGATACCCCTATATCATGCAATTAATCACGTAAGTTCACAAACCCATGCTTTATTTGTGTTTAATCTTGAGTTGTGAGTATTGCGCATGATTTTGATGATGTATTATGTATGTATAGATTTGTGTGTGTGTGTATGTGTATTGAGCATGTGCTCATGTTGACAAAGCTAGATTTACCAATGTTCGATAGAAACTTACAAGCTTGATATATTATGTATGTATATATATAGACGATGTATTATGCATGTGCTAGTGTTGACAAAGGTAGATTTGTCAACGTTTGATAGCAATTTATGAACTTGATATATTTGCTTAATTTTGTCAAATTAATTCTGGACCCGAAGATCCCTCAATCATGTATGACCAAGCAAACCATATAAGTACACCAATTTAGAGAGCAGACAAGTATGATACTAATTTTTGGTGATTATTTTAAAAAATTTCAGCCATGAACATTGTAGATTACCCTTAAATATGCTTTGTATTTCATAAGAAAGAGAGACTTATTTCAGTGAATGTAACAAACATACTTTGACAGTGGAGGTCGGAGCTTAATAAAAAAAGTTTATTGTGGAATGGGGTTTGGAATTTTTACCCATGGAGGGGTGTTTCTTTAACATGACCGTTCCTTAATTTGTGCACTCGTTGAACACTGAAGAATTGAAACGAATATATTTTACTTCCTCTTGGAGAGATGACAATCACTTTAAAAGATGTAGGGTACATCTTAGGATTACCCGTGACGGGACGTCTAGTTTGTCTTGGTAAGATTGATGGTCAACATAAGAGAATTTCTAGGGACCACCTTTGTCTAATCTTGCATGACTGTATTTGGGAACGGTGGAATAAAGATTGAAGTGGTTGGTAGATATGTATGGAGTTTTGCAGGAAAACTTCATGGAAGGGATGATGTGGTTGCGCACAAAGGGTTTTGTGCTCTTTTTGAGAGGGTCCATTTTGTCCCCTAATGATGACTTAGAACGTCATCCACGTGAAGTATTCGACTCTGTTAAGGAATATGCAAGAGGTTTAGTGAGTATGCTTGAGGTGAAGCCATTCTTTCATACTTGTATCACGCTTGCATAAAGTGACGAGGATCGAATGCAAAGCTATATGTACATGTTTCTCGTTGTTGTAGGAAATCATATCACCCCTTTTAAATTTTATAATAATTTTATATTAGTCAATGCACAATTAATTTTGACTCTTACTTCACCTTATTATCTTTGTTAGCAGGTGTAGTCTTATGAGCACCTCAGTGTGGCCGCCCGGAACCTAGCCCTAAAACCCAAAATTTATGGCCTAGGTTGCGTGCTTAGCAGTACAGTCGAGAGGACAGCCACTATCCAAGAAAAGGCAACCCCCATCATAACTAAATCTTTTATCGGGGGGAGCTTAAAATGTTGGTTGTGGGTCAAATGCGTTGGGTGCCTTACGAGATATTGAAGGGGCGGGTGGATGACTCTTTCACTTTTGTACTCTCCAGATTGCAACACACTTCATTGATCCATCATTGGGCCTCATCTTGAGCCGAATTCTCGTCGTTAGACGGATGTAGAATAAACTTAACTACTGTAGGCTGGCCTTTATAAATTTGCCAAGTTATTCTATATCTAAAGGCCTCTACTTGAGCTTCGCTCCAGACGACTGCTTTGAGGCTCTCATCCCAACAAATATAGTCCATGTACATGCAGACGAAGACACTGCTGTTCGAGGTATTAGCTTGCTTGGGCCTTTTCCTTTTCACTCAAACTTCGAGCTTTGGCCTCGCCGGTACTTCTAGTTCACGGAGAGAGTGGACCATGGCACATAACAGATTCTGTAGAGAAATTACAATACGCAAATTACAATAAGCGTTAAACAACAATCTTAAGACTACCATAACATCCAACTGGTATTTGAAAAGCCACTTTACAGGCATATCTTTGGTAGCATCGTGGAGACTGTCGAGGACTGATACGACCTTCTGAGTTGGTTCATAGCAAACCAAGTACCAGTGGTTGCTATTACTGCAAAATGGTATTAGGAATATGTCCGCATCACGGGCGCTCACGGGACTATCCCTATTAAAAAATGCAAGGAGCGCATCCGATTGTTCCCATTGTTTTATGGTTTTCCTTCTCCCTTTGACCCAAGTGTGCCATTCACCTACGAGAATGCCATGAAAAAATGCATCCATAAAAAAATGTGCAGATACTCACTAGGTGTCCTGACTCCTTAGCCTCAGAATCTCCACGTAGGCAGAGATCACACTGCCGCTCAACCAAGCCCCTAGAGCTAGGGTGGACATTTCGTCCCACGAGCAACTGTAATTCACCATTGGGGTAATCCACACTATATGACGCTTTGTTCTGAGAGGCCCCACTAAAGTAATGCTGGTGGATTAGCTAGAATTTTGCTGGCTGTAAAGGCTTTAACGGATGACCTTTGTGATATGTCAGGGGGTTGACCGGGGGATTTTATCCTTTGTGGGGGTCGATCGGGGGATATTGCCCGTCGGGGGGGGGGGGGGGGCAGGGGGGGAGGGAGGGCGGGGGATATTGCCTGCCAGGAGAGGGGGTGACCGTATGATATTTCCCTCCCGACCGGTCGATATGGGAATATTCCCCTTCAGGGGGGCAAATGGGGGGCGAACGGGGGATATTGCTCTCTTAGGGGGTCGACTAACTGATATTGCCCTGGGGGGTGAAATGCCCCGCCTATAGGATGATGGGCATTGACTCGGAGAGATTGATGTTTGTGAAATGCCAGTCTTGTATGACTTGAATCTGAGATAGGGATAGTGGTTCTGAGTTCGAAAGCAAAAAAATGAGGGGACACTATAATCGTCCCATGGTGCTTGAGCCTTTCCTGTTACGGAGGGACCACCAACTCCCTCGCTCACCCCTAATGTCTACCCCGAGGGATCACCGTATCCCTCGCTTACATGGAGAGGCTGCCACCCCAGATAGTCTATTCCCGGGCTGACACCCGAAAGGCATCCCGTATAATGGCGCACAAACTCCCCGCAGCCTTGGGCCAATGCATCGACCTATCGATGAAATGCTCATAAATTACCAACGCTAGCACATGCATAATACATACAACACTAGCACATACTCACATAAGTTCACATGCTCAATGCATATATATATATATATATATATATATATATATATATATATATATATATATATATTATCATCAACGCTAGCACATGCTCACTGCATAATCAAAATCATGCATAAAACGTAATACTCATCACAACTTTAGATTATGAACAAATAAAGAATTGGTTTGTGAACTTACGTGATTAATTAGACGATTAAAGGATTTCTTGGAAAGAAATTGCGCAGATCTGCTTGCCAACACCACTGGAAAAATTTGTAAGAAGAAAGAATGGAGAAGAGTTTCAAAGCTAGGTTTTTGTGTATATATATGGACCGTCCGCTACATAGTATAGTAGACAGTAAAGCTCATCCGCTACATAATGTAGCGAATAGTGGAGATAAGGACAAAGTAAGAGTCGTGGGGGACAGGACTGATGTGACATGTGTCAGGCAAAAAGTCGTCCGCTACACAGTGTAGCAGACTACTTTTTGCCTGACAATTGTCAGGGTCAAAAAGTTGTCCGCTACACAGTGTAGCGGACGACACGGTAGGGGCAATTTGGTGAAAAATTCCTGTCCACTATACTATGTAGCGGACGGCTGATGAAATTTAAAAAAAAAAGATCTGGTGGACGACCAGATCGTGTTGACAACTACTCTTATTTTGCCCGCACTATCAACAGATCGGCTCTTTCTCTCTCTCTCTCTCTCTATATATATATATATATATATATATATAGACACTATTTTTTGTTAAGTAAACTTTACTGTCTGCTACATTACGTACCAGACGGTGAAAATTATGACATTGCCCCCCTATTGGCCTGAGAATCCCTCTGAGTCATTAAATCCCTTCGAAGCATTTTGATAAAAATTCCCATTCACAATGTACCGGACGCCCGATTTCTTTTTTTTAAAAAAAATCGGATCCGTTCCGTCCATCTAGATCGCATTGGCAACTTGATTTAAGATGCATGCAGAGATAAGGGATCATATGAATATATATATATATATATATATATATATATATATATATATATATATATATATATATGTGTGTGTGTGTGTGTGTGTGTGTGTGTGTGTGTGTGTGTGTGTGTGTGTGTGAGAGAGAGAGAGAGAGAGAGAGAGAGAGAGAGAGAGAGAGAGAGAGAGTGGTGATCTGTTAACCGTGCAGGGAACTTGGGCCAATCTAGCCATCCATTATTTTAAGGATGGACGGCCCAGATCTTTTTTTATTAAAAAAAATCCGCCACACAGTGTGGCAGACGGTCTTTCTAACCAAAATACCCCGCCCACCATCTGCTACACAGTGTAGCGGATGACTTTTTGACCCTGACACTTGTCAACCAAAAGTCGTCTGCCACACTGAGTGTCACATCTTGTGCCCCCTCCCCGGCGGACGAAATTTGATTTGTCATTATCCACACCGTCCCCTACATATATAACCAACAACAAACTCTCAATTTCAAAAGTCTTCTCCCTTTTTTCTTCATCCCTATCTTTTCAGCGGCATTGGTAAGTAGATTTGTGCAATTTCTTATCAAGAAGTCCTTTAATCGTCTAATTAATCAAGTAAGTTTACAAACAAATCCTTTATTTGTGTATAATCTAGAGTTTGTGAGTATTGCGCACGATGTTGATTATGTATTATGCATGTTCTAGCGTTGGCAATTTCTAGATTCCGTGTATGAATATATATATATATATATATATATATATATATATATATATATATATATATATATATGTATTGTGCATTTGCTAGCGTTGGTAATTTGCCAGCGTTTGATAAGAACTTCCAAACTTGATTTTTTTCTTCATAATTTCAATCGCAAAAAAATGGCCTCTAACTCTGGACCAGAAGATCCCTCCGTATTATACAACCAAGCAAATCATATTTGTACATTCATCTGGGATGGCCAAGTAAGATAATTATTTTTTGTTTATTTTCCTATTCTCACGAGCATTGTATACCTTTTGCTTTCTTGAAATAGTCTTTGTTGATTTGTAGGAAAGAGCACCACTCATCACAGTAGAAGTAACCGAACAATTCAAAACGTGGCAATTGAACAAACTTCAAAAAAATTGTTGCGTGAATTTTTTTTGGGATTTTTACTCATGGGGACATTTTTCAGCAACTTGACCAGAACTTAATAGGTGCCCTTGTTGAATGATGGAAAAGTGAATATGTTTCACTTCCATCCTTGAGATATGACAATAACCTTAGAAGATGTTGGGTACATCTTTGGGTTACCGATGACAGGGCGGCCTATAATTGCTTTTAGGTCTTTCGCAACAAATAAAAGAGCTGCTAGAGACTTCTTTACTTCGATACCCGAGAATGAATTTGGTAGTGGTGGGATAAAGTTGAGGTGATTGGTAGACAACTTTCACATCTTGCCGAAAAACTACACGGATGAGATGCTTGTGTTGAACACAAAGGTCTTCCTGCTGTGGGTGATGGGGACAATTCTATTCCCAACGATGATGAAGAATACGGTTCAGACCAAATATTTAGCGTTATTGGGTAACCTGCAAGAGGTTGAGGAGTATGCCTGGGGTGCAGTAACTCTTGCATACTTGTATCGAGCATTGCACAAAGCAACGAGGCCAGACTGCAAGTCTATATGTGCATGTCTCTCATTGTTACAGGCATATCATATAACTCTTTGTAATTATATTTTTTATATTCTTTCAATAAATTTTGAAGATAAAACACCAATATATCTTTGTTCTCAGGTGTGGTCTTATGAACACAAAATTGTCAATGCACCCAACGGTAGGAAGGGAACCAATAATGTGTGGCCTCAGTTATGTGCTTGGGAGTATAGTCGAAGGGAGTTCGACTCACTATCTCCGGGCTAAATACGTTGGGCGCCATACAAATGTTTGACTGGACGGGTGGCAGAGTCATTTGTCTTCATGCTTTTCGGGTTACAATGCACTCCACTGATCCACTTTGAGATCACAGAGTGGCAAATACATGAGCCATTTTGACTGCCTGCAAGGGTTGCCAGCCGATGCCTCAGACATGAGGGTTAACAGGAACCCACCCAGTTTGGGCAGGTGAATGCACTCAAATTGTGTGCTGTTGAAATGGAACTCTGAGGTTCTTGGCAAGACACGCTGGCGATCATTGTGTCAGAGCCAGACCCAGTGGTCAACATTGAGTAGTATTTGGGGTCGTACTATCATATCACCCAGAAGAGAATAGCCCCAATAAGGTGGACAAGAGGCCAAAAGTACCACCCTAGGGGTCAGATCGATGAGCATAGGGCATTTGAGCTGGTAAGTTTCCTAATGCTTTCAATTGAATTTGATCTCGTAGTTTTACATTCAATCTCGTTCGTGTTTGAAGTTACTTATTATTTACTTGGATGTAGGTTAATGCCTCGCTCGCCTTCAGCAAGAAGGCTGAGTGAGCGAAAAGATCTGCTAGATGCCATATGAGTGAATATTCGCTCCTATGTTGAGATATTGGTGCATGGCTGCGGGCTCCTATATGGGACAGCCTTCGGGCGTGAGCCCAAGAATAGGTTATCCAGGGTGGCAGCCTCCCAATGTGAACGAGAGATACAATGATCCCTTGGGCCAGACTTTGGGGGTGAGTGAGGGAGTTGGTGATCCCTCCGTAACTGGGATGGGTGATGCTTGTGGGCTACCATCGGGTATGGGAATGGCTCATTGGGAAGAGTTCAGTGGCCCCTTATTTGCTTTGCATGGGGACTCGAAAGTTACATCACTCTCTAAGACTCAAGTCACACAAGACTTCGACTTTGCACATGTCACCTTCCGGCCTTAGGATACCCGAAGAGCCTCAAGTAGGACAATATCCCCAATCGACCCCCGGTCATTCTCGCTTATCCCAAAGGGCATCTGTTGAAGCCTTTAAAGCCAGCCAAACGTGCCATAATCCAACAACGTTACTTTAGCAAGCCCCCCCAGCTACGATCGAAAAGTGGTGTGAACTGCCCCAATAATATGGATTATTGTCACTCGTGGGTCGGAATGTCTACACTAAGTCTGGGTCGTTGGTTGGAAGATAGTGTGATAACTGCCTACGGTAAACTTTTGATGCGTTGGGAGGGGGATAGGGCAAATGCGTAGTGGATGGTGTAAACACCAAAAAAAAGAAAAATTTAAGTGTTGGAGTCTAATGTTTCTGTTAGGCCGTCCGCTACACTAAACGCCAAAAAAGTTCTAAGTGTTGGAGGCCAATGTTTCTGCTCGGCCGTCAGCTACATAGTATAGCGGACGTCTTAAACACCAAACAAATTCTAAGTATTGGAGGCGAATGTTTCTACTAGGCAGTCTGCTACATAGTGTAGTGGACGACCTAAACACTAAAAAATTCTAAGTAATGGAGCTGTCTACTACGTAGTGTAGCGGATGGCTTAAATGCCAAAAAATTCTAAGTGTTGGAGGCCAATGTTTCTGCTTGGCCGCCCACTACATAGAGTAGCGGATGCCCTAAACACCAAAAAAATGTTTTTGCTTGGCTGTCCACTACATGGAGTAGCGAACGACCTAAACACCAAAAAATTTTCTAAGTGTTGGAGGCCAATGTTTTTGTTAGGTCGTCCGCTATACTACCTAAACCCCAAAAAAATTCTAAGTAATGGAGCCGTCCACTACATAGTGTAGTTAACGGCCTAGACACCAAAAAAATTCTAAGTGTTGGAGGCAAATATTTCTGCTTGGCCATCCGCTACATAGTGTAGGGACGGTCAAAACAAAAAATAAAATAAAAGATTGAGCTAAATGTTGGATGCAATGTTTCTGCGAGAGTACATTAAAATTCTGATGGTAAAGAAACACAATTTGTGAATAACCAAATGGTACAGTAAAATTTGAGTATGAATAAATATCTAGGATTATTATAGGATTATTACAAAGTTTATAGTTCAAATACAATGCCAGCAGACTTGATGGCTCATAAAAGATTATTACAAAAAAAATTTAGACTAAAGGTTCACTGTATCTTCTTCGACATCATCTTCTTCCTCGTCTTGCAAACCCCCTGGACATATCCTCAATGCCTTGTAATGATTCCGCTTGTCATGGTTGGGTATTTTGTTGTACAAGGCACACCTTTTCAGCTTTTTTGGTTGAGTTGCTTGTTCAATAGAGCTCTTCATCCGTATAGATCTCTTACGGTCTTTTGTTTGCTATATAATTGGATCCAAAGGCCTGATATTATCGTCCTCTTCCTCAACTGGCTCATCATCTTCTGATCCCTGTGTAGGCTCAGTGTCAACTGCATTGCTGACTGAAGCTACTTCAAACTGGTCGACGATGAGCTCTTTGCTGGTCTGCTATCTCGCAGAGATGTTTATATCCGGTCATTGTAGCACCGTTTACAGACAAATTTGTAAACATTATCATTAGATGATTATACCACAACATCTCATATTCTTCAAAGACAGTATACGGATGCTCCAGAAATGCAATGGTACTGTGTAACCTGTTTGCAACCTTAGTCCACCGCAGCAAGATGTATTTATCTTGCCTTGATACTCTTTTGCATGAAAAACTGTAGAATGTGTCTACACAACATGCCATGGAACTCAAACTTCGTACAAACATACGTCACCAAATCCGTCTCTGTGTCATGGTTCACCGTATACAGTCTACACACCTTCTGAGAGGCAAGGTCGTTCATCAAGGAATAAACCTTGTACTCACGTGTTGACTTTTCTGTCACCTTATTTATACTGTATCGTCCTGATTTTTCCAGCTCTACTTGGTATTGCATGAACATCTCCTTCGTATAGACTATTGCACCATTCACCTCCAGTGGGGTCTCAAGCAACCTTCTCATTTATTTATATGTGCTTGCAAAGTCTGCAGCCCTTTCTTTCAGGAATATCTATGCAACTGCTTTTAGGGGGGATGTGACGAAACTCTTCAAAGTCATAGTTGTACCTACATAACTATCGAACAAGGCATTCAAAGATTCACTCATGCCCGTCATTTTCATGCCCGCAAAAAAATACCTTCTCGTGTAAACACCAATCCATTGCTCTTTGAGCTCATACAAGTGTTAGAGCCATTCGTGATCTTGCAATGAGTAATCCTCAATAAACTTTTTCCACCTCTCTTCAAATTCCTTAATCGTTAACTACTTGTTAACGCACCTATCAAAATCATGTTTAAAGTCTGGATACTTTGCATACACATGATGCAGACATTCATGGTATTTTTTGCTTATGTGCCAAGTGCACAAGTTGTGTCGAGAATCTGGAAAGACGGTAGTAATAGCCTTCTTTATTGTCAAATCTTGATCAGTGATGATAACTTTAGGTGCTTTGTTGTTCATGGCTTTCAGCCATGTCTTAAATAACCATATAAAAGAACTCTCGCTCCCATCCCTTAACAATGCAAACCCAAACAGGATGGAGTGATAATGATGATTAACGCCTATGAAAGGAGCAAACAACATCCAGTACTTGTTGCTACAATATGTGGTGTCGAAAGTCACAACATCCTCAAAATGCTGATAACAAGTCTCAGATGACCGTCGACCCAAATATTGTGGTAATTCAATGCTCATCGTCAAGTTTATACTCATAGGTAAACTACAGGTCCTCCATCTGCATCCGCTTTAATAGGCTCATTATGGATTGAACATCATTGAGGTCATGTGCGGCTTGTCTTTGGGTTCGGACCACGTTATCAATGTCTGTCGTGTTAAAGTTCAAATTCTAAATTCTCCTATCCTCTTCAGCAAGAACATTAACAATGTCGGTAGGTCCTATTCGCGCATTACTCATTGTGTGAATCAGGCTTCTTGCAAGATTATCCATCTTCTTGTGTTGATGCATCCGACTCACCTTCGTAGGGGTTATTAACAGGTGATTATGTGCCAATTCCAAACTAGCAATAAGCCAATAATCTTCCTTGCGTTTATGACTTACTAACATCTTGACCTTGTAATTCATGCACGCAAAGAAGTTCTTTCTTTAAGGCGCATATCCGTCATCACTATCATCATTTATGGATGTGTTTCTCATTTTGCAATGGGTGTCTGCTCCTATGACAATCATATAACCGAGAGCATTTTTTTTTGTTATGTTGTTTGTTCTAGTTGTCTTGATTCTAATGCCAAAACCAAACCTCAATGAATACACTCGAAAAATATTCTTTGGCTTCTTTTAATATTCGAAATGTTCGCCCTAGATACGGATCACTAGCATCTATTAGGGTGTTCGAGCTTGACACAAAATCAGACATTGTGAAATAAAACCTATGTAGAAATAAATTACGTTTAACTATCAAATTGTAACAATTTTTAGGCATGTAAATTAATTAAAAAATGACTTTTCTTGAACATAACAAATCAAAATTAATTTGATGAATAGACTAATTAAGCATGACAAATATGACAAACTATAGTCTCAAAAAAATTTGAATTCAACAATTATTAATTTCTTGAACATGATTAGAATTAATTTCTTAAACATAACAAATTAAAATCGCTTTGATGAATAGACAAACTTAGCATGCCAAATACAACAAACATAATCTCAAAATAATGCGAATTTGATTATAATTAATTTCTTGAATATAATAAATTAAAATTATTTTGATGAATAGACAGATAAATACAACAAACATAATATCAAAAAAAAAAATTATATAAACATCCAAAAAAATAAAAAATTCACCATTCTATCCATAATAAAATTTCACCGTTCACAAACTTACCTTACTTTAGTGAGGCTTGAAACTTTGTTACTTGAAGCTTGGAATTTAAAGGGAGCTGAAAATGTAGGCAAATGGAGTTCAAAGAGCTGAAAATGGAAAAGGAACTGAGAATTAGGACACTTTTGGGTATATATGTTATGCTGTCAGCCACACTGTCTAGCAGACAGTGTGGGGGGACAAGATGTGACACTTGTCAGTCAAAAGTCGTCCGCCATCCGCCACACTGTGGCGGATGACTTTTTGACTGACAAGTGTAGCGGACGGGCAATGCAGGGTTTTTTTGGTCAAAACGACAATTTGCGCACACAGTGTGGCGAACAATTTTTTTTTATTTATAAAAAAAGATCCTTTAAGAATGGATGGCAAGATCGCACAAACAACTTGGGCCAAATTACCCGCACGGTCAACGGATCAGCTCCCATATCAGATTACACTTACAAGTCTTTTCTATTACAAGTCAACAAAAGGAAGGAAGACGTAAATCTCTTTGGGTCTTTATAGCATTAAAATTACAAGTTATCTGGACTCCACCTATTTGAAGTTGGATAAAGTATATTTACTTTTTTATATTGGTGGTTCAATCATAAGTAGGGTAGAAGCTAGACAATACCTAAGTTGGGTTAAAGTTAAGATATTCTTAATTGTGCAAATGTAGGATACAGTTTGATTCAATTCAATTTAAAACGGTTAAAAAAAAGACTAAATGAACCGACAGAATGAAATATTCAGTTTGAAAAAAGAAAGAAAAAATCAAACCAATTATTTTTTTTAATAGATCGGTTCGGTTTTGCTGGCCGGACCGATTTTAACATTTAATGCTGATCCGAAATTATCATTTAGTTTTTCTCACTCAAATGAGAGTCATAGTACCATGGAGTTTCTTTAGGTAGCTGTTAGCAGTCTGCATTTGATTTTTTCCTTTTTTTTTTCTATTAGATGCAAGAATAGAGTCAATTTATCCACTCATATGACATTGAAATATGTAACTTTGGACAATAATGAATGAGGCCTTTGCTACCAACCAACTGTCATCTTAGTATTTCTATTCGATTTACTTCATATTCCCGCCCTACACAATTAACAATCATTATCTGAGGAAAAAATAATCATTTGTTGTCATTAAATTAGTAACCTGAGCGCTAAAAACTGGGAGTCAATACATGCGTTCCATTTTTTTATCACTTAACTCAACCATATAGCGAGTTCAAGAAATTTAGAATCAAGCAGAGCTCAAATATTAAAAAAATTGTCAACTTTCAAAATTGACTTTGACCTAACCCTTGGTGGAAATGGTGGGTATCATTGTGTTGGTAGTGGCGCTGCCAGCCATAGTGGTAGCCGATGGTTGGTTGTGGTGTTAATGTGTGAAACAAAGAGATAGAGAGATTAAGAGACCGATCGATGTGAGGAGGGGAATAATTTGGGAAAAAAATAAATGCTAAAATTTCTAATCGCCTCTCTTAGTGGTGGTTAGGCAAAATTTTTAGAGAAAACGATGATTTTAGCCCTTAGTTTGGGACGTCGATGGTTGAGATGTGCTAAAAAAATAGTAAATACTTCAACGGTGAATGTGGGTCTGACCCTATAAAAAGTAGGTAAAATCATAAAAGTGGTCCCTTATATCTGGGATTAACTTTTAAGAGGTCTTTAAACTTTGATTTATTTCATTGTAGTCCTTTACTTATGCTTCTATTTCCTATTTGATCCGTAAGTCGTACGATATGAAAGAAGGCAAATTCTAGAGATAACATCAGAAGATCACCATAAAAATATTTTCATGTATAGTTTTATAACGTTTTTTTAATCTTTTTCTATCATAGTTGCGCCCAAGTCTAAGCACGTGCTAAGGTTATCGAACCAACCAACTCTTACACGACCGTCAAATTAACACCAATAAATTTTGTATCTCCACTGTTGCACCATGACTCTAGCCTGGAACGATGACCTGCAAAGCTGAAAATGAGTGACTGCCGAGTAGGTTTCTCGGTGGAGAACTTTTTGATACTTAAGTTAAAGCACAGTTACAGGGTAGAAATCTGAAAAAGCTGGAAAATACTATCTGTGTGTGTAGTCGTTTGTGTACTTGGGAATAGTCCTTTATATATCTTTAGGTAGAAGATCCCTAGTAGGACTGGCAGTGGGCCAGTAGGATTGGTGTTATGATCCTTAAGGATCATATCACGATCTTTGAGGACTCTTTTAGAATCCTAATTCTTGAGAAGATAATTATCAATCTCGTAAATTGACTTAGTTTGGCTGGAATACTGGGTGTCCCCCAATTATTAAAAGTTTATCTTTGAATTATATCACCCACCAAACTGCTGATGCTTCAATTTTAATTGTTCGTTAAGGACTTAATGACCAAATAAGAAACGAAAGCTCAGATAAAAGACCTAAATAAAATAAGTTAAACTTTAAGTAACTTTTAAAAATTAGATCCAAACATAAATGAATGAACCAATCAACACTACCAAAACTCTTTTTTTATTGGGCTAATTACACCTATGTCCCTGAGGTTTGGGGGTAATTACAGTCAAGGACACAAAGTTTCAAAATGTAACATTTCGTGACCAAACGTGTTTCAAATGTATCAGCCGTGTCCATCCGTTAGGGTTCCGTCCAAAAAGTGTATTTTTTTGCTGATGTCATCAATACATATTTTTAAAATGACGATACTACCCATTTTAAATTAATAATTCAAGCCTTAATTAAAGATTAGGGTTTTAAAACCCAAAATTAGGGTTTTGTTGAAACCCTAATTTGCAAATTAGGGTTTTTCCGAAACCCTAATTTCCAAATTAGGTCCAATCCCTCACCCCCGACAGCCCTTTCCCTCCCCGCCGGCAGTCCCCTTCCCAACCGGTAGCCCCTTCCCTCACCCCGGCAGCCCCTTCCCTCCCCGCCGGCAGTCCCCTTCCCTCCCCGCTGGCATTCCCTTTCCCTCACCCCGACAGCCTCTTCCCTCCTCGCCGACAGCCACTCCCTCACCCCGGCAGCCTCTTCCCTCCCCGCCGACAGCCCCTTCCCTCACCCCGACAACCTCTTCACTCCCCGCCGGCAGTCCCCTTCCCCGCCGACAGCCCCTTCCCTTCCCTCACCCTGACAACCTCTTCCCTCCCCGCCGGTAGTCCCCTTCCCCGCCGACAGCCCCTTCCTTCACCTCGGCAGCCCCCTTCTCCTCCGGCAGTCCCTTCTGTTATTCGCCGAACAAAGCAGATCCACCACCGACGACGTCGCCGTCGCTCTTCCCCTCCATCTCTTCTCTTCTCCCCCGCAACAGGGGTGTGGCGATTGGGGGCTGTCCTTGACCCTGTTCTGTTCATCCAGAAGTGACAGAAATGGGGTTGGGGGCGGGGGGTGGGGGCGCGGGGGGGGGGGGGTGGGTGCTGGGTGTGGGGAGAGGAAGAATAATCAGTAAATTAAGTGGGTAATTTATTTTAAAGTCAGGGTAATAAAGTCATTTTGTTAAAACCGTTAGAATTTTTAGGGTTCCGTTTGTCAACGGACATAAGTGTTACATTTTGAAACTTTGTGTCCTCGAGTGTAATTACCCCCAAACCTCAGGGACACAGGTGTAATTAGCCATTTTTTAATTTATCACAAAAAATATTGGACTATCGAATGATGTGATACTCTGGTTAATATTTCCAAAGAATGTATCAAAATTAATGAGAAACAACTTGGTGCAGTCTTACCGGTATTTAAACCTCGCTAAAATTGCTCTGTCATCTCTTTTTCAATTTTTAGTGGCAATTGTAGGCACTTTCATGTCGCTAGAAACTCATTAGCTACAGTTACCCACTTAGCATCATGCTTCAAACTAAACTTAAAGACTTTAAAATACTGGGAATGTGATGACTGATGAATGATAACAAGCTCTCTCTCCCAAAAAAGATAAAAAAGCCACCCTCTCCTTGACACAGTTTCTGTGTCTCTGTCGCCAACGCCAGTTTAATTTGGCGTGTGGTGGAATGGTTGAGTAGGTCTCTGTTGTTGAGTGGTTTTTCTAGTGTTGTCTTTGTGTTAATTTCATCTTTGTGACTGTGATGGCTGTTATCCTTGGTTGTCTCTGCACTTTCCTACCATTGGAAGGCGTCTTCTGGGATTGGTCGCATATGTGGGTAAGGGTTTCGATTTGGGTTGATAAGGTTGGTTGGGTAGCACGGTGGCAGCTGCTGGGTACAGGAACGTGGGTTGCTGCGTGGTGGGTTTCGCGATTGGTGGCCAAAGAAGGGAAGTTTGTGGGTTTTGGGCGTGTGGCCGAAGAAGGGAGTCTGTGGGTTCGGGTGTGGTGACCAGAGAAGTGAATATGAGGGTTTTTGGTGTGATTGTTGGAGACAGGAATATGTGGGTTTTGGGAGTGGTGGTCGAAGAAGGGAGTCTGTGAATGGATTATTATCCTTCTAGGGTTTGTATCCCCATTCCCCATTCACAGAAAGGTTGGTGGGCTTGTTGACAATGGTGGTTATCGCTGTGCTTTGGGATGTCAAGGTGCTCCGACAATGGGTGTTCGTGGTGGTGGTGGTTCTGGTCAGGATTTGGAAGGATGTTCCGATGGTTGGGTTTTGGGGCTGCGGTGGTGGTTGCGATGGCGGTTTGTGGACTGACAGGGTGGAGCGGCCATTCCTGGTCCGTTTCCGATGCCGCTTCTTAGTGGCCTTTAGGATAGTTGACAGGTAGTAGCTTCAGGCACTGCATGAGGTGAAGGTGCCGCGTGGAGATGTACGTGCGGTTGGGCTGTCCTGATGTCTAGCATGTGGCTTGGCTTCAGGTGGCTGTGGATGACAGCTGACTACGATGGGTGACTTGTAGTTGTTGTGTGTACGTTTGGCTTTTGTTTAGCTTTTGATTGGTTGTTCTTTTTTAGTTATATCTATTTTGAGTTTTTGTTTAGCTTTTGTAGTTAATTGTTTTAGCTTTTCTTTAGCTTTAATTTATCTTATTTCAATTAGTTTTAGCTTGTATTAGCTTTTTATATTTAATTAGTATTTAATTTTACTGTAATTCTTATTGGACGGAGATATCATCCAACTGCTATCCTATCCTAGATCAATGGTAGACTTTCTACCTCTTTTCACAAAAAACAAAAAAAAGCACTTAGCACCACCTTCACATGCATTTAAATTTGTAGTTAGCCGTCTCTCTAGCGTTGAAAGAAACAGGACACATGCACATGCAAACCTCAAGCTACCTTCAGTCTAAAGAAATGTATTTGTCATTAATTTTCCGGAAAAGTCGTCTCTTCTAACCAAATTTCATTCATTGCTTCGTAAGAGATTTAATCACAGCCGCTAACCCGTTGCAATCCGTATATAAATGACTCCTCTAACTTTTCTTTCTTGTAATTAAAAGAAGTGTCTAACCATATTTCACTTTAAGCAAAACCAACTGACCTCTCTTTGCATACCATTTTTCATGCTTATAGCAACCATCAAGTTGAAGGAAAAAGGTTGAAACCAAAATCTATCTAATGTCACGGCTCAAAACTTTAATGCGCAATAGCTCAACGGTTATGACATAACAATGTACACCTAATTCCATGTACGTCACGTCATGATTGCATCGCATAAATAGTCGAACAGTTTTATTATTATACGAAGAACGGTCTTCCACACTTCTTATCTCGTTGTCTAAAGTTTAAAGTGTCTTACAAACAAAGATAGGTGCTCAAGGGACGGCTAATTTAAATCTTTTTAACGACAGTAAAAACTTAGACGACATTTGTATACAGACCGCACCTCTGCATGAGGATCCCGATCCTGATTACACGTAGAATGAGAGGTCAGTCTCTATCATGATGCACGAGATCGACTTCATAAACCATCCACATAAGATAGTGATAAGACCCAACTCCAGAGGTAGCACTGCTAGCACATCAAAACTGGATCGCTCTCTATCTTCCATTAATTAGACAACCGTTTTTGTCTGCGGATGTGTATAACTTATTTTATCTTCACCTTAACTGATCATTTCTATTCGTTTCCCCTTTTACTAGGTCCAAATAACGAATTATTAATCTTCATTCTACCTCTTACTTTGGTTTTGCAACTTTTTTGTCCTACCAAGTATGTTAAGCATGACTTATATAATAGTTGTGTCAATTTTCTAAGAATTTGACTTTATTTTTTAGAGCTAATGTTAACTTAACGTGATATTAGAATTTTTATTGTGCAAGGTCCTACGCTTGATTCTTCCCTATTGCAAATATGGTCTCATTTTAGAAGAGTAAAATTTAAATTCTATTTGTTTGTGTATTGGGTAGTGATGCACTTTGATTTATATATATATATATTTTTCTAATTTGCCTCTTTGAGATGCTATCCAGGGCTGTATTTGGGGATGAGTATTAAGCATGATATATTTAATTTGGTTCATTTTTTTTTTACTATCTATAATTTCTTGTGCATACGATAACATAAAATACTATTAACTTGGCGCTCTCATACTTTCACTCCCACTTCCACTTGAGAAATTACGATACATGTAATGTTGTGATCCTGACAAATTGTTGCAACTCTTGAGCAACTAATTGACCGTGGTAGATAGAAGATTAATAGCCATAATCTACTTTTCATCATTTAATTAAACTCCAATTTTACCACTAAAAAATCTTTAGAAAGCATTTTTTTTCATGTCTTTGAATGACACATTTTTAGTCTTTAGTGACACAAAAAGCAGTGAAACTATGTAGTGTAAATACTAATTTCCTACTGATATTGATGGTTTATAAAAGAAAGTTTTCATTGCAATGAGTTGAAAAGCCAGAACAACTTTAATGTAACGGTTATAATGATGACGTGGTGTAATGAACGGACAAGACAAGAAAATGATACGACATTGACTCCTATTTTCTTGAAATCCTTCGCTTCCCTTTGAATCCACGAGCCAATTACACCACGACATCATCTATTGATTACCATAAATAAATACTCAGCTCCCTCTGCAAATCGAAATCAAAATCGAAATCAAAATCAATTCTTCAATTTCTTTTTATTTTCGAATGCGTAGTATATACAAGAAGTTGTGGTGCACTTCAAAAGGTGAAAGTAATTTAAACACAATTCTTTAGTGTACATATGTCCATTTTAAGTACTACATAGTGAGCTACGGAATAATATTTTTCCAAATAATAAATTGGATCCCAATTTGGGCACAGTAATTAATTCTCTCAAAAGATGTGAGGATGACAATTTTGAAGTAGCCATAAGCATAACGGCGATCTATATTCCAACAGTTGAACTACAAGCAGTCACGTCCTTTGAAAAACAACTCTTTGAAATCAAGGATGGAATTCTTTATCACTATCAAATTGCGCCACACACCAACTAAGCAATGAAAGCTTGCTATCTGAGACCATGATGACGAACACACGGCCTATTAATTGGATCAGGCAAGCAGTACCTTTGATAATGGCCGAGTATGATACGGATCTCGGCCTTCACGCTTAACCCGAAGTCCAAGGATGCAAGGTTTATATATAATACACACCCTGTGGAGCAAGTACTCCCACAACAATCAATTTTGATGATGGATAGTTTGGCACATTTATGGTAACATTCGCACACTCTTCTGTTGCTAATGAATGCACCATTAGCAACAAAAATTGGAGAAATCTTCAAAATAGTGTAAAAAGAGCCTGGATGGTGGGGGAAAAGGATTAGACACGATACAAATTTCATGTCTGTAGTCACGGCCTCATACTTTTCCCAACTCTATGACCAACTTGACTGTAATTTATTATTTTATCCTATCCTCAGGGACCTTGAGGATACCTAAAATTTAACCCTTGTGTTAAAATGTGTGTTTGCGCACGCATTATGGTGGTTGTTGTAAGGGTGGAAGGATCGTACATCAGCGAAGTAGAGGTATCAGATGATAAAATCTCATGTCACGTAATGGTCATCTAACAAATCTTTAAATAATATGAATTTAGGTGTTTGAAGTTTAATGGACATCGAAGGATCTCATAGAAAAATGCAACGATAAGTACGCACCGATGGGGGTTGCTTTAAACCCACCATTTACGTGCTATCTCAGTCACCAGAATACATCAATGAGTCACATAACGGATGGATTTTTATAGTGGACAATTGAATGTTCTTAATAGCAGGAATTTAATTTCCTGAGAGGTTCTTGCTGGAGTTTGGTTGGCACTAAAACTGGATCCGTTAATTATGCTTGAATGCTTCTCTGCTGCACGGATTCGTCAATAAATAAAGGCATTCCACGTCTCTCATTATTATTATGGAGCTTAGGTGCTTCTAGCTTTGATGGACATTGATGGAACTTTACAGGAAAATGGAAGCAACATTAATTTATTCATAGATCGGTTGCTTTGAACACCACTGTTTACTTGATATTTCAGGTTTAAGACGTCTGTGTATGTTATGATGTAGATTGATCTTGAAAATGCTTGGGAAACAAAGTTTGAAACTTGGTAGAATCGAGACCTCGTCGGAGGTGATGGAGTAGCTTGAAGCAGCCCGTCGGAGATAGTCTGGTTTACTCACTCGAATTAGAACAAAGAACAAAACAAGAATATTTTATATATCAAACATGTGATAATAGATAATGATACAAATTATAATAATATTCAAACATTACAAACATGTATTCTATCATAACTAAACTAAGCCAACAATCTAAACACCCCAATCCTATTCAAATCTTTAAAATATTCTGTTAATCTACAAATGGGTCAATAAACTCCCTCAAGACGAAGAGGGCGGTAGGAGACCTTCAGCTTGCTAGAAAGGAATCGGTGCGGTGGACATGAGAGACCATTAGTGTATGTCCGCAATATAATCCTTGTAGACATGAAATGAACTTGAAACTCCTTGCCCTTTACTTTATTGCAAACAAAGTGAAAATTGATTTCAATGTGCTTCACTTGAGCAATGAAAAACTGCATTAGCTGATATATAGGTAGAACTGAAATTATAAAACCAATAGAGGGGGGGGGGGGGGGGGGAGAGGGGGGGGTAGGTGCGTGATATGTGTATTAAGCCTGGACATCATAGCTCTCGGGTGTAACAGCTAGTATGGGGGTCGTTGATAACTTAGCTGTAGATACCCCATTTGTATAGTTACTCTTAATTAAATAAATAGTGGACTTTATTACTCTATCTTACATAATTCGATCGTTTTTTTTACACGCAGAATAAGGATTTAGGTCATATATTGTATATTTCTCATTCTACCATTCAGAGAGAGGAGGAGAAGAAAGTGAGTAAAAAAAAAGGAACATGAATTACTGGAGTGTTAAATGTAGAGAGAAATTGAGTAAAAAAGTGTAAGAAGATAGGCCAAGAGAGAGGAAATGAGTTTATGAAGAGTTAAATATGAAGAGAGAAATTGAATAAAAAAAGTGTAAAAATGGTAAATATGGGAAAACACCTAGAGAATTTTTCTTAATTTGGAAAGTGAGTAATTCTTATGGGACAGTCCAAAAAGAAATATGATCAATTTATGTAGGACAGAGGAAGTATGAATTAGAGGGCATTTTTGAGATTAGGCTTAGTGAACTATTTCCCGTAAAACCAGAGTCCAGCTACGACAGTTTTGATTCTTGTTAGTCTTGCCGAATACGTAGGTAATTCGACCCTGCTGTCGAGTTCAAGCCTAAAAATCTAAAAATAAACTGACGGTTGATTTTATTATATTTTGCATGCTATATAAGGCCAAAAATCAATAGAAATAAAGTAGAAAGCGTGGCGGGTGCCTAACACCTTACTGCTATATAACTTACCTTGAACCCATCTTCCAGTTATTGATAGAGTAGTCGTTCTTTTGGACACTTTAGAGTCATTTTTGGATTTTTTTTAATTTTCTCTATTTTTCCTAATTAAATAAAATGACGACTCTATGACAATCCTTCTTGCGTTAGGGATTTTTTCTGAGGCGGTTCGCTACAGTGGTGACCCTGCTAGGGACAAAAAAAAAGATGATTAGACTTGAACTTAGGGGACAGTTCTATCCTTGGAGTTCATAGTTAGGGCATTGAGGTCTGGAGGATCATCAGCACTCTTCATCCAGACGATTTGGGACTCAAGCTGCCGCCACTGTTCCAGAACTACATGCGGTTTCATTTCTTCATCGTTGGATTCATATTGTCAATCGAACTCTGACCTTTCTTCTGGTCATCTTTCTTTTCCTCTCTTACCTCACCCTCATGATCTTTCTTACCTCCTTCTTGAGGTTGTCAATTTCCTCAGCAGTTCAAGACTCCTGATCTGTCAAAATTTGCAAAACCGTTCAGAAAATCCTTCATTACTTCACCGACAATGCGGATTAAATCTATGATATGTGGTAATTTCTCAGCCATTGGACTTTGTCAGAGTTTTTGGATGGTTCCCGATATATACCATCATGGTTAGTCTTAAATATAGGGAGAAATTTATAAAAAATTTAATTGCATACACCAAATAAATTGAGATGACTGGCTCAGACCTGTGTACCATGACTATCTTTGACCATTACCACACATTGTTTAAAACCCTAATGGGATCCCTCATTCATATTGAAGATGCCATCAATAAGGGAACCATCTATTGTGAGTCAAAGTCATGGGTATATCGAGCCGAGGTGACAAATTCGAATGCACAACCCAAGCTAGTCACTGCCAACAAAGTAAAAAATGTGCAAGCATCCCCAGATAATGTTGTGGAAGGTTACTGCAGAGCATAAGAGGAAGTTTATGCCGTTGAATGTGCCATTTTTGAAAGTGTTTGAGCAATTGTTAGAAGGGGTACGATATCTAAGTTGTGTCCTACCCTTATGCTAATAGTAATATTGGAAGGATATGATGTGCAATGCTTTTTGTGGCAATGACAAAGGAAAAGGACATTCCACGGTGAGATGCATAACATTCTGAGATGCCATACAAGATCTTACTAACAAGGGCGAAGTCTCCCTGCCCGTGAAGCTGAATGTCCGTAAAGAACCCTTACCACCAGATGATTAAGTGCTAAGATAGTTGAAGAAAATCCAAGCCAATATCTCCATTTAGGGATTGTTATTAGCCTCACACTCCAACTAACAAGCCCCCATCAAACTACTTACCAAGGCCCAGATATAGATCCAAACCCAGCCTGAAGACTTATCCTAAGTGCTAGGGCTATACATTATAGAAACGTTATTTTTCGAAAAGACTTGCCTAAATTAGGATTCAACCACAATGACTCTTTCCATATTACTATGACAGCACTTGATAAGAGGGTACCTTTAATCCTCGTAGACCATGGTTTTGCCTTTAATGTTTGTCCCCTACGCATAGTTCAAGACCTCGGCATTGACCCCTCAGAGTTTATCCTTTCTAACCAAGCCTTCTGAGCCTACGACAACACTCGAAGAAAAGTGATTGGTACGGTCAAACTCCCGATGACTGTTGGAACGCCAATTTCAAGGTTGAGTTTCAAGTTTTGTATATACCTATCACGTTTAATCTCCTATTAGGAAGACCATGGATACACTGTGCTGGTGCAATCCTATCTATATTTCACCAAAATTTTAAATTCGTTTTGGATAAGGTTTTTTTCACAATTATAGGGGATTCATTAGTAACCTTAGATCGGCCAGGTTAGGAAAGACAAAGATAGTGTTGAGATACCCCATGACCCATTGGATGTTTTACTCTATGAATTTATAATGGATTACCCAGTACATTGTCTAGAATACGAGGAGGTTTTTAACGGTGAAAACTTCTTCATCTTTGCCCTTTATAGTAAAAAGACAGTCCTTCTTGTGATGAGAAAGTTTTACTACTTCCCCAGAGAAGGGTTAGGCTAGAATTGCCAAGGAGTTCCCAGCTTTTTAGAAGTCAAGAATAAGAAAGATCAGTTAGGCTTAGGGAATAAGCCAACCAAGAAGGATAAAAAAAAGCCATCAAAAAAATTGCCCAGGCCAAGAAGGACAAAAAGAGTGGACAACACGTGAACGTCAAAGGTATAACCAAGGTCCCCACCGTGAAAAGATGTAGCATCAAAGAAGGAGAAAGTGAATCTTTTTGTGGACTTTCAGAGACCGTTTATAATGTTAAAACAAAGAAACAGATTGAAGGATGGAAAATACTCTATGAGTGTCAATGGGTTGAAGACCCTCGAACTTCTAATCTTAACGAAGCTGAGTACCGAGGAAGTCTCTGATTGGATGGATTTGATGGAACATGAGGGAATGATAGTTTGCTTCATTGATATGCATATCTTTGTGCTTATCTGTAAAGAGGATTACTAGATCGAGGACCCAGCAAACCTAATCACTCTGGCACAGGGCAACGCACAGAATTGGATAATTGAGTATGGACCGTCGACTGTGGGAGAGATTATTAAAGGAAGTCTTGCTGCCAAAGATGCTCCGGAACCGAAAGACTTGGATGCTTATATCACCTTTGTCAATCTAAATATGCTCAATCACTATGTTTTTCCAGACTATTTGATTGATAGTTAAGATGACGATTGATTTTGATTATTCCTTGGTTGTTGATATAGGTTATGACAAAATTAATCAATGCGGTTAATGGACCTGGAAGAAAAAATATTTAAAAGAACTAATGCAAGATATAGAAAACTGGGAATCTAGTCGTGTCAAGCCAGTGGTCGAAGAAACAGTTAAACTTGTTAGCCCTATGATTGGATAACCTAAGCTTACTTCTTGTTTTGATGATAACTACACATTTATTATATCCTAATGTGTACCTTGAGTGGATTCCTAGTAGGTATATACATACAAACTCATGAAGACACATTTGAGGAGCTGGATAGATGAATTAAAGCTAAAGAAGCTTAAAGCTTTAGTGGACATGTCATAGAAACTTCATCAAGTCCAATATCAAAGAGCAACAAAGAATACATAGCATAAGTTTCTATGGATTATGATTGATCTTTACTTTTATGTAAGTAGTCGTGGTTTGATGCTCAGATTGATGACAATGACCTAAAATGGACACCATGTACATTACATGTGAGTTTATAACCTTTCAGAAGTGTATTTTTTGAAACTGATTGAAATTTAGAGGTCATTCAAAATTTTCAAAAATGTTTCTGATGCTAATATTTTCATATTTTTATAAATCATTTTATTACCTTTTTAACCATAAAACAGCGCTTCAATCCAATTTTTCTTGAGAAAGTTATGCCAAAAATAAAAACAGGAGTTTCGTGAGGCAGTCGAGAAATAGGTAGTAAGTGAATGCAGTAAACTACATTGTAAATGCAATCGACTTTATTGACCGTTTCGTGAGGTAATGACTAGTGTTGCCCCAAGTCATGTCAAATCTTCCACAACGCCTGTATTTGATATCCACCCTAAGCCTCCATTCATTAGAGAAATATCAAGGTTCAGAGATTAAACTTTTGTCTCTTCATCTTCAGATTTTATATCATTAAAGAGAGCATCTTTGTGAGCGATTCTTTGATTGAGAGTGAGCATTCTTCAAGTCATTAATTCTCTCATCTCTCTATTTTACTAGAGTTTCATTCATACTCGTTTCCTTTCAAGATGATTTTTGTGTACACAATTAAAATGATTGTGATCAAGGCTTGGGTTTGTCAAATCTTTGGTGAATTTTATGGATTCAAGAATTATGCTTGGTGTGGGGATATCACCAAGTGTTGTAAGGGTTTTAATATTAACCCCAAAAAAAGATTGTTGCTAGTGGATTCTAGTGCTTTTGCAAGGGAGAGGTGGATGTAGGCTTGATGGTAGTTCAAGCCGAACCATTTAAATCTCCTTATCAAGTATCTCTAGCTTAATCTCTTTACTTATTTCTCTATTATTGCTTGAGATTGTGTGGATAACATCTTCATTGAAAATATTGTTTGATTTAATTAAGATTCATTACTGTGCTTAGACTAAATTCCCCATTATCTTTCAAAACCCTATTCACTTCCTCCCCCTTCTAGGATTGTTTTATGGGTTTTAAATGGTATCAGAGCCTGGCTCTTGATTTTTTGGTTAGCATCTAGAGAGTTAAAAGATCATGGAATTTTCTAGTCTTGAGAGGAGCTCTAGTACTAGACCTTCACTTTTTGGTGTGTCTTCGTAATAGTACATGGAATGAGTGTTGACTTATCGATTTTGATGATTCCAAATTTATTATCTTTAACATTAATCTGACAACATTATTAAGATAAACATTTCAGAATTTATCTTAATCAAACAAAGACAAGATCATGCCTTGGACAAAGCTTGAAGTTGGACTTGGATTTGGGATTCAAAGACTCGGACTACATTGAAGATGCAAGAACCTAAAGTCTATTTTATCCATGTTAGCATTTCTAAGTCCTTCTTAAAAGATCTCACAAAAATTCAAGTAAAGAACCAAAACTGAAAGTTTCAGTCGAAGGCAAACAATTTGCATTCGACTCAATTGTGCAGTTCTTTTGTTATAAAGGATTTTTCAGTCAAAGCAAAACTTTTTAGTTGAAGCCAAACTTTTCTTCCAAAGCAAAAGTTTTCAGTCGAAGCCAAAAGTTTTCAGTCGAATGAAATGGCGTTTTCAGTTGACTCAATTCGTCAGTGTATTTACCATCTCTTCTCACTAAGTTTTTAGTCGACCGATTTCTCTATGTAGTACTTTCAGTCGAATCAAACTTATGTTTGAGTCGAATCATTTTTTAGGCTTTCCCTTCATAACGGTTCACTTTCCTAACGAGTATAAAAAGAGGTCCTTGAGAGCAGTTAACATACTTCTTGTGAATCTTTTTCAATACTCTCTCTAACTCATCTAAAAAAACTCTCTCATCTTGTTCTCTCATTCTCATCTATTCTTTGTTGAGTGAGTTCTTCTTTGAGATAGTTTATTGTAAGATTCTTGGTTTGGTTCTTGAAAGAATATAGATCTTCCCACCTAAGAAGGCTTAGTCTAAGATTATTCATTGTAACATCTACTCAAGAAGGAGTTTGTTTGTTGTATTCCAATTGTAATTCTCTTTTCATTTATAAACTGTTGGAAACCTTGGAAGGGTTTTGAAAGTTGTACTGCTGTTTGAGCTAGCACCCGAAGCTTTAGTGAAAGGCTCGAGTAGGTCTCCCTTGTGTGGAGTGCTCGGGGACTAGACGTAGGCTGGTGGGACCGAACCAGTATAAATCTCTCTGTTGAATTATTATTGTTATATCTATCATTACTTTGTAATGTCGTTTTCATTTTATACTCAAAGTTGTAAAACACCTATTCACCCCCCTCTAGGTGTATTTAGGGACCTACAATAAGATGAGAGTACTTTTAGAGTCTTTAGACTTTGAAATGTGAGGAATCATTAAAGATGACCTTTCTGTTCCCACCAAGTTGATTATGAATAAGCTTGTGCCGAAGGAAATCCAAATTTGGTGACTATGATAAAAATATACTTTGCATGAATTCTAGAGTTGAGAATTGTCTTGTTTATCTCTAAACAGAAATGACCTCAATTGAGTTATTATGAGTAATTTGGCTAAGAGTATGTGGGATACACTTCAAGTCACTCATGAAGGGACCAAATATTCAAAGATAAATTTATGGCATAGAAAATATGAAATGTTTCAAATGTTTTTCCATGAATCTATTACTAAAATGAATTTTCATTTCATTAATATTGTTAATACTTTGAAACAATTAGGAAAAGATTTCTCTAACGATGATCTTCTGAGAAAGGTAATTAGGTCATTACCTAGAGAATGGGATGCAAAAATCACCGCAGTTTAAGAATTAAAGGATCTCAATGCCATCCCGTTGGATGAAGTAATTTTGTCCTTGATGACCTATGAAATACAATTCGAATCATCCAGGAAAAAAGGTCCAAGGAAGAAGAAAAAATGCATTGCTCTTAAAGCTTTATCAATGATGGATCAATTTTCAAGTGAAGAGGAAGAAGACTTGAATAACAAAGAGATAGACATACTTGCAAAGGAATTCAATGAGTTTTTTAAAATGAAGAAAGTTAAAAACTCATACAAGAGCAAGAATGATTCAAGTATAGAGACTACCTCATGAAGAATAAGAAAAAAAAAGGGTCAAGAAAGAAGCACTCCATAAAGACATCAATCGAAGCTATCGTTTGTAGTGATAATGACTCAAGTGGAGATGAAGGTGGCCATTTCGATGATGGAAATGCAAATATGTACTTTATGGCTCAAAAAGATGATGATGTCATGTAGTGATAGTGATAGTAATTGCTCCAATGATGATATTTGTGATGCTTATGCTCTTTTATATGCAGAATTCATGAAATTAGCCCAGAAAAATTGTTCTTTGAAAAACAAGTGCATGCGATTTCAAAAGAGTTAGATGACTTAAAAAGTGAAAATAATGAGTTGCAAGCCAAGAATGAATGCATATCTCAACCATCTCTATGTGGGACATATGAACAGTGATTTGGTTCATTTGATTATGAAAATTCCTAGCACAAAACAAATCTCTTGTGACATTTTGATTTTAGAAAAAATAAAACGAAGATTTGAAACTTGAGATTTGTGATTTGAAAATTTTATTGATGGTCAAAACAACTTGGATGTCATGCCTGGATGCCGAAGAATTGGCCTAAACAAAGGTGGTGTTGGATTAGATTCCTTCACCTTACCTCGTATTTTTTTAACAAAAACAAGCAAGGTTGAATGTTCATACAAGACAACCGAAGAATTATCACACACTATTTACATATTGTGGCCGGTGCTACAGGAAAGAGCATACGATTAGTTATTGTCCTTGTAGAATTGTTTATGTTGGAGGTGTAAAGAAAATGTGGGTTGTTAAAGAGTTTCTTAATGTTGCTACGACTAATACTTATGGACTCAAGAAAATTTGGGTACCAAAAGTTAGACCTAAATTGTGATTGTAGGTTGTTCAAAGCAAAGGCAAATAGCAACAAAGAGATGGCTCTAAGAAAAATTTGAAAAGGAAGAGCAACAAGCTAAATCTAAGGGGGAGTAAGAATTTCAAGATTGGAGATGATACTTTAAATGAGGAGAGCCTTAAAGCTTGTCAAAGAAAATGGACTTCAAAATAATTCCTCATTATATTGAATCCTCGGTAATTCATCAAGAGGGTAAAAGTGGATGATCCAACATACTGCTATGTGCTAAACTTATACACATGAATCATCCTTAAATTTCCATACTTATTTCTCATGATATAAATAACTTTCTTATTAAGTACTCATGCAAACTATGATCTAGATTGTGAGTCCTTAATTCTTTACTTCTCCATATTATGATCTTGGATACCTGTAGGATTTAGATAACGATGAATGGTCCTCTTGCACTTACATAGGAAACATTGATTGTTAATTCTTTACTTCTCCATATTTGATACATTTTACCTTATATAGAATCAATGTTTGTCATCATAAAAAAGGAGGAGATTGTTAGCCGTATGATTGGATAACCTATGCTTACTTCTTGTTTTGATGATAACTACACATTTATTATGTCTAGTGTGTGCTTTGAGTGGATTCTTAGTAAGCATATACATACACACTCATGAAGATACATTTGAGAAGTTGAAGAGATGGATTAAAGCCAAAGAAACTTAAAGCTATAGTGGACATGCTGTGAAAGCTTCATCAAATCCAATGTCAAAGAGTAACAAAGAATGCATAGGCTAAGTTACTATGGATTATGATTGATATTTACTTTTATGTAACTAGTCTTGGTTTGATACTCAGATAGATGACTATGACCTAAAATGACCTTCGAACATCTTGTGCATTGCATGTGAGTTCATAACCTTTCACACAAATGTATTTCTTGAAAATGAGTGAACCTTGGAGCTCACTTAGATTTTATCAAAAAATTTTGGGTTAATATTTTTATATTTTGATAAAACTTTTCATTAGCTTTTTAACACAAAACATTGTCTCAATCCGATTTTTCTAGAGAAAGTTATGCTCAAAATAAGAAAGGGGTTTCGTGAGGTAGTCGAGCAATGAGCACTAAAATGCAGTCAACTACATTGTGAATGCAGTCGACTTTATTGACCGTTGGGCGAGAAATAATGACTAGTTTTGCCCAAAATCATGCCAAATATTCCATAATGGCTATATTTGATATCCTATAAAAATGATTTGGGCTTCATCATTCACCATAGAAACCACATTCTAAGCCTCCATTCATTAGAGAAACATCGAGGCTCATAGATCATTTCTCTCTTCATCTTCATGTTTTTACATCATTAAAGAGAGTAACTTTGTGAGCAATTCTTTGATTGAGAGTAAGCATTCTTCAAGTCATCAATTCTCTCATCTCTCTATTGTACTAAAGCTTCATTTGTACTCATTTTCTTTCAGGAGGGTTTCTTTATACGCAATTGATCTTTGTAAAAAGATTGTGATCAAGGCTCAGGTTTGTCAAATCTTAGGTGAGGTTTATAGATTCAAGGCTTATGCTTGGTGTGGGGATATCATCAAGTGTTGTAAGGGTCTTGAACTTGACCCAAAAAAGATTGGATTCTAGTGTTCTTGCAAGGGACTTCCTTGAAGAGGTGGATGTGGGCTTAAAGGTAGTTCAAGCTTAACCATTTAAATTTTCTTATCCAGTATCTCTAACTCAATCTCTTTACATATTGCTCTATAATTACTTGAGATTCTGTAGATAGCATCTTCATTGAAATATTGTTTGATTTGATTGAGATTGATTATTTGCTTAGTTTAAATTCCCTATTATCTTTCAAAAATCCTATTCAACCCTTCCGCTCTAGGATTATTTTATTGGTTTCAAAACTTAATTTGGGCACACCCAAAATGTAAAAGAAATCAAAATAGGGTCTAGCCTAGATGAGTGTGTGGGTGAGAGAGAGAGAGAGAGACCTTAGGAAATTTATCGATGTATTTACTTTGTCATATAATGACATGCCCATTATAGACCCGTCAATTATGGAACACCACTTTGGCTACCCTACACAAAGCCAAGTCGTCAAGCACAAGCTCTTAAAGTTGAGATCAGAGTGGTCCCTTAAAATTAAGAAGGAGGTGATGAAGTTAATCACATCAAATTCATCCGAGTAATCGAGTATCCCACCTGGCTAGCCAACATTGTACCAGTTCCTAAACCAACCGGTCAAGTCAGGATGTGCGGTGTCTACCGAGACCTTAACTAACTTCCTTTAAGGATGACTTTCTTTTGCCCATCATAGACATGAACTTAGACAACACAGCTGAGCATGAGTTGGTGTCTTCATAGATTATTTTATGGGGTATAACCAAATAAAAATGGCTCCTAAGTACCAAGAGAAGACAACTCCTACAACCCCTTGGGACACCTTTTGTTTCACCGTAATGTCTTTCTGCTTGAAGAATGCCAGGGCCATATACCGACGTGCTGCTACCATATATTCCATGATATGATTCACAGGTAGAGGTGTACGTAGATGATATGATCATCAAATCTAGAAAGCGGGAAGATTATTGCGCAATCTTAAGGAAGTATTTTGAGAGGTTAAGGCAATACAATGTGAAACTTAACCTGCAAAAGTGTGTGTTGGGGTGACAACCTGGAATTACTAGCTTTTATGGTAAGCAATAGGGGAATAGAGGTGGACCTAACCAAGATTAAAGCCATAATTGAGGTCCCCCCACCCAAGAGTGAGAAAGAGATCTGTGGATTCTTGGGTAGAATACAATACATTAGCCGATTTATATTTCGGTTGCCTAGGATCTATGAACCTATGTTCAAGTTGTTGAGGAAGGACTTAACCAAAGAGTGGAACCCATATGCCGAGAAGCCTTCAACAAGATCAAATAGTACCTTAGCAACTCGTCAGTCTCGAGCCCTCCGATACTCGATAGTCCCTTATTTTTATACATAACCGTAATTGATACCACATTGGAGCTATGTTAGTGCAACATTTGGTGAATTCCTTAATCGAGCCATTTACTACGTCAATAAGAAACTAACCCAATGAGATGTGAATTACTCTGCCTTAAAAAAGACATGTGTATCTCTAGTTTGGGTAACACAGAGATTGACATATTATGTTTTTGCTTACCCATCAGACTGTTGGCTAGAATGGATCTTATGAAATACTTGTTTAAGAAACTAGACCTATCTAAACACACAATCAAGTGGATTTTTTCTATCAGAATTCGATTTCACATATTTCACCTAATAGCTAGTCAAAAGGAAGGCTATTGCTGACTTGTTAGCCCATTGTCCGACAGAAAATACTAGTAGATGGGCCCAGACGAAGGAGTGTGTGTTGTTGAATCGAAGGTCATGTGTCAGTTATGTTTTGATGAAGTAGGGAATTGCAAAGGATTTGGAGTAGGGATATTTAATCTCAGCAGACAGAGCCCATTCACCTATAGCAATCAAGATGACTTTCAAAAGTAATAGTAACTCAGCTAAATACAAGGCTTGAATCATCGGTTTGGAGATGGCCCTAAGCCTGGGAGTTAGAGAGAATAATAGTATATTGAGACTCCGCATTGATCATATATCGAACTCAAGGGATGTGGAGAATTAGATATGAGCGTCTACAAGTATAGCATGCATATTTGGAGATAATCGTGGATTGGTTTGAAGACATGGAATTCTATTACCTACTCCGACTTAAGAATTTTTTTTTGATGCCTTGGCCATACTGGCGTCGATGATCGATATACTCAAAGGATAAGAGGTAGAGCCATTTATGATACAAAAAATAGATAGACCCGACTATTACTTCATGATAGCACCTGTAGAGGAGGCCAGAGTATCTGAACCTTGGTACATCGATGTTTAAATTCTTATCCAAGATAGTAAATACCTTGATAAATTTTCTGTGAAGGACCTAATAACTTTGAGAAGATGGGTGCACATGATTCATTATGTGCAACCGAAGGTTGTACTACAAGGAGAACACATGTTGTGTGTGACCGAGAGAGAGAGGGAGGGATGGCGAGAGAGAGAGAGAGAGAGAGAGAGAGAGAGTAATCAGATCATGGAAGATATACATGCAGGAGAGTATGGACCACACATGAATGGTTAGATGTCAGTTAAGAAGATTCTCTGATAGGGATATTATTGGAGCACCATGAAGCAGGAATGTGTCGAGTATGTAAGAAGGTGTCACAAATGTCAGGTGTATGTCAACTTGCAACATCTCTTTTCGGAGAGTCATACTGATATCTCCCTAGTTGTTCTCAGTTTAGGGAACAGACGTGATAGAGAATATGAGTTTCAAAGCCTCTAATGGACACGAGTTCATACTGGTAACCATTGATTACTTCACGAAGTGGGTGGAAGCCGCTTTGCATGCCATACTCAACACCAGTAAGGTCGCTTAGTTCATTCGGATGAATATTATTTGTTGATGCGGAGTACCCTGGGAGTTGATCTCAAACACTGGGTTACATTTTGAATGAGAAGTCACAGACGTAGCCGATGAATATGGTATTATCCGACATTATTCGTCACCATACTGTCTACAGGCCAATGGGGTTATAGAAGCTGCTAATGAGAATATCAAGAACATGCTGAGTAAAATGATAGATTTCTATAAGAGTTGGCCATATAAGCTCCCCTACGGCCTGTGGGACTATAGGACATCAATGGAGCTATCATATATATTCACTAATCTACGGCATGGAGGACGTACTCCCAGTAGAATTGAAGTTGATTCGTTGAGAGTATTGTTGGAGAACCAGATAGGTAAGAAAGATTGGGTGAGACACAGATTTGAAGAGCTGGCGATAACGGATGAGAAGAGATAGAATGCTCTATACCACATTCAGGGTTACCAAAAAATAGATTGCCCGAGCCTTTAACAAGCGAGTTAAGGGACGTGGTTTGAAAGAAGGAGATTTGACGTTATAGAAGAACATCTGACAAATCCCAAAATCGTGAGGAAATTTCGAACCCAACTTGTCAGGTCCCTATATGACCAAACAAATCATGACTGGAGGTGCATCATTGTTAATCAATTTAGATGGAATCGAGTTGTCATAATTAGTCAATCTAGACCGGCTAAAGAAATATTTTGCTTGAGTGAAAGTTATAAATGAACTATGAATGACCTGATCCTCCTTAAGAAAATCTTCATCCACACACATATTAATGTAACACATAGATGGAGGTACATAGGTAGCCCTTAAAGTTACTTTGGGTGCGCTCAAATTTTAATGAAAATTTGTTATTCCATTAGCTAAGATATAGACTATATTTATGAGATAAATAAAAATTCCCGCTAGGAAAAAAAATCCTGCAAAGGGCAGCCTAGGGTAAAAAAAAATATAAAAAGAAAAATACTAGAAAAAATAATAAAAAGCCCGCTCCAATGAAAACCCTGTATAGGGTGGCCTAGGCAAAAGTTATGGTAAAAGAAAAACTCTATGTCCTATGAACAATCTTAGGGTAATCTATCAACACATCTACTTTTTCTTCTTCGGAGCCGGAGGGTCTTCTTCGTCCAAGCATATGATTGACTTCCATGTTTCCATGCTCTTCTTATAAGTCAACCTCTGAGATATCATAATCACATCCTCCAACTCATCTATCTCAAAAGCCGGTTTCTAATCCACTTTCTCTTTACCCTTGCTACGCCTGCGATCTAACCGACCCTAGAGATAAGCATCAACATCAGCTTCCCGATCTTGAGCAAATTTGATAGACAATGGCCTCTTCTATGATTTCTCCTTAGGCAACAAAGAAGGGTGTTTCTGGGGCTCATCCACGTGAAGAGACCGTATTAGATGCCCGTCCACATCAAATTTCTCTTCAAATATTTGGGAACTAATCCAAGACCGCCTAATCCAAGTAACTCGAACGTCTTCCTCAGCCTAAGGATGATGAAAATATTACACTATACTCTGAGAAGAGAATCAGGTGCCTTCGGCCCAACCAATAGCAGTACGAGCTTCTTTCTTAGCTCGCTCCAGAGACCATATTTCACAAGTAATCTGGAAGTCCTAGCTCAGCTCTGCCCTCAACTTACTCTCCAAAGCCTAAAGTTTTTTCTCAATCCAAAGCCAGCCGATGTACTCCTCAGATAAGAAGGGTGCAACTGGATCTATGCAATTGACAAAAGTGCGCCTCCAATAAAATGGTCAAAATAGGGAGGAAAACCCCAATGTTTGGAAATAACTTTGATCACAGAAGGGCTAATGATTTTCTCCACTACAACAGAAGTACTGTAGAAGTCTGGAATAGCCTGCTTATACTTAAACTACCTTAGAATCCGAGAGGAGAAGTAAAAGGAAGAGTAGCGTAATCCTAGGAGACAGACATAATAATATCCAAAAGTCTGTAGAGTAGAGCCGCGAACTCCCCACCAGGGACAATACCAGCAAATATCTTTGGACTCTTACACACAGAAGAAGCGAAAACTTGAGAGACCTTCAAAGAGCAAAGGTCGAGAACAGAAAGAGCATGGCCGATAGGTCCCTTCAGCAGGAGGAACTATCAGACGCATATGGTCCAACAGTCACATATATAGAAGCAATGGGCTACCCATAAAAGCCATGCTTTGATCCTCATGTACATAGGTAATGTCGGGTTTAGCTACTACTAAGGGGATCAAGGTTTTGCCTTTTGTGGAAATTGGGATTAATATCGCGGTCAGCCTCACATTAGCAATATCATGGCCAGAAAAAAAAAGAGATATTTGACATCCAAAGATAATGCCAGAGCAGCAACCCAACCACATAATTACCGCTGATCACGGCCATCCAGTTTAGCAAAAAAATATTCTATTACGAGAGAAAGCAGAATACTTTCACCCAGATAAAAGACCTAACATGCTCCTTCTTAAACTTTAGCAAACACTTGAGGGCCTTAACATAACCATCTTGGATGACCATAACAATGATGGGCAGATTAACAGAAATATTTACCAGGGCCTAGTTCATCTAAGCCGACGTTGAAGACGTGATCATCTACTTCCCAAAATTTGTACGATGCATGAAGAATATCTTCATGAACAACCATATTCCTCAAGCTCGTCACAGACTTCAGAATAAAATGCCCATCTAGGTAAATGAGTTTGATCTTGTTGAATGAATGGGTGAAGGCAAGGAATTGGAGTTCGAAGATTGTGGGATAGTCTTCGAAAGCCATTGGGGCTTCTTTTAAGGGAACGGGAGTTGAATGTCATTCTAAAGGGATGAGTCCTCAATATATAGTGAGAGAGCCCTAAGTGGTATAGAGATAGGAGTCAAAAATTGAAAAATCTAAAAATTCTATAGGATAAAACAAACAGTTTTTGATTAAACCGGACGGTTTTCCTATTAGAGTTGAAGATTTGCAAGTCCATCTTTCTGATCAACCGTTCAGTTTTACCAAAAAATATTGATAGAAGCAATGGGCTACCCATAAAAGCCATGCTTGGATCCTCATGTACATCGGTAATGTCGAGTTCAGCTACTACTAAGGGGATCAAGGTTTTGCCTTTTTGTGGAAATCAAGATTAATATCTCGGTCAGCCTCACATCAGCAATATCATGGCCAGAAAAAGTGAGATATTTGGCAACCAAAGATAATGCCAGAGAAGGAACCCCACCACAGAATTATCGCTGATCACGACCATTTGGTTTAGCAAAAAAATATTTTATTACGAGAAGCAGAATACTTTCACCCAGATGAAAGACCTAACACGCTCCTTCTTAAACTTCAGCAAACTCTTGAGGGCCTTAACATAACCATCTTGGATGACCATCACAGTGACAGGTAGATTAACAAAAATATCTACCAGGGCCCAATTCATCTAAGCCGAAGTGGAAGACGTGATCATCTACATCCCAGAATTTGCATGTGACGCGAAGAATATCTTCAAGCACAACCATATTCCTCAAGCTCGTCACAGACTTCAGAACAAAATGTCCATCTAGGTAAATGAGTCGATCTTATTGAATGAATGGGTGAAGGTAAGGAATTAGAGTTCGAAGATCATGGAATCATCTTCGAAAGCCACTGGGGCTTCTTTTAAGGGACGAGATTCGAATATCATTCTAAAGGGATGAGTCCTAAATATATAGTGAGAAAGCCCTAAGTTGTATAGAGATATGAGTCAAAAATTAAAAAATCTGAAAATTCTATAGGATAAAATATGGACAGTTTTTGATTAAACTGGACGGTTTTCCTCTTAGAGTGGAAGATTTACAAGTCCATCTTTCTGATCAACCGTCTAGTTTTACCAAAAAGTATTGATTTTGTCTCTGGTTGACTGCCCGGTTTTACCTTAGAATTTGAGTTGGGTTCTGACCAACCGGCCAGTTTTCCTCGAAAAGTCAATTTTGCTAAGTGAATAACTGGTTAGTTAATGTTTATGAAAATTGGCAGGGTTTGCCTACTTCTAGGCAAAACCCTGTACCTGTTCAAACAGCTCAATTCAATCTCAAACTTTCAATCCCATTTTATCGCAACCTCCATTAGTTCTATGCAAAAATGTGAGCATGCATTTAGATTACACATTAGCATAGCATTGATGAAAGTAATTCTAACTTCTCTTTGGGGACTGTCTAAATAAGAAAGACAGCTGGCTTGATTGTTCTCTCCTAACCTAAGATGAACATGTTTACTTAAGGTAAAAAAGAAAGAAAGAAAGTGTGAACTGTGTGATTGTTTGTGTTGTGGTGCTGAAGAGGCTTAATGAAGGTAAATTTTCAAGGTTTTTATAGTTGAGTTGCAGTTATTTGGACTATGGACGATGTGACTGAGAGTTGCCATGTGTCTTTACGCATGCTTGCTTTGTTGCTCTAATTACATCAATCTTTCAGGACGATTCGGTATGGAGCTGTCATGTTTTTTAAGCATGTCTATTTTACCATCGGCTCACACCAAGCTCTCGTCAGTGATTAGATCTTGCCATGTGTTTAGAGTGGATAGCTTTATCTTCCTAATTGAGTTTTCATCACCCTCGACCATAGTTATTAAAGTTGCAGGCGCACCTAAGGCGCACAGGGTCCTTGGAGCCTAGACGCAAGGCACGGACGCGCACCTCTTTAAAGTGAGGTGCAAAATAAGAATAAATAGATATTATCACACTAGACCGATAAAATCACATAAAAATTGCAGAACATGATAATTCAAATCCAATGAAAATTAGTTAATCCTAAGTGAATATGACAACGTCATCCTCATCATTGGTGAGCACAAAGGCAACAATGTTTTCTTCAAAAGGGAATAATAGGCTCCAAGTGTGGTAGAGATTCGTCCTCAATTTCATGCTATAAATATTGGTGATAATTGACATTAACAATTTAGATTTAAAAATAAGACCATATTTTCTGCAGTGAACTTTCTGCTACTTCAAGTCTTTGATTAACAATTAATAATTGATTTACTTATCATGATTTAATTAAAATAATTGTGTTAGTTAATTTCAATTGTGTTTTTCACCAAGGTTTATAACATTTTTATTTTTGAATTATTATATAATGTGCAAAGCATGTGATCCTTACTAGTTTACTTAAAAAGGAATAACAATTGGATATTGATTAGGAATTTTGGGTTTTATGTTTTTTTTGTGGTTTAGATATTAATTTATAATATTATGAAACAAAGAATAAAAAACAATTTGAACACTAGATACGATGCTAGATATGATGCTACGATGCAAAAATAAAAAGTTAAGATTTTTTTGGCTTTTTGGCCCCACCACCACCACCTGGGCCCCTAGGCGCACAAGGCGTGTGCCTTTTCGAAAGGGTTGTGCCTAACCCTAGGCGAGGTGTAGAGAGTGCACCTTATGCCTATGCACGCTTTTGATAACACTGCCCTCAACATGTTTTCACAACTCCTCTCTTGATGACATGTAGCATAATAAAGACTTTAGGCCCATGTGAAGGAGCCACATGTCTTTCCCATGCTCAGAACTTGCCACATGTCGTTTAACCAATGTTGTCTATGATTTAATGATGTGATTTGATAATCACCAACTTGCCCACTTGTTCTTAGAACAATCGGTGGAGACTTACTTTTAGGCTGATTACTCGCCAATTGGGGACATGGCATGGTCAATGTCCTTTATAGCATCAACCTCGCCTAGGCCAATAGGTCCCAATTTTCTCGATGTAAAAACCATCACAACCATAAACTCACACTTAATATACACAAATGAAGACATTACACAGAGAATTAGGACATGATTTATAACAATCATTGCCCAAAAGCCAAATCCATCGTAGCCATAATGGCCAAATCCGTTGTGGCTTTATGGCCAAACAGTTGTAGCTAAGAGACTAGTAAATCACTCACTATTTCTAGGGCATAAAACATCACCTGAACATACGACATTTGTTCTAAGAATACAAATGAATATTATAATGAAAATAAGAAGTAGCAAACGACCAACGTCACAATCATTCAAATTTAATGAGAGGAAAAAAAAATTTCCTTAGAAGATTTTCCTTACATCAGATGCTGCAAACACAATCTCTTAGATTGGTTCCTCGATCCAACCTAGATCATATATTCTAATAAGACAACTAATTCGATCACAAAAAAATATATTGTACTAAACTATAGTAACCGAATGTAGGTATAAGACCTACCAAACTGATTTTAATCTCTTAAAAGCTTATACTTAAATTCCTAAAAGCATCTAGTTTAATCTCTCAAGTATTTCATAACAAATATTATATGTAAGATTATGCTGAATATATGGTTCTTCATAGTATCATAAAGCTATAGTAAAACTTTCAAAAAAATAATTCGGAGAGTACCATTGCTAATTGCATCTCAAAATTTCTTTAAAAAGCTATAGTTTTCACTCTTTTTAACTTTCAGCGATTTCGGGTAGTAAGCTTAATTGCCTGATAGAGTGCACAAGATATAATATAGTTCAGATGATGGTGGTGATCTATGTTTAAAATTTCGAAACCAAATTTGTGGAATTCCATATTTAAACGTCAATTATAAAATCGGGATTTTAATAAAAATATTCAAGAACAATTACCTTAACAACTAATCTTTTGTTTCTTCTCTTTTCTCCAAACCCTACCCCCTGTGTGTGTGTGCGCGTGCGCGTGCGCGTGCGCGCATGCCATTTATGTGACAACTCTAGCCTCCTTCACAAGACTTTCTTTCTATACATTTGCTATATTATCCATGTAGCTTTCTACTTTACTGATTAGTTTATTTATTTTATTTACTTGGGTTGTCAATAAAGGAAATCAAATTACGATAAATCCTAATTGAGAACGCACTAAAAAACTTACCAAACCTTTCCTTAATAATGTACTCACGAGCCTAATCCATTAATCGTCACTAAAAATACATCCAATACTCAATTGTATATAACTAGAAATTTATTGAATTATGAATTATTATTTTTAGGCTCGAGGCCGTGTTATCAAAGCCTAGGCGCAAGGGGCACTCCCTGCCCCTCACCTAGGGCTAGGTGCAGCCCCTTCGAAAAGGCGCGAGCCTAGGCGCCCAGGGCAAGGCGACAGGGAGGCGCAAAGAAAAGCCCTGTATTTTGTATCATGGAATAATCTCAACCGTTCATTATTTTTTATTCTTTATTTTATAACATAATAAATCGATATCTAAATCACAAAAATACCTAAATTCCCAAATTCCTAATCGATTGTTGTATTGTTGTTCGTAGTACTAACGTCCCGTCTCCAATTGTTACTCTTTTTTAAGTAACTATAATCAATCATTTCACCTTGTAGACAAAGAAGATGAAATTGAGGAGGAATCTCTACCAGACTTGGAGCCTATGATTCCCTTTTGAGGAAAACATTGTTGCTTTAGCCTTCACTAATGATGAGGATGACGTTGCCATATTCACCTAGGATCAACTACTTGCCATTGGATCTGAAACTTTTTCTAGTGTTCAAAATTTGATTATATTGCCATGTTCTAAATTTGTTATATGTTTTTATTGGTCTAATGCACTAGTATCTATTTATTTTGATTTTGTGCTTCACTTTAAAAAGGCGGGTACCTGCACCTTATGCCTAGGCTCCAAAGACCCTTTGCGCCTTAGGTGCCCCTGCGTCTTTAGTAACTATGGCTCGAGGTATGACAACGATTTAGATCTAAACTTCCTTTTCTCATTCCAAATGAATTTCAATCATTCTGTCACAAACACTCTTCCATGCTGAGCTTCCTTTTCTCTTGCCATGTTGTTTTTTCCCACTTTCCTTTACGTTTTCTTTGTTGGGTAGCCTTCTTAGAATCTTTAGTCTTTATGTCTTTTCGGCAGTTTTACATTTCTTCAAAACAAGCCTCTATTCCTTGGTTTTTGTTGCCATTGGAGTTTTCTAACTCTTAATCCAGTCAAAATAGTGTGTGTGTGTGTATATATATATATATATATATATATATATATATATATATATATTACGCATCTTCCTGCTCTGTCCTTGTCTTTGTATTGGCTCTAGCCGCCTAACTTTCCTAATCGTCAAGTTTCTCTTTGATTACTGTGGACCTATCTGGGATTTGCATATCCAGATGATTTTGGTCATATCTTTGCTCTGAGGCAATGGAGGCGCATGTTGCTCTAGGGATTTTGCTTGACATATGAGGCTGTGGTCTCAACCCTTCGCGCACATGAGCATTCTCTTTAGATTTTTCAAGCACCTTATTTTCCTTGTTGCTTAGGAGTCCCAATTCATATCTTGTTGTAAAGCTCAATTGGTAGAAAGCAAGGTCTCATGAATCTGAGGCATAATTAGTCAATATACATGTCAAATAATTAAGGTAGGTTGTGAGCCATGACATTGTAATCAACATTGGCATCAATTCAATAGTGTTTATAGGGTTGAGCTCTTTTTTCTCAGGATATGGTCTTGATCATTATGGTGATGGTGATGGGGGCATAGTGGCTATGTTGGTGGTGGATTCGGTCGTGATAGGGGCGGTGCTTTGAAACATATTGAAAATCAGTTAGAAAGTGAAGAGAGAGAGAGAGAGAGAGAGAGAGAGAGAGAGAGAGAGAGAGAGAGAGAGAGAGAGACAGAGAGGGTAAAGTTGCTTTTTCTTACTTTGTTATAGAGGAAGACAATCAAATTTCTAAGCCTAATCTAGTGAAGTTGTCCAATGAACTGAAGGAGAAACATAATTGAAGCCAATGAATTAACCCTAGATAGGGGTTATTAAAGAATATAGTAGATTTCTCACGAAGCAATAAAGAAGAGAATCGAAAATCATAACAGAAAATAGAAGCACACAAGACACAAGATTTACGTGATTCGGCAAAAGCCTACTCCACGGTTGTATCAACGATTTCACTATGTTTGGCAATGGAGATTACAGATCTTTGTCTCTCTCAACAAACCCTCTCAAAGAATAACTCTTCTCTCTTGCACATAAAACACAATAAAATACAACACATATACTTAGCGATAAGTAGTGACTTTATCTAAATAACCAATGTAGGACAAGACTTACATAGTTAAAACCAAGTTGTAACCTTCTCTGAATAATCAATGTGGGACACCCATACATTTTGAATTTTTTTTTATCCAAGACACATTATCACAAATCTCCACCTTGGCTTTGATAAAACAAGCCACAATAACCTGAAAATATCATCTGCTGCTACCACACCTGCCCCCTAGGTCTGCACCTAAAATATTGTTCATACCAATTGAATCTAAGCAATGCTTAAACTGGATCTCTGGAATATGCTTTGTTATCATGTCCGCTGGATTTTTATTGTGAAAATCTTCTATACCAGAACAGTACCGTGAGAAACCACATCTTAAATAAAATAAAACCTGACATCAATGTGCTTGGTCCGCTCATGGAACATTCAATTTTTGGTCAGATGTATAGCACTTTGGCTGTCGGAGTAAACAGTGCTAGACTCTTACTTCAACCCTAAATCACCAACCAAGCCCTTCAACCAAATAGCTTCCTTCATTGCTTCGGCCGCTGCTATGTACTCAGTTTTTGTAGTAGACAAGGCAACAATAGTATGTAGAGTAGCCTTCCAACTAATCACACAGCTCGAAAAAGTAAAGATATATCCTGTCAAAGATCTTTACCTATCCAAATCTCCAGCATAGTCTGAATCCACATATCCAACAACTCTACCATTCACATCACTGCCCCGATGGTAGACTAAACCAGAATTCGCAGTACCTCTCAGGTATCGAAGTATCCATTTCACTGTCTGTCAATGAGCTTTCCCAGGATTACCTATGTTCCTGCTAACCACACTAACTGCAAGAGAAATATCTTGTCTCGTACAAACCATAGCATACATAAGACTGCCCATTGCACTAGCATATGGAACACAGGCCATGTGCTCCACCTTCTCCTAGGTCTGTGGGGAATCAGCTGTTGAAAGCTTGAAGTGTGCCGCCAAAGGAGTAGTCACAGGTTTGGAGTTTTCCATACCAAAGCGCTACAGTACTCGCTCAATGTATTTTTTTCTGGGAAAAATTCCTATAAGTCGATCCCTCTGAATCTCCATCCCTAATATCCTCTTTGCTGCACCCAAGTCTTTCATCTTAAATTCCCTTTTCAACTGCTCTTTCAAACCGTTAATGTTTGACATTAATTTTGCGGCACTTAACATATCATCAACATACAACATCAAGTATTTATGAGAACCATTTGCGAGCCTCTGGTGATACACACAACTGTCATAGGCACTCTTGGTGTAACTTCTCTCTTCCATAAAAGTGTCAAACCGCTTATACCACTATCTTGGATATTGTTTTAATCCATACAAGGATTTCTTCAGCAAGGAAAATGATCTTCCTTATCCTGGATCACGAACCCCTCTGGCTAATGCATGAATATCTGCTCTTTTAACTCACTGTGTAGAAAAGCTGTCATATAGAGTAACCATAGCAAGCAACACTCTTATCACAGTATGTCTTATCACAATATTTTATTGTGATCAATACCTTTTCTCTGAGTAAAACCAGTAATTACCAAGCGTGCTTTATACCTTGCATCTTCTGTCCAGGAATTCCTTCGTTCTTCTTGTAGACTCATTTGTAACTAACAATCTTCTGGCCTACATGCTGTTTCACCAATTCCCATGTTTGATTCTTATAACGATATTCCATCTCCTCACTCATAGCAACTATCCACTGTGCTGATTCATGCTCTTGATGGCCTATTTATACATAACATGCTCTTCAACCTCAAGATCCTCTGCCATGCTTAGAGCCTAAGCAACCATATCTGCATATCCATACTTTTGAGGAGGTCAAATTTCTCTTCTCGATCTGTTTCTGGTAATACTATACTGTTGTTCCTGATGTACTTCATTCTCTTCGGTAGAATGAGAACCATCTTTCTCATCTCTAGTAATCATAGGCAAAGAATCTGGAGCTCCACCTTCTCTCTGACACTGTGGTCTTTCTTACATCAATCAACTCCTTTTTCTTTGAAAGCATTGAAGACTCATCAAAGGTCATATCTCTGCTAATTAGGAACCTAAATGACTTAAAATCAGGCCACCACAACCTGTACCCTTTTACCCCACTTGCATAGCCTAAGAAAATGCACTTCTTTGCTCTCGGCTTAAGTTTACCATCATTAACATTAGCATAAGGAGGACAACTAAATGTCCTCAAGTTTTCGTAATTAGCATGCTTATTAGACCAAACTTCTTCAGGAGTCTTGCAATCGATTATAGCTGATGGAGACCTATTGTTCTAACAGTGTGATGCCTCACTATGCCTTCATTCTTGCAGAACTTAGTAAACTCATCCAAACAAAATTACATGCCATTGTCAATCCTCAAGCATTTAATTTCTTTGCCGGTCTGTTTTTCAATCATCATCTTAAATTGCTTCCACTGCACAAAACCATCACTCTTCTTTTTCAAAATGTACACCCAGACCTTTCTTGAGAAGTCATCAATAAAGGTCAACATATATCTGCCACCACCCTTAGAAGGAACTCTGGAAGGACCCCAAATATTTGAAAGGACATAATCCACCGTACCTTTGGTGGTATGAATAGCCCGACTGGATTTCACTCTGCACTGATTCCCGAAGACAGAATGCTCATAAAAATCTAGCTTCCAAGTTTTCTTGCTTCTCAGGAAACCTTGTTTGCTAAGCACATCCATACCCTCGCACTCATACGCCTAAGACTCATATGCCAAAGTTTGGTAGTGTCAGAATCTATATCAGAAGATAAAGATGGTGTTGCTACTCCTGTAAATGTTCTACCCTGTAACAAATAGAGATTATTTTGTTTTAACCTCTTCATCATAATAAGAGCACCCTTCATTATCCTCATGACTTCACCTGTAGCCCGATAGCTACAACCATTGTAGTCAAACGTACCCAAAGAAATCAAATTTTTCTTGAGCTCTGAAACGTGCCTGACATCAGTCAAAGTTTTTACAATACCGTCATGAATCCTCATCTGAATTGAACTTATCCCAACCACCTTACAGGCGACATCGTTTCTCATAAAAACTTTACTACCATCAAATAAGCGATAAGTGGCAAACCAATCCCTTTTGAGACACATATGACAAGAGCAACCCGTATCAAGAATCCACCCTCCATCCGAGGAATTGATAGTAACTGAGAGAACATCCGCACCATCAAAATTATCTTCTACTACTCCAGCATCAGCCGTCTTGAAATTATCCTTTTTCTTCCCTTTACGCTCATGATAATCCTTTCTATAATGTATTTCCTTGTGACAATGATAGCAATTCAATTTTCTGGCCTTTGACTGAGACCTCGATCTTCCTTTATTTCTAGACCCAGCATGGTCAGTGCTTTGGCCTCGAGCCATCAGACCTACACCATGTTCTTCTCCCCTATTTTCTGAAACCTTCTTCCTTAATTCTTGAGAATTTATCACAGCCTTAACCTCCTTCGTTGAGATATTGTCCTTTCCATACATTAAGGTAGTAACAAGATGTTCATATGACAGAGGTAAAGAACACAGCAACAATAAAGCTTTATCCTTATTTTTTTATCTTGATATCAACATTTTGCAGGTCTAATATTACCTTGTTATGTTCATCAAGATGATCACTGATCGATGTACCTTCTTTCATCCAAAGAGTATACAGCCGTTGTTTTAAATATAGGCAATTTGTTAGAGACTTCGTTATGCATAAGCTCTCAAATTTTAACCACAGTCGTTTCCTGTGAAACCTTTCACAACAGGTTGTCGACTAAACATAGCAACATGACACTATGGGCTCTCTCCAACATGTCTTCTTTTTCATCAACAGACATCATATTAGGAAGCTCTTGTTTTCCCTTTAACACTTTTAACAACCCTTGCTGAATTAGAACAGCAAGCATCTTCATCCTCCATAAACTAAAGACGTTCGATCCATCAAATTTCTCCAAATCATACTTCTTCGAAGTAGTTGGCGCCATTGCAAACTGCTTTTAATCTACCGTGAACCTCAGCTCTGATACCACTTGTTAAAGAATATAGTAGATTTCTCACCAAGCAATAAAGAAGATAATCAAAAATTGTAACAGAAAATAGACGCACACAAGTCACAAAATTTATGTGGTTCAGTGAATCCTACTCCACGGTGGTAGCAGCGATTTCATTATGTTTGACTATGGAGATTACATATCTTTGTCTCTCTCAATATAACCTCTCAAAGAATGACTCTTCTCTCTTGTATGTAAAATACAATACAAGATAACACATATATACTTAGAGATAAGTACTGACCTTCTCTAAATAATCAATGTGGGACAAGACTTGTATAATTAAGGCCAAGTTGTAACCTTCTCTAAATAACCAATGTGGGACACCCACACATTCCAGGTTTTTTTTTTTTTTATCCAAGACACATTATCACAGGGGTGAATAGGGATTGGAAAGCTAATTAATTCAATTGAATTTAATCACAAGAATATTTAACAATTGATTAGCCAATGATAGAGATAAGTTTCCTACCCTTGGGATATGGCCTTGACCATAGTGGTGAGTGGTTCAATAAAGTGAAGGGAAACATTATTGAATCCAATAAATTGACCCTAGAGTGGCGGGGATGGTGTTAATAGGGTTCGAACAGCTAATTAACCAAATTAAAATTGATTCCAAGCAATTTTAACAATTGATTAACCAATATAGAGCATCGTTATCTCACACGAAGAATCTCACAAGCCATTTAGAGCAATTACATCAAGCCGAACCTTTACATATATATAAAGGTTCGACTTGAACTACCATCAAACCTACATCCACCAATTTGAAATGGTCCCTTGAAGAGCCCTACCACTAGAATGATCTTCCTAGCAGGTCAAGACCTGATCACACACAAATCCATTGGTGTTGTGCAAACACCATAAATTAAGCTTGACCAACCTTAAGTTTTGATAAATCTTCAAACGATGAAAGTGTATCTACAATTGCATTTTTTTAGAAAGTGGTGAAAGTGATGAGTAAAGTACAAAATCTTTTGGAAATGAAGAGAATGTTTTAATCTCTCAAGTGCATGCTAATGATGGATGCTTTCATATATTGAATATGAGTTGAATAAATGCTTTAAGCATTGATATTCTTGTAATCGTAGAGGCCTTAAAATGTTTAGTAAGTGTTATAAACAACTAAAACCAATCTATATATATGTATCGGTATAAATTTTATCATCTGAGAGTACGTGGAGCAATAAATGCCCTTAACAGAGCAATAAAGTCGACTATACATTACATTGCAATTGATCGTATGCCCTAATATAGCTACTAGATTTCAATTTTCAAGAGTTAATTGTAATGCACTGCAGCCAACTGTAATGCCTAGATGTGAATTTGTCTTTGCTTCAAATATAAAAATGCACTTAAGCTTGTTAGGAAAACACATTGGTCAATTTCTAGTCACAATCATCAATGCAATCATATCTCTAAGTCGTTTCAAAGAAAAAAATTGTTGAATGAATTGCTATCCAGCTTTGACTAGTCTATACGAAGGTCTCGAAGGATTCCCACGATCGTCTTTATGCTTCCATATGATCGATATTCCGTCCTTCAGATTAGAACCTAAAACTTCGTGAACTCAAATGCGTAGTAGAAAACTGAATTGTCGATTCTGGTTATTATAAAATCAAGCTACATTAAATAACTAGAAGGCTAACAAAAATAAGTTAAAGAGTTTTTTTTTCATGTACACATAAAAAGAAGGTTAATTGCCAAAACAAAGCATAAATAAGAGGTTATACCCTTTTTACAGTTAATAGTCTTACCCTTAAAATGTCGGTGAACTTCTGTCGACCTTCCGACCAATTTGGATTGAAGTATTTATTTGAGGTAGTGATTTCGAACATTTAAAAAGTGAGATACTTAAGCTGAATTTGATACATATTTTAAGGCACAACTTTTTACATTAGGCTAAGATCTTTGCTGACTTATATTTGAATATGTTAGATAGTTCCACCCTTGTATCAATAAGAGTAATAAAATTTTCTTAAAATAGACCAAGACTTTCCATTACATGAACATTAATGTTGAGTGAGAGGCCTCATAGTATCCAAAACTTATATTACATAAACAAATAAATTGCCATTGCACCACCTAGGGGTTGTCATGACCAGCAATATCACCTTTTATGCTACCACCACCAGTAATCATCTCCACTATTGTACCACCATGCCCACCGATGTTGCTAATATATAGCACCAACACCACTCCACCACCATGCCTCATGTTGCAAGCACCACCATTACCATGCCACCATCATTGCCTGTCATTGTTACCATAAACAACCTTACTGCAACCGACTGCATTTCCACCATGACGCTGTAGTTGTGGCCATTACTACCACCACCATGTCATTGCCAACACTAACGCCGCCAAACTAAAACTATCACCACAGCCACCTTGTTGTTGTCCTCACCACCACCATCGATACAAACATCTTGTGCCATCACAACCATCACTATGCTATCACGCCAACTCTATGACAACTATTGCTGCAATCATCACCACCACCAAGCTATTGTCGTCAACCATCAATATCAACACCTTGTTTCCGCGACAACCACCACTACATTCTCACACCAACTCTATGGCCACCAATATCACAATCACCAGCACTACCACGACTATGATCCACCATTGAGTCAAATCAGCCCCCACCACCACCATCATCACCACGTTGTTAATATGCCGCAGCGGACTCAATTACCACTCATAATTACCAACACAATCATCGTGGTCTTGGCAATAAGAAAAGTGAAGAATTGATATTTAACATTAACAACATTTTTGGTAAAATAGTAAATTGGAACAAAAAACAAAAAGAAGGGTAAGGCTTGGCATTAATTATCCAATTGCTTAGTGAGCAAAAGATAGGGAAAATTACACCTAGAACTCCTGAGCTTTACCATAACTACACTCCGCTTCTTGTGGTTTGTCACTGTATTACATATCACCCACTTCCGTGAAGGAAACATCAATAAAAGTTAAGGCACCATATATTTAATATTCTATACACAAAATACCTTTAGGTCTTCTCTTCTTCCTTACAGGCCAATACCTAGCCACCGCCTTGTGGTAATGGTGGTTCAACCTCTGATCCCTACCCACCACCACCACCACTACATCTCTCTCTCTCCCTCTCCCCCCATCATCGTCACCACACCATCGATCCCCCGCCCACCTCCTTTACATCTATCCACGCACCACAATTGGTTTAAGCAGGTGCCACACCACCAATCCCCCACCCGGCCACCATTAATACATCTATCCACCAAGCACCACTGTTGGGTCAAGCTGCCATCATACCATCAATCCCCCACCCATAGTAGATCTACCCGTATCCTTCTCTCTCTCCAGGAAGCACCAATGTTGGGTCAAGCTACTGTTGGTACCACGGTCTTATTACTGCAACCCCATCATTGACCAAGATTACTTGTCGACGAAAACCCCACCTACAACATCTTATTTTTTTAATTATTGAAAAGTAAATATATACCAAGATTAACAAAGAGAGATAAAAAAAAATTACCCAGATGGACAAGTAAAAGACTTACGGATGACATACATATCCGATATGAATAAAAATAAAGAAAAACTTATAACAAAAGTGACAAATAAAATAAACTATAATAACTATGATAGTTATATGGATTTTATGTAATGGATTGGGGATAGCGAATATACTGCTAGCCTTAGGTAACTGCCTAAGGCTAGACAGTAAAACTACGTAGTTTTGCATTTCATGACTATTGTTGATTCTCCCATCAATTTCTCTCTCTCTCTCTCGTCAGATCAGCAGCATTCTCTATCCTCCCATCGCCGGCGACCTTCCACTCCGGCAAGACCACCATTGCCGCCCCTTTTTCCTCCTACCGCAACACAAATTAGCCGCCCACAGCCGAATGAAACTTCATCGCTGGCTGTTTCTCCTTCCACCGCAACAGTGAATCAGCCGCCCACAGTCGCCAGCCACGCCGTCGATCATCCACACAGTCCCCCGACGAACAGAATCTTCATTGCTGGCCAATCACATTTCGCTGGCGACCTTCCCAAATTGCCCGCTCGTCCACTGCACCTCGCCAATCGCCGGCGACACATCAGCTAAGCTTCTTCTGTACTCACTCCTTCCGATTAGGATTTTCCCTTATCAGTTATAAAGACAACTTAGTTGGACAGCTTCTGTGTGTTTTGTCCACCCAAGGAACCCTATGAGGTTCATGTTTGACACGATGGTGATCCTGAAAAGACGGCATATGATACTGAAAAGCTTGTCCAAACCGGAAAAAAAAAAAAACACATAGGAAACCTCTTCAAATTATTCATCCAAGACTAGATATAGTCATGAAATCATTATTTTTTATTAAATTTTTCCTTGAAATGAAGAAAACTAATGGCTTCATCTTCTGCCACAGATGTTGAGCACACAATTGTATTGTTAATGAGGTGTAGACAGTTTCAAATTAAAGGCTTAGAACCCTGCCTCCGTAAGCTGCTGCCACTGGTAATATCTTGTACTCATACTCTCTTAGAATCAAGATCGCATCTATTGTACAGTTATCGGACTTTGAGATCTGGTTCACTAATGTTTTGACACGAAGAATGACCTATATGTACCTAATATGTATAGGCTTCCTCATCACCATCATCCTCGTTTGGTATGAATTCCCTGAAGAACAATGGATGCTCATGGCTGACGTGTTGAAGCTCCATCTCTCACTCAGTCCTTGTCTTCTGATCTGTACCTCTGAACCATTAAGAAAGATGAGCAGATCAAAGCTTTCTCTGAAGTTTGAATTAAGTAATTTACTATTGTACAACTTGTCTCATTTTTTTATAGCAGAATGCCTAACAGCTGGTTACACATGAAGAAACTATATATTTTGTAGAAAGGAAAGTCCATTTACGAAGCTGTGGAGAATGCATTCACTACAATTTACATAAGAAAGAACCCAACAGAAACGGCTAAGAATCTTTTGAATCTGGCCATTGATTCAAATGTTTGATATCTTGCAGCTTTGCAGTCTATAGTTGGTGCCTTGGTATCAAAAGGTGACATAACTGCTAGCATGGTACTCTCATTTTCCACCCTGGACAAATGTCTGAGATGATCAAGTGTTTTTACCCCATGTCACTTTCGGTTGGATCTCATTAATTACCTAATGTTACCTCTACTTCTCTGGAGGAGTCATGAATCTCATCTGTTGAACTGAAAATAAGCACCAGAAATTTTGAGTATTAGTATTTACAATAACATATGGGCCCATGTGAATTAATTTGAGGTGCCCTATTAGGTTACGTATCTTTTAACTCAGTTGCATACGAATCAGTGTGACAGTTGCAGATTTGTATAACTTGTTACGTATCTTTTAACTCAGTTACACCTAGAACTCCTGAGCTTTACCATAACTACACTCCGCTTCTTGTGGTTTGTCACTATATTACATATCACCCACTTTCGTTAAGGAAATGGTGATTCAACCTCCGACCCCTACCCACCACCACTGCATCTCTCTCTCTCTCTCTCTCTCTCTCTCTCCCCCCATCATCGTCACCACACCATCGATCCCCCGCCCACCTCCTTTACATATATCCACGCACCACAATTGGTTTAAGCAGGTGCCATACCACCAATCCCCCACCCAGCCACCATTAATACATCTATCCACCAAGCACCACTGTTGGGTCAAGTTGCCACCATACCATCAATGCCCCCCCCACAGTAGATCTACCCATATCCTAATCCAAGATCACCGGTTCTCTCTCTCTCTCTCCAAGAAGCACCAATGTTGGGTCAAGCTACTGTTGGTACCACGGTCTCATTACTGCTACCCCACATTGACTAAGATTACTTGTCAACGAAAACCCCACCTACAACATTTTTTTTAATTATTGAAAGTAAATATATACCAAGATTAACAGAGAGAGATAAAAAAATTACCCAGATGGGCAAGTAAAAGACTTACGGATGACATCCCTATCCGATAGGAATAATAATAAAGAAAAACCTATAACAAAAGTGACAAATAAAATAAACTATAATAACTATGATAGTTATTTGATTTTTATATAATGGATTATCACTACTTGAAAAGTAAAGAAATAAAGAGGAAAAAAACTATAACTTCTGACAGCTAAACATAAACAACTAAACATGATAACTATTACACATAACAAGATAAAACTAAGAACTACTAGGCAGTTAAAAGACACCAACACTTTGACAACCACTAGCCCTGCTTTGGACACGTGTCTCCGTCCGTGTAGCCTGCCTCGATCTACGTTTACGCTCCAGCGCCAGAAAAGTCGCCTTCTCTAGTCCTCATACTACTGTCGGTCCCCAGAGTACACCAAAACCAAATTATATCAAGTGTCCCTCCGACCCATCGAAACCTCTGAAGCTCATCCTCGACCAGAGCAAACTTTGGCCCAGCACCACCTCCGACCGAGATGGAAACCTGTCACTGATAGACCATCATCGAAAAGCCTTGTGCCCCGCAGCAAACTTTGGCCCAGCACGACCATCTTCAAGCAATAAAGAAACCACCGTCAGTCGGAAAACCCTCACGGCCACTATGACCCTTCACTAATGGAAACCTAATCAAATCAGTTGAGTCCCCCAGCTGTCAATCCAGACTCAAAGGCATCCATCAAACCTTTCTAGGGCAAGGGGGGAAAACTAAAGGGGAGGGGGGATAATTAACCCTGTAAAAAAAACCTTAATCTAGACTCACCTACCCATCTGTAACGAGCTGCCACGGGTTGGAGATGGGCCATCTCCAACCCGTGGCAGCTCATTACACCCAAACACCGGGGGTGAAATCAACCTCCCATCACCACCCACTCGTAGCGCACCCCAAGGATCCCGACAGTATAACCCCTCAAGTACAACAACTGATCGCCGGCCCCGAAAAGCGAGAAGAAGCTACATGACCGATTGTATACTATCGAAACAACGACTCCGTCTAGCTCACTGAATCCACCCATATCCTACACAAAAACTCTATCTAACTACCGATCTAATCTACCACGTCACCACACACTAGGAAAACAGCAGTGGCAACGGAGATGGAGAATGGACAGATGGTTTAGGCAGAGGAAGTGTTTATTCAGTCGTATCTCCTCGCTCAGTTGCGCTCACCCACAACGTCTATATATGCTCGCTTGGATCTAAGTTTTTGGTGGCGATCTGAAGACCGCAATCCGTATCTGATCGTTGTGGTTATGGTGAAGGTCGGCGGTGGTCAGTTTGTTTTACTCAGTGGTGGCGAGTCAATGGTGTAGATCGGTAATGGTGAGTTTGTTTTTTTATAGTGATGGAAGGGCAATGGTGATTGTGGTGTAATTTGGCATGCAGGTGTAGAGGTGATGAACTGGTCAGATCTTCGTTGAGTGTTGATAGGGGAAAAATACCATCGCATAAGATGAAGACACGTGTCTTCATCTTATGAGAACAAAACTGTTCTCTAGAGTCAAGAGAACAGTTTTGTTTCCATAATTTTTGGTAACTCCCTACTAAATGGTACTAAACTACCCATTAAGTAGTTTATTACTCTATTCATCAGAGTAACCCCCTCATCAAGAGGAAATAATGAACGAATTAAAGAAAGTACTATATAAAGAGAAAAGGAGAGATGGACAAGGCATGTAAAAAATGATTTAGAAGTTAGAGACTAATTTTTATACGATTTTCTGACTTAAGCATCGGAGTTTTTCTCGCCGGAAACACTTCCGGCGAGTCACCGGTGTCGACTGTATTGTGCAGGTCTATTGACAAGGAAGACAAGTTGCGTCTCGAATTTCATCAGCAACATTTTGGCGCTATCCGTGGGACCGATCTTGTGAATAGACAATGGCAGAAAATCCAAACCCCCCTCAAGATGGTGCACTTGCTTCTAGCTCATCATCTTCCTCTGAAATCGGTAACTTGATTCGCAGTGGAACCACTTCTCAGCTACGCCCTGATCGAGGTAAAGGAATTGCCAATACTCCAATGCCCACCACGGTGCAAATTCCACCTCCAGCGGACATGGGAACTGCTCTCCCATTGTCGTTCTCATTCCCGTCCGCTGGCCCATCAAGACCTCCGATTCCTGTAGAAATGACGACAGTTGCCACTCACACAGCACCAGCTCCCAGGAGCACTCAAGTTGACCTTTTAGCTGTCAATTCTACAATGCAAAAATCCATTGAGAAGCTGCAAGCTGCAATTGAATAACGGTCGGAACCTCATTTGGACCAAACCACGCATACCAATACACAAAAGCAACCGGTTCGTAACCGCCTCATATCTTCACACGAGGAGAGGCACGAAGGTGCAGGTATGTACACGAACGACCTGAATCAGCATTTCATCCACATTGATGATGAGGAACCTGATGATGAGCGGCGTAATCCTCGACTTAGGAGGCAAGAAAACTCGTATGAAGTCCATTCTAGAAGAGACACATCCAGATGACCGGAGATGAACTATTATGATGCTCCATCCACTCGAAGGATGATGCTCATCCGTTCTAAGGAGAACCGACCTGAATGTTATACGAATGCGCCTGTCATAATTGGACGCCCATTTGTGGAAGACATCGAATTCTTCCCAACTCCAGCGAATTTCAAGATACCCCAGTACGATTCATATGACGGCACGGGAGATCCAATAGAGCACTTAGCCCGCTTCACGTCATGCATGAACTTGCACCTTATCCCAGACCAAATCATGTGCTGGGCTTTTCCTATCACACTGAAAGGAGCCACACATCTTGTTGGGCACAGTTGGCTGAATCTTTTTGTGGAAATTTTCTGACGAGTCGGATTCAGAGAAAAAACTCTTCAGCTCTTTTCCGTATAGTACAAGGACCTAAAGAATCCTTGAAATCCTATTATGCACGTTTTAACGTGGAAAAACTCCTTATCGATCACCTTGATTCAGGAGTAACCTTTGCGGCTATGGCCAAAGGAGTGCAACCAGGAACACCCTTGCGTTTTTCGCTAAACAAGCGACCTCCGGAGAATATGACTGATCTTTTGGACAGAGTAGAAAAATACCTCCGAGCTGAAGAGGACTCAGCGCACCCCCAGGAAGAGCCAAGTTCTAACTAAAAGCGGCGAGATAGAACTGATAGCCGTAATCCAGATAACGAGTCAAAACGGCCACGAGTCACGATGCCAAGACCTTTTACGCCTCTCACTGCCTCCTGAGAGCACATCCTTAATCAAGTCAAAGGGTAAAACATTCTCAAATGGCCCAAACCAATGAGGATGCCGGCTGACAAGAGAGGTAATAAGTTGTACTGCCACTTTCAAAAAGATCACGGTCATACTACTGAGGAATGCAAAGTCCTCCAACGTGAGATCGAGTCTCTCATCAATAAAGGGCATCTCAGACAATTTGTCAAAACAAATAACTGACAAGGACACAGGGGCAATCAAAGAAGACCAGAAGAAGCACAACCAAAGGACCCTCCTGTGATCAACACCATTTCTAGAGGACCAAGTGCATGAGGACTAACCAATTCTTCTCGCAAAGCTTACGCTCGACATGTTAATCTAACTCAAGGTCCTACTAAACGGTCGAGAACTTCTGCAATTTTGGAATTTAATGATTCCAATCTTGAAGGAGTAATTTGTCCTCATGATGATGCCCTTGTCATCACTCTGTAAGTGGATGCGTACAGTGTTAAACGCATTCTAGTTGATACTGGAAGCTCAGCAGACATTATCTTTGAAGAAGCCTTTTCACATATGGGAATCTCTAAAGAAAGGGTAAAACCTATCTCTTCACCCCTATATGGTTTTACAGGAGCATCTGCTCATGTCGAAGGCATTATTCCGCTTACAATCATTGCTGGAACCGCGCCTCTTCAGAGTGTTCAGACCATTGACTTCCTTGTGGTCAAAGTCAAGTCATCGTATAACAGAATTTTAGGACGAACAGGTCTTAATAAGTTACGAGCAGTTGCTTCCACTTATCACCTTGCAATGACATTCCCCAGACCACAAGGGGTTGGTGTAGTAAAAGGAGATCAAGCGATGGCCCGGAAATGTTATATCACATCATGCAAAATAGAGACGTTCATGATAGACGATCAACGCGATGAACAAGTGATGAAACGCGCTACTCCTATCGAAAAGTTGGTATCCATACCACTAAAGGACGGAGACGATGAACGTCTATTGCGAATAGGATCTACCTTGGAACCCACCATCCGGGATCAACTAATCACTTTTCTTCACTCTAATGCAGACGTCTTCGCGTGGAGTGCAGCAGATATGCCAGGAATTGATCCCTCTGTGATCACTCATCGTCTCTCGGTCGATCCTAAGCACAAACCAGTTAGGCAGAAGAAGTGCCCTTTTGCCCCGGAAAGGCAGGCCATAATCAAACAAGAAGTAGACAAGCTCTTGGTGGCCGATTTCATCACAGAAATTGATTATCCAGAATGGATAGCCAATGTGGTCATGGTACCCAAGGCAGGCATTGACAAATGGCGCTTCTGCATCGATTACACAGACTTAAACAAGGCATGTCCAAAAGATAGCTATCCTTTACCACGTATCGATACTTTAATTGATGCCACCTCTGGACATGAACTCTTCAGTTTCATGGATGCCTTCTCTGGGTACAATCAGATCCGAATGCAGGACGACGACATGGAAAAAATAGCCTTTATCACGGATCAGGGCCTCTTTTGCTACAAGGTCATGCCATTTGGATTGAAGAACGCTGGAGCTACTTACCAGCGATTAGTTGACAAAGTCTTCAAGCCTTTGGTGGGCAAAAATATGGAAATTTACGTGGATGACATGCTCGTCAAAGGCTTGCGAGTAATGGATCATGTATCAGATCTAGAAGAATGCTTTGCTCTATTACGCAGGTATCCCATGCGCCTCAACCCGGCAAAGTGTGCTTTTGGGGTATCCTCTGGAAAATTCCTAGGCTTCATGGTTTCTCACGGGTATAGAAGCTAATCCAGAAAAGATCAAAGCCATTCGAGATATGGTTGCACCTCAAAAAGTGAAGGAAATTCAAGTATTGACGGGTCGTATCGTAGCCCTAAACCGTTTCCTTTCCAGATCCGCTAAACGGTGCCGATTTTGCCGTCAATGCGGTGCTCGTTCTAGAAGAGGATAGTAAGCAATTCCCCATTTATTATGTAAGCAAAGTACTTAAAGGAGCCGAATTGCGCTATCCCACTACAGAAAAGCTAGCTTTTGCCCTTCTCATAGCTGCAAGGAAGCTCCATCCGTACTTTCAGTCTCATACAATAACGGTGCTCACAGATAAACCGCTCAGACGGATATTACACAAGCCTGACTTGTCGGGATGTCTGGTTTCGTGGTCAGTTGAATTGGGAGAGTTCGACATACAATACAAGCCTCGTCCTTCCATTAAAGGTCAAGCATTAGCTGATTTTATTGTCGAATGTACTCTTCCAATTGATGAAGTCGAATCGCATGTTGCCTAATCGAAAGTGTTTGCATGGACGCTTTACGTCGATGGTTCGTCAAATACTATGGGCAGTGGAGCAGGTCTTATCCTCAAAGGACCGGATGGACTCATTGTTGAATATGCCCTCCGTTTTAATTTTCAAGCAACAAACAACGAAGCCAAATATGAGGCTTTGATAGCAGGGATGCATCTAGCTCATGCCATGAGAGCACAGACACTCAATGCTTATAGCGACTCTCAGCTTGTGGTGAAACAACTGTCAGGCGAATATGAAGCCCGCGACCCAACGATGGCTGGTTATCTTCATAAAGCAAAGGAGCTTGCCACATCCTTTGCACAATTCCGCATTACTCAAATCAGCCGGGCAGACAATGTATCATTGGATGCACTCTCTCGTTTAGCTTCACTTGACCCGTCAAGTTTCGGTCGCATGGTCCATTTGGAGCTACTGCATGAACCGAGTATCGTTGAGCATGAAACTTTGCCAATTGTGCAGGAATCGTCTTGGATTGATCCAATCAAAGATTACCTTCAGAACGGTACCTTGCCTATTGACCCAAAGGAATCCAGAAGCATCATCTCGCGCTCAGCTCGCTATGCGGTAATTGAAAGTGTACTCTACAAGCGATCATTCTCTTTCCCTTATCTTTGGTGCCTTACCCCAATAGAGGCAGATTACGCTCTTCGTGAAGTCCATGAAGGCATTTGCGGCCAACACCTAGGAGGACGAGCCTTGGCACACAAAATCCTTCGACAAGGGTATTACTGGCTGACCATGCAACATGATGCCTTGGAATATACAAAGAAATGTGATGCATGTCAACGTTTTGCCTCTATTCCGAAACAAGCGCCCAATCCTTTAACCATGATGAAAAGTCCAATACCCTTCGCAATGTGGGGTATGGACATATTAGGACCTTTTCCCCTGGCCTCCGCCCAACATAAATTTGTAATTATTGCAATTGATTACTTCACCAAATGGGTTGAAGTCGAGGCATTGGCTACAATTACGGAAAAGAAGTGCGAGGATTTCTTTTGGCGCGCAGTTATCTGTCGTTTTGGCATTCCCCGTGTGCTCATCACTGATAATGGGAAACAGTTCGATAATACAACGTTCGCGCATTTTGTGCTAATTTATCTATCGAACATCGTTTCACCTCAGTGGCACATCCGCAAACGAACGGACAAACATAAGTTACCAACCGTACTCTCCTACAAGGACTGAAGAAAAAACTTGATGGAGCAAAAGGGTTATGGGTGGAAGAGCTACCTAAAATTCTTTGGGCATACCATACAACAACACGCACCACCACAGGTGAAACTCCATTTAGCTTGGCATTTGGAACATAGGCTATCATTCCTCTTGAAATAGGTTTGCCATCAGCTCGGGTGATAACATACAATCCTGACACCAATGATGCTGGCCTCCGAGGAAACTTAGACCTCCTTGATGAAACGCGAGATCAAGCCACCATGCACCTTGCTACCTACCAGCATAGAGTAGCTAAGTTCTTTGATAAACGAGTTCGATCTCGCGCTTTTCGTATCGGTGACCTAGTTTTACGTCGAATAGACGTTTCCATACCGCGGGATGCCATTGGAAAACTCTCACCAAATTGGGAAGGTCCGTACAGGGTGATTAAATTGGGGGGCCCAGGGTCCTATCATTTGGAAACTTTGGATGGCAAGGCAATTCCCCAAACGTGGAATGCCAGGATTTTGCGACGATATTACTCATGAACAAGACCAAAGTTGGGGGCCACCTGCATACCTGCACCCACTCCTACATTTTTTGCATCTTGTTCATGACTGTTCAAAATAAATTCAAGTTCTTCGGCCTATGCCTAATTTCCTTTTTAATCGCTTCAATTGTATTAATCTTAATTTTAGCCGGCTCATTACAGCCTAGAATTTTAAATGCAATTGATATGAAATGAAATTCTCGCAAAAGGAGACCTTAATTCCATTAACATAATGTTTACATAGAATTCTCTAGTCTTAAGGTCTGTTACAAAGTAAGATCCTACTCAGCAGCTTCATGTGATGCGTCCATCTCAGTATCTCGAGGTAGTCCAACCTCTATTTCCATGTCCTGAGGAACCGTCACCACTACTGAGGCAGCACCAGACATCCCAAGACTTCGACTAGTGGAAGAAGTAGGGTTCCCAGTAGCCTGGGAGATCACGCTAGCTTCGGCCTCCTCTCTCCGATTGCTCTCATCAGCAGCAACTTCACAAGCGTATTTATGCTCATAAATACTTAGATCCATATCGGAATAATCTTTCAGGATGTCCTTCTTGCAAGTATTATAACCATACACCAAGGCTCTCTTGGAGTCATGCAGACGCTGGTCAGTATAAACCTTAGACCTCTTGAAACTCTGAACGGCATTTAGTCCAATTTTTATCTTTTCGGCCTCAAGTCGTTCAACACGTGCTGCAATAGAAGCTTTAGAATGTTTCACCTTCTGCAAAGCTCTAGTCAAATCTTCCACTTTCTTCTCTGCTTCTCGACGAAAATTATTTTCCACTTGAACAAGCTTCCTCTCTTCGTCCAATACCTTTTCAGCAGCAATCAATTTCTTCGCCCCAATCTGAACTTGAGCTAGTGCCTGCAGAAAAAATAATATAAAAAAAAAGAGAAAAGAGAAAAAAGAAAGTATTCGGCAGAATTTTACCTGCGAGGTCAGTTGAACCATCCCATTAGCTGTATGGCTAAGGTCATAACCAGAAAGCGTAACTCGATCCATGGGAATAATCCCTTTGCTTGACCATTCCCAAGTCGTGCGAGGACTCTTAAAAACAGACTCCTCGATCGACAAGTTCCAGTCAGGTCTATGGGGAGTATCAGACCTAGTAGAAGATGAGGTACCAGCCCTGAGAGGCACTCTCTTCCTTTTAGATTGATCCTTCCCCTTATCTTCACTCGTTAGCCCAAGAACAATCTCGTCAGTCATTGGCTTCTTTGGTTGAGGTTCCGCTGTCAAAACGTCAAAATTCAAGTCCTGAATCCTTTCGTCAACACCATGAACAGATGCCAATTCGTCTGGAATTATCTCTCTTAACACCCCTTGGATATTAAAAAGAGGAGAGTCCACACGGCTACCACCACCGCTTCCATGAGTACTTTTTGAAGACATGGTTTCTGCAAAAGATAAATGATGAGATCACGACAAACTATGGCAAATTAAAACGCTCATGCATAAGTACATTACCAGGATCGTTCTCGCCCTCCTCTTCTTCATTCGAATCTTCCTCGAGTGAAAAAATGATTCCACACTCACGAAGCTGATCGTTACTTAAAGGGTACTTTGACTCTAAGGGTTCAGCCGCTTTGAGCTTCTCAATATGATCTAGGTCAGTTTTATTCAAATTCTTCTCTTTCAACATATTATACGTCCTAGTATCACATTCTGGATGCCATACATTATTGACAGCTCCTCTTTGAGACTTTGGAAGTTTCACGAATAAAAATCTTTCTTTCCAGTTGTGATTAGACGAAGGAGGACGAGGAAACAAGTTGGCATTAGCCTTTGAGCGCCGAGTTAAAAAATACCATCCAACTTGTCTGGTAATGGTACAAATAGTAAAAAATCACCTGAATACCCTCAGTCTAGGTTGCAGACCAAGCCTATGACACTAGTAAATAAAGAAAGATATAAAGCCCTAGGCATGAGGAGAAAGTTGGCCAGGCGCCAAACTATATGCATTCAACACCCTGATAAAAAGGGATGTATTGGCACCCTAAACCCATTAACAAATGTATCGTAGTAAAATCCTATCTCATTTAAGGTAGTCATATTTGCCACTTCGCCGTCGCCAGGCAACCTCAATTTCACACTTGATGGAATTTCATGTTTGTCCCTCAGAATTTTGAGGTCATAACTACTTAACCTACTCCTTAATGTATGAGCGTCAAAAGGCTTAGGACTCCGAGCCTTGCTAGCGAGTATTTCTTTAGCAGGAAGTCCCCTTGGCTCCTGATAAGGAATTAAAGGAACACCTACTTCTAGGAACAAAGGATCAAAAGTAGGTTCAACCCTAACAGATGTAACACCTCTATTTAGTTCAGAAACATGTTCATCTTGTCTAGACATGTTTTCTGGATCTACAACAAGGAATTCAAAAGAAAATAAAATCTGAGGCTTACTTGAAAGAAAGAGAAGACCTTCAAACATAAGAACTCAGAAATTTCCTCCGACGAATTCTCGAAACCACCCGCTTCTTCTCACTGAAAGTGAAGTGAAGTGAAGTGAGAAGTGAAAAGTGAGAATGAAAGTGAAAGGATCCCTTCATTATATAGAGATTTCTCTTAGACAGATGGCTGAGATCCCAAGGTAAAAGGATAGGCACGTGGCGCCCATCGATTAATTTGTAAGAGGTCAGTTTTACTTTTTTACCCTTCGAAATTAACCACGCCTCTGCTCGTCTGGCCGAGTAGACGAGCTGCCTAATCGGGCTCACGCCTCTGCTAGTCTGGTCAAGGAGATGAGCTGCCTAACAGGGCTCACGCCTTTGCTCGTCTGGCCGAGCAGACGAGCTGCCTAATAGGGCTCATGCCTCTGCTCGTCTGGCCGAGTAGACGAGCTGCCTAACCGGGCTCACGCCTCTGCTCGTCTGGCCGAGTAGACGAGCTGCCTAACAGGGCTCACTCCTCCGAGTAAACGAGCTGCCTAACCAGGCTCACGCCTCTGCTCGTCTAGCCGAGTAGACGAGCTGCCTAACCGGGCTCACGCCTCTGCTCTTCTGGCCGAGTAGACGAGCTGCCTAACAGGGCTCACGCTTCTACTCGTCTGGCCGAGTAGACGAGCTGCCTAACCGGGCTCATGCCTCTGCTCGTCTGGCCAAATAGACGAGCTACCTAAGAGGGCTCACGCCTCTGCTCGTCTGGCCGAGTAGACGAGCTGCCTAATAGGGCTCACGCCTTTGCTCGTCTGGCTGAGTAGACGAACTGCCATCATGCCTTGGCTCTCTACTCGTCTGGCTGAGTAGAGGAACCGCTCTGAAGGACTAAGCTCTCTACTCGTCTGGCCGAGTAGACGAGCCACCTTCATGCCTTGGCTCTCTACTCGTCTATCCAAATAAACAAGCTACTTCGATGCTAAAATCCCACACTCACTCACGAGTATAGGATTGGGGGACAAATGATAGGGGAAAAATACCATCGCATAAGATGAAGGCACGTGTCTTCATCTTATGAGAACAAAACTGTTCTCTAGAGTCAAGAGAACAGTTTTGTTTCCATAATTTCTGGTAACTCCCTACTAAATGGTACTAAACTACCCATTAAGTAGTTTATTACTCTATTCATCAGAGTGACCCCCTCATCAAGAGGAAATAATGAACGAATTAAAGAAAGTACTATATAAAGAGAAAATGAGAGATGGACAAGGCAGGTAAAAACGATTGAGAAGTTAGAGACCGATTTTTATATGATTTTCTGACTTAAGCATCGGAGTTTTCCTCGCCGAAAACACTTCCGACGAGTCACTGGTGTCGACTGTATTGTGCAGGTCTATTGACAAGGAAGACAAGTTGCGTCCCGGATTTCATCAGCAACAAGTGTAATTGTGGTAGACCTCAAGTGTTCTAGGTGTAATTTGCTCTTTATTTCTTTACGATATGTGTTATTGTCTTTTTATCTATTATGTTAACTCTGACAATTGAAAAAGAACAATGAATTATGACAAATTTAAAGAAAGAGATTTTAGGAATAATTTACTCTAAAAGATAACTTGTCAACCTTGTTAGTAGGTAATTACACAACAATTCGTCCGTCCACAGCTGTACTGTGGGTCTCACGTAGTACGGAGTATTCTTTACTAGCATTGGGTCTCACCTCTTTACTAGCAATGGGTCGCTTGTCATTATTTTTGCCGTCTTCAGTACAAAATCTGCGCAATGCAGAAAACGGGCCACACAGGTAAAGCCAAAACATAAATGCTAAAAGTGAACGATTCCCAGGTAATCCTTGCAGAAGAATTACCTGGGATTGTGCAGGATTACCTGGGAATTGAGGAACTAGCTTGAGTGAAAATGACTGATCACTTAATGTAAGTAAAAAGACCAAAGGATGCTTAAGTTATCGAGTAATATTCATTTAAAATATTACTCGATAACTTAAAGTAAAAGCTTAAAGAAGACAAGTATCTAGCGACTTCACTGTATCGCTATCTATTTTTTATAACAAAATTAAATAAGATATTTTTAAATAATTTTATTATCTTTTTTGTCTCACGATATATGGTACATGTTAATATACTCTTTAAGAGTTTTATGCATATGGTATACTGTAATTTATAAACAGGGCCGAGCTCGACTCGGGTTACTGGGCTAGTATGACTTGTTACAAATTAAAAGGAGAGAGATTGTTTTTGTTGAAGAGAAAACTGTAGGAGAAATACTGGTTTCGGCAAAAAATAGAAAGGAAAATTAACATTAGAGGGAAAGTTTTAAACATAAAGTTGAGTGAGAGAGAGGTAGAGTTTTGGCAAATCTTGGAAATCGATAGAATTGCAAACATACTAATAAGCTAGACAGGTTCATAGAACTGTAATATTTATTTGGATGATTAAATTTCAAATAACAAAATAATTGATATGTAAAGTAGGTAAGAAAATACTAACATTCTTTTTAGGCTTTAATTTTACAATATATATCTATACTACCTATAAAAGTATGAATGTCGTAAACCATTTCTGGACGATTTTGTCCTCCGTTAGTTATGTTAATAACACTTTTAACCTTCATTTATGACTCCCTGTCAAATTTGGTTAAAATTAAATGAATATTAGGTGACAAATCTAATTTCTTTATAAAGAAAAGTCTCATGATAAAGAAAAACAAAAAAAAAGAAATTTCTTTATTACTTCCTTTTAAACTGGGTTGAAATGAAATAAATATTGGATAATGAAAACTGTGATCTTTTTTCCCCTTGTATTTGTGTTAGGAAACGATTAACCAATTGAAAAACTAAAAAATAAAAACAAAAGAAAGAAACTAAAATACGTGAAAAATTAGTTAAGAAACAAAAAGCTGTTGAAAAAATAAACGCATAAAAAATAAAAAAAGGTAAAATATGCATAAAAAATCCTTAAATATGGCACCAATATTCAGTTACACACCTAGTCTTGAAAATTACAAATCTTAAATCTATATCATAAATCAATTTAACTGATTACAAAAATAAAAACGTAGATTCATTTTTTTAATTTCTCTATTTGCTTTTTTTTTCAACAGCACCAACAAATATTTCTTCAATCCAGAACCTTACAAAGAAGATTTTCAAATATTGAATGGATTATAATTGCTAACATCAAATATACATTTTTTCTCAAATAAGTCACAAAAGAAATCATAATATAATTGAATTATATTATTTTGATAAAAAAAATTAATGACATCACTTTAAAAATTACTCTCGATCACGTTCACGTTTATATATATATATATATATAAGACACTATTAAAGCCTAAAGGAGTGCACTTGTTGAAGTTTAGCGACGAATATTGACTTCAACAAGTGCATTCCTTTAGGCTTTAACAGTGAATGGTGTACTCAAGTTCGTTGACACCGTAGAGGATCTAAATTCCCGAGTGTTGGGTGAGGGGGTGGGAGGGGTTGAATTTATAAGGTGAATAGATGAATTAATGGCTATCACTTGGGTTTATAACCTTTATGAACCAATATCACATCTGCCAAGAGTAATATTGCATTGTTGCTTGCAGAAATCTTTATTGTTGCCTCCCTTCATTAGGCGCTTGATGCAAAAACATTAAACCTAAGGGTTGGCAGACCTGTACTGATACTTGAGGTGAATTGAGACTTCACACCTACCAACTTGCCAGGAGTTAATTCTTTTTCAAACAAACTTGAATTTTGGCTTCCTTTGACACGAGAGTAGACTTCTTTAGTAAAGAAACTTCAGATACTTTTATGCTTTATATAAAGCATAATTTTTCAAGCGATAAACTATTACCCTGAAACAAAAATTTCCACGTACTATTTTACTAGATTAAGCTAAGAACGTCATTCTTAGCTTTGTAAGGCTTAATTTTTCAACCGATAAACGATTACCCTAAAACAAAATTCCACGTACTATTTTACTAGATTAAGCTAAGAACGTCATTCTTTGCAGAACTTTCACGTCAAACATCACAAAAATGCTACGGAAAAAAGTCAGTAATATACAATACAAAACAAAAGCGTGCGATGGATTCATTTAGGATGCTGATCGGAAGGTCGTTCGAACATATACATTTGGTAGCATAGGTCCCATATTGACTAAATGAAAGATAGCGATGGGAGTACCAAATTCTCGAACACCGGCCTTTGGCTACATTAAACAATCTCTTTCCAGATATCACCATCGCATGACGCTAGTTTTTGAAATGGAGGAACGAACTGATACACAATTTTCTGGCATAGAGAAGCTCAGCTCATGAAACAAGTTTCATTCGGATCATTAACAACGGGTATAGAGTAGAGTTACCTTGCAATTCAGCAACATAGAATATTTTGCAGTGAAGAGGGCTTACTGGTGGACTACGCGGAGGAGCCTTGTTGTAGCAGAGCATATATGTTGAAAGTTAATCTTGATTCAATGAATTATGACATTTGATGTGGAAGAATCAAGACATGCATAAATAAAGAGAAACCGAAAAATGAAAGGTTAGGGGAATTACTTAAAACCTATGAGTAATTAAATAAGAAGATGAAAAATGAAAGGTTATTGGAATTATCTTCTAGGTTATGAATGAGTCTTTAATATCCTAGTATAAAAGGTGCATTACCTAGTCATTTAAAAATATAATGTAAGGAGATCAATCTAAGAGAAAGAGTGATTGAGTTTATGAATAGAATTGTTGTTTGAGTAGAGAAAAATATTCAAGAGTGTTTCTCCTCTCTACTTCCTCCTCCTCTTCGATAATACTCTAAATATTTCCATTGTTTCTCCTTTATATTGTGCCCATCACACCAACAAAGTGGTACCAGAGCAGAGGTTTTAATGGAGGCAACAAGTGGAGCATTTCCTTTTCCAAAGATCATGAAAGATAACTATGAAAGGTGAAGCATCCAAATGAATACGTTTCTTGGTGGTCAAGACCTTTGGGAGGCCGTAGAAGAAGAATATGTGGAACCGAAAAACTTGGCCGATTCTAGGCAAGCCGTGAAGAAGGCTACCAAAGAAGCCCGAGTGACAGATCAAAAGGCTCTTTCACTCATCCAACTTGGCATCAATGACAATATCTTGCGAAGATTTTGCAGGCCACCATTGCGAAGAAAGCATGGGATACTTCAGAAAATGCTTTCAAGGGCTTCGACGAGGTGAAAATGATACGGCTCCAAAGCCTTCGAGGTGAACTTGAGTCCTTACAAATGAAAGACTCCGAGATGATTTTTGACTATATTTCGAGAGTTCTCTCAGTTGTTAACCAACTTGAGAGAAATGGTAAAGAGATGGAAGATAGTTGGGTGATCGAGAAGATCCTTTGATCTCACGATCCAAAATTCAATCATGTCGTCATTGCCATCGAGGAGTCCAATGACATCGACACTATGATATAGTCGATGAGCTCTCAGGAAAATTATAAGTCCATGAAGACAAGATCAAAAGGAGGAATAAAGAGCCTATCGAGCAAGCTTTTTAGGCCAAGATGAATTTTAACGAAAGGAAGGACGATGCCAAAAAGAATCGAGGTGGTCGAGGCAGAGGCCGTGGACAAGGTTGCTGTCGAGGCCGTGGCAGAGGTCATGGTGGACAAACTCAGTACAACAATAATGAATCAAGTTCGGAATATCTTCCATCGAAAGGATGGGGCCGAGGAAGAGATGGCTATTACCAACGCCAAAATGAGAAAGATGTTGAATGTTTCACATGTCATCGGCACAGACACTACTCTTGGGAGTGTCGAGATGATCCAAAGGAAGAAAATGTGAAGGCCCACTATGCAGAAGAAAATAAAGTGGTGAGGACACGGTCTTGTTGGCACACGATAGATTAAAATAAGAGACAGAGTTCTTGGTATCTCGATATCGGCACCAAAAATCACATGTGTGGCTACAAACACATGTTCATCAAAATGGATGAATTAGTGGCGGGAAACATCATTTTTGGAGACATGTCCAAAATTCCTGTCAAAAGGTAAATGTAAAATTTTGATCAAATTGAAGAATGAAGGCCATAGTTCATCTCAAATGTCTATTATCTTCCAGAGATGAAGGCAAGCGTTTTAAGCATGGGCCAACTATTGGAGAAAGGCTACGACATCCGTATGAAAGACAAAATCTTTATGAGAGATGATAAAGGGGTCTTGATAGCTCGTGTTCTGATGTCGAGCAATAGGATGTTCTTGATGAATATCTATTATGATGTGCCGAAATGTTTGAAGGTCTGTTTTGATAACCGATCTTGGTTATGGCATTTGAGATTTTGAGGCTTGGACATCTCAATTTTGGAGGTCTAAAATTATTATCTACAAAGAACATTATGGAGGGATTGCCATCCATAGACCAGCCAAACCAACTCTACAAGTAGGGCTGTAAATGAACGGAATTGTTCATGAACAGCTCGTGGTTCGATCCCAAAAAACCTCGTTCATGTTCACTTGTATAATATACAAACCGAACATAAACAATTTTTTAGAGCTAATTTATTTAACGAGCCGAGCATGAACATTTAAAAATGTTCACAATCGGGTTCGTGAACATAGTGTTCATATAATAAATTATAATTTTTATAATTAAAGCATAGCTAATTACAAGTATATCTATGTAAAATAAACTTAAAAAACTAGATAACCAAAAACCAATTAGCTAAAAGACCAACCCCACCTATAAACCCAAATATAAGCCAAGCTCAGACTAAGCCAAGCCCAAGCCCAAGTCCAAGTCCAAGTCCAAAAATAACCCCTAAAACCCCATTACCCTTATTCTCTCAAACATTATCCTTGTTTTTAATTCTAGCCAGCAGCCGCAGCTCTCTATCTTCTCCTCTACCCTTTCTCAAGTCTTCTGACACACTATCTCTCATAAAAAAACTCGCTCTCTTTTCTTTCTTTTTCTCAAGCACATAACTAATGGATCAACCAACATCATAGGGCCTCCATAGCTTAGTGGCGCACACCTCTTTCTCAGATACACACAGAGCAACCAGCAATACTTCGCCTCCCTCGGCAGCGAACACACAACTCACGCATCAACCATCATAACATCGTAGGCACTTTCCAGTGCAGTTTGGTTCGTCATACAGATCCAAAGACTCATCCATATCTATTGAATAGCTGCATCTCTTGCAATTTGGTCAACAATAATCTGCGAGATCAACCATTCGGTCACTTTTCCTGTTAAATTTTGTGTTTTTTTTCCAATTTTTGGAATATTTAGAAGTTTCAAATCCAAGTTTATTTTTGTCTTATTGAACCAAAAATGAACGAGCTTACAATGCTCGAGTTTGGTTTGTGTATGTTAATTGAATGAACCGAGTCGAGCCCAAACTTTATGAGTGGTTTCACGAATCTAGTTTGAATGAACATTTCAGTCTCTTATACAAACTCGAGCCGAGTTTGAACATGGCCTGAGCTTTACGAACTGAACACAAACATACCCATGTTTGCCTCAAACTCGGTTCGTATACAGCCCTAACTGCGAGGGTTGTCTTGTCGGGAAGTGACATCGATAGAGTTTCCCAAATGAAAAGTAGAGTGGATATCAGATCAAGGCAATGAGATCCGATCGAGAAGAAGAGTTCACGTCTAAAGAGTGGTAGAAAGGAAGAATCAATCAATAGTGAACATAACTTGAACATGTTGAAGAGCAAGAATTTTCCAAATAATGTTGGGCTAAAGAAATGGATTATGCTGTCTATCTATCCAATCAATGTCCAACGAGGAGTGTGTGGAATCAAACACCACAAGAATCTTGGAGTGGGTTCAAGCCAAGTATGTCCCATTTGAAAGCATTTGGGATCATTGCGTAAGTGCATCTTCTTGATCAACAAAGGAAGACGCTTGATGACAAAAGTGAGAAGTTCATCTTCATCAGTTACAGTCAACAGTCAAAAGGGTACGAGTTATACAACCCTGTTGATAAGAAGATGAAAGTCAATCGAGGGGTGACTTTCGATGGGAAGAGCTTGTGGGACTAGACTAATCGAGACAAGGAGCAGTATGTTTTTTTTAAGCGATACAAAATAAAAAAGAAGTAGAAGAAAAGCCGATGGAACTTGTGACTCCCTTGAGTCCCATATCTCCTACTCAATTGAGTCCAACATCATTATCAGTCGATAGTCCAATCAAGAGAGGACGACAAAGCAAGGGACCTCTGGATGAGATTTATGATGACTTGAATCAGAAGCAACCGATTTTGATGAGCATCAAGAAGAGAAAATGGAGGAAGGCCATGAATGAAGAGATCAATGCCATTAAGAAATTTTCTTAAGGAGATCAGTTTTAATCAAGATGAATCAACTCAAATTTATGTCGATAACAAGTTAGCCATAGCTCTTGCTAAGAATCCAGCCCTTCATGATCGAAGCAAACACATCGGTACATGGTATCCTATCATTTGTGAGAGCATTGCTAAGAAAGAAGTCCAAGTCAAGTTTATGAAGTCTGAAGATCAAGTTGCGGATATCTTCACAAAGCCTCTGAAAAGGGAAGTCTTCGAGAATCTAAGGAATCGACTTGGAATGAGAGAATCAAGCTTAAGGGGGGGTGTTGAGAGTTAATCTTGATTCAATGAATTGGGGCACTTGATGTGGAAGAATCAAGACATGCATAAATAAAGAGAAACTGAAAAATGAAAGGTGAGGGGAGTTACTTATAACCTATGAGTGATAAATAAGAAGATGAAAAGTGAAAGATTAGGGAAGTTATCTTCTAGGTTTTGAATGAATCTTTAATATCTTACTATAAAAGGTGCATCACCTAGCCATTTAAAAATGTAATGTAAAGAGATCAATCTAAGAGAGAGAGTGTGAGTGAGTGAGTTTATTAACAAAAGTGTTGCTTGAGTAGATAAAAATATTCAAGATTTTTTTTTCCTCTCCACTTCTTTCTCCTCTTCCATAATACTCTAAATATTTCGGATGTATCTTCTTTATATTGTGCCCATTACGCAACAGAGCATTCTAAGATAGGTGAATCTAACTCAGAGACTACTTTTTGGGAACTCATAACTTGGTCAGCAAATATCCTTAATCAAGTCAAAATGTTTGCCTGGAAGGGTTGCTCCAATATATTACCTACTATCTACTACCAAAATTTTGATCAGTAAGAAGATCTTCTCAGAGGAACTATGCCCATTATGGTCGCTGTCACTACTAAAAAGTAGTTCGGGATCCTTAGCCTGAAACTATGACCCAAGAGATAGAAAAAGAGTGACTGCTTGATGGAGTTCCAGTGGGGGACCTCTCTGATGCTTAAATCAGAGTGCATCTGTAGGATAGAATCTCTAAGAAAATATGAAACACGATGTTTGTGTGTGTAGTTGTCTACATACTTGGGAGAGAGGCTCCTTTATATAGACAGATGTAAGAACTGCAATAGAATTATGAGTTCAACTGGGCCTTGTGCTCGATCCTTGAATATTGTGTTAGACTCCTATTAAATGCCTAATTTATCCAAATAGGGCAACTACCAGTCGTACTTCACTCAGCAGGGAGCGCCACGTGTCATCCATTGATTAAGGGCTTATCTTCAGTTATATCATAAACCCCTCACTTTCTTAGCCAAAATATTTTGCTAAGGAAGTGTAACTAGGTTTTTGAGACATTCATCAAATTTTTGATAGGGAGTAAATATTAGTTTCTCCATATCATTGTGCTTGAACTTAAGCTCTTGGGAGCCTAAGCAACGAATTTTGCGTAAGAAAGCTATTCAACTTTAACACTTGAGAGCTAGGTCTTAGAATCTCGCCCAAGCAAGTTGTTTGGCTTTGTCTTTGACAAGACGGATCATGGGATTTTGTGATCTTTAGAAGTTGTGCCCCATTGTAGCCACCCTGATGAGAGTATATAAAGCCTTGTGCATGCAAGTTGCTGCATGTGCTTGTGCATGTTAATTTGCGTGAACTCTCGACATCAGCTAAGAGCTAGTAAATCCCATCTAGCATATTGCTAGGGAGTTTTTAAGAGAGATGAAGAGATGATGGGCTAATGAGTTCCCATGTAATGCCTCCTCTTCTTGAGGTCTGGAGCCAGGCAAAGCCTTCTTAGAGCTAGGGCTCATGAGATCAACCCTTGAGGGAAAATGGAACTTAGAGTTCAAGCAAACACCCTTGGGAGCTAATGGAATATAAAGTTCATGTAAATGCCCTTGAAGAGGATGGAACATAAAGTTTGCTTAAGCGCCCTTAGGGGCTGATGGAACCAAAAGCTCGCGTAGGCGTCCTTGGGAGCTAATAGATTATAAAGTTCGCGTAAGCACCCTTAGGGGCTGGTAAACATAGAGTTCATGAAAATGCCCTTGGGGGTCTGTCACTCTCCTTAGCGAGTTACAATAGAAATAACAAGTATTCGTTGTCGCTAGGTGAGAAGGCACAGGGTATTGGGCCCGCCATATCGTCGTTGCCATACATATGAAGCCCCTTGACCGAGAAGTTGTAATGTAAGGATGGATTTTCAACTATTATGTAGAGCATGGTCATAAAAGACCTGGTATGAGAAACAAAAGATAAAAGGATCATAATTTGTCTGATCGAGAGCGACTTTGCCTGACCAAGATGTCACTGAATGATCAATAAAGAATTTTTTGCATTTTATCAGTACGATATGATTCGATTTGCTGATTGCATAGGCGTGAGCTCACAATTTACCAGACATAGAAGCGATGCTAAGCATAGGGTAATGACATACGCTGATTCACTAGATGCGTAAATTGTGTGCGTGTCTCCATTACTGTAGGATCAGCTCATCAATGTACAATGGTTTGAATATCTCACAACTAATAGAGGTCAATGTATGTATAACGAGACAATGTGTAACACCGATTCAGTAGGATGCTACAACTACCTACCACCACGGGTATGACTTAAAGTCACAGGGAGCTGTAAAATCGTTCCTTGTTTGTGAAGTATACATTACTGTTAAAGTTCAGGGACTCAGTTAAAGCCCTTGCCACACGAAAAAGCATGTGACAAAAAAATATCATTTACAACAATAAAGCATATGAGCTTAAAAGTAGAACTATCGAAACAAGTTCAATGATCATACTTTGTGGCCCCATGAGCGCCTTTTAAGTTAGACAACGGGTGTGCTGCATTGCATGTTGCAAGTTAGCTTAATTAAAAAGCCTTAGCACTTCGAAGACATGACATGTAATTGCCCGCGCCAATTAACGCAACTGGATAATGTTAGACCAAAAAATAAATAGGTCTAGGTAATATAGAAACACAAAAAAAGCAGTCTTCGCCTAAAATCATAGTCACTAATTTTTAAGGACATGCTATATATAAGTTTTAGGCTACATATGTGCGGTGCTTTAAAGAATGTCTGGCATACATTATTTAAATCAGAGTCTGAAGGTCTCAAAATCTGAATAACTACGTATATACGGAGAAAAGTTTAATGCTACAAAAGGAGAAGTAACCTGGTTTTGATTTCTTCAGTTTCTCTCTCACGGCCGAAGGGCTTTGACCAGCACATTGCTACACAGGACCACGTGCCACCTGGGCAGCATGACAAAGGTGGCATAGCAGCTCATGTTTTGACGGTGCTGTCGTTTACAATGGTGCAGGCACAGATGGATGGAGGTAGCTGCATGTTTACGACTCCTATATGGACAAAATGGTGACAATCAGAAGAGTTGGGACCACAACGGTTACCGATGGAGTTGGCAACGCAACGGTGGCCGATAGAGTTGGCACTATAGTGGTGGCCGATGAGCAGATTTTGGAGGAAAGCGGTGGCAACAATAGTGCTGCGTGTATTGATGGGCTTGCAGAGGCTACCCGTCGCAACACCAAGGATGTTGACAGAGAAAGGGCTGGAGTAATTTTTAAACTGCTGTGATAGTGTTTCAACCCATGGTTTGACCCTATAGGGTCGCGACGTACTGCCTATGCTAGGCGTCGGCCCCTTGCCGGCAATGGGTGGCTTATTTTTGCTTCTTCCACTCTCATTTTTTTCTTGTTTTTTAATTTATTTTTTCTTGTTTTTGTTTTCCAATTTAATTTGTTGTAGTTGTTGCTACGGCATTCGCAACGGCGGTGATTTGTGGTGTCCATGACTCTGGAGGCGCTGCATTTTGTCTAGTTTGTGGTGGTTGTGGCAATGATTGTGCGGCCGTAGAGATTGCCTTGGTGGCCATGTAGATGGTGGAAGTGGAGGTAGCCCTTTAGTGGCGGCTGTGGAGAGTGTGTTTGTAGTGGGGTCAGGTGGTTGGTTTGAACAACCCTTTTTTTTTTTCTATTCAATGATAGTTGGATCTGAAGACCCGTGACAGCGGGTTGTTTGTTGTGAACGTCGTCGTCCCACTTATCAAAGCTCTATGGACGGGAACGATCTTGATGTTATCTCTAGTGTCGATTTATGTCAAATTGACCATTTCACTTTTTAATTTATCCAATTAGATCATTCTGTTAACTTCTACCGATCCAAGTCCGTTAATCTCGGGGTAAATTTATATATATATATATATATATATATATATAATTTTTTTTTTTGAGATTTCACTTCTTCTTCTTTCTCTCTAGATTCCCCTTCTTGTTTCTTCTTCTCCCAAGTCCAGCACCACCACTACGCCCAAGATGCCACCACGAATAGCCACCACGGCTTCATCAGCAACCATAAAGCACACATTTTTGTACACACATACACACACAAAACAACCACTGTCAACCTCCCACCTCCCCCCCACCCCCAACACCTGCACACACAGAACATACACTTTCACCCTCCCCCCAAAGACACATACAACAACACCCTCTATCGCACAAACACACACATTGTCGTGGTGACCACTCCCCCCCCCCCCCCCCCCCCCACATACACACAACACCCTTTGTCACACACAGACACAAAAATAGTCACTATCACCCCCCAACACCCACACTCAAAACCCACTGTCACATACACACACACACACTGATGACACCCCCACATACAACACCCATTGTCACATACAACACACTCTCGATGACATCCCTCTCATCCTCACACGCTCAGTACACACACAACGCCTCTGCTATACACATACACACAGACCTCACACACAAAAACACATAAGTACACACCTGGGCTCCACACACACAACACCCATTGTCGCACACACATATTGTCGTGATGACACCCCCTCCCCCGGAGCACACACACGACAACCAATGTCAACCCACCCATCCACTCCCCTAGAGAACACACACTGCCACATGAACACAAATGCAAACATTGTCAAACAAACATAATCTATGGAATATAAGGTAAAGAAGGGAGAAAGCAATTGTGTGGAGGACGAAGGAAAAGGGAAGAAAAGAGGAAACCGGAAGGAGACGGCATACAAAAGCAAAAATGAAAGGAAATAAGAGGATGAATAGAAGGATTCACCCCTCACTAAAGGGCCTTAATGGGGCGACGGCATGCTAGATTTGACTGAATAACCTAGTTGGGCTGAATTTTAGAATTTACTGGTTTTTTTTATACAAATCAATATTGAGTAACCAAAGTTAATTTGCCTATTTGTACAGTGGTCAACCGAGTACTCAAATATTTTTTCTTTTTCTTTTACTGTGACGATGGCTGGAACATTCAATGCAATGTCATCAGTAGCTCTATCATATGGCTGCTACAGTATCTTACTATATATCCTTTGATGATCTAAACTTTTTTTTGGATGTGGCGGCAGTGCCATGGATGGCCATACCCCAAGGGTGGCACGCGGATGAGCGAGACATGTGATGAATATTTAGTTGGTTGACTAGCTCGCGAGATCCCACGAGTGGCACCAATTTTTTGCAGTTAAAAAGTTAAACGGGAACCTTAGCCTGAAACAATGACCGATAGAAGATGAGTGATCACCGGTTGAGGTTCTGGTGAGAGAACTTTTTGAGTTAAATCAGAGTGCAGCTACAAGACAGAATCTCCGAAAAAGCATGAAAATGATGTTTGTATGTAGTTGTCCACATATCTCTTTGGGAGGCCCCTTTACACAGGCAGAGATGTAAAACTGTAATAGAGGAGTGACGGTTGGGCCTTGAGACCGAGGATCATGTTAGAGTTCTTTCAAAACCCTAATTTATTCAATAATGTATCTATTAATTCTAGTTGGCCCAGTTTGACTGGAAAATGCCACGTGTCATCCATTCATTAGAGTTTTATTTTCACTTAAATTAGGGATGAAGCTATTCAGTTTCATCTGTCGAGATCATGCATGCTTGCTCCTGACACATGGACGTTATTGTACATCTTGTGCCTGGAAAGAAAGCATTTAGAGTTCACGATGATATATCAGCTCTTGATCCAGTTGTTCTAAACGACTGAGTTCATGCATTATTTGTTCATGCCTCTGCTGCACCATGATAGATGTGACAGTAACCATCCTTAATGATTCCCTCCAAACCAGTGATAGTCTTCTTCCTTCTATCAACTAAAAACCTGTTTTCACTTTTTTCGCAATAAAAAAGTGGCGAAAAGAGTGATAACATCGTGAGTCAGTTGCTCACCATGGGGCCTTTAGTATCTCATTATTTAATGCATTAAACCATCATAAATCTCTTATGCGCATATAGGAAGCTTAATCTTCTCATTTTTATTTTACTTTTTGGTAGCTGGAAGTTTACCAGCTATCTAGTAAGCAGAAAATTTTCACCCTTCTGTATATACCTAATGCACGACGGAAGAGTTTGGTTTTGATATCGTATGTGTTGGGTAGTGGTACTGGATAGAATTCTAGTTGTATTGTGGATCTTAACTTAAAAAAATATCCATTTTGAAACCATACCATAAAACCTAAAGCAATTTCTCAAAGAGATAGAATGTTTATTAATAAAAACTAATTCTGCTCAGAGAGCTGCAACATTTTAAATAAGGGAAAAAACTTTAATCCTTGTAGTCCACAAGGAATTAAAAGTAACAACAAAATACGTAGCTACTAGAATAGTCCAGCCTCCTCAAAATGTGATAAAAATTACAAAATTCATCCAAAGCCAAAAGCTCTACCAAGTGAGAAAAGTTTTCTCCCGTAAATCAGAAAGTGTTCCAAAATGGCTTAAACGACCCTTTGTACGCACTCAATGGATCTATAAAAAGGTATAGATGTTTCAAAAGGCTTAGAGATCATTAAGAACATGTATGTATGCGTCCATTTACCTTCCTAAAGATCTCAAATGATCCCCCTTAGTGTACCACATGTATCCGCTAGAAACTTTTCTTTGCATAGAAAACCCATTATACCAGGTTATGAAATCCATTATACTTTAGGTCTTCGATGTTATTACGTGAAATCCATTAACACAGAGGTGAATTGATTGAATCACCTCTGTGTTATTACGTGCCTTAATGTTGTCATTATAATGCTTTGGCACACGTACCCGGTCCAGAACCTGCTTTGGACCCTTCTGATAAGCAATTACAAATGATGCTCTCCTGGTAAAATTATGTCTCGTTGTTATATGCAAATTCAGTCCATGCAAGGCTAGGTCCTACTTCGAGGCTTATCACAACAAATCTTGCGAATGACATGTCCAAATACTTTATATGAATTCAGTCAAAGAAATATATCCTACCATTTCGGTCTAAACCTTTGTTTCCACCAAAAATACCGCAACATGTCGGCCAGCAAGGCTGATTCATCTGGAGGCATCAAGCATATCAAGCCGTTAATGGATATAAATTGGGATGAGAACAAGTCCCCACTTAATGAAACTTCATCCTAGCAAAAGTGGGATACGTTGGTGACTATCAAATCATACCGCAAATCAAAGACAACAATGAGTGAGCAATGCATGGCAAGTTCTAAGCAAAAGAAGACACATGGCTCCTTCTCATAGGCACTCAAGCCCATACTATACTACATGTCATCAAGAGAGGAATAGTAAAGCATGTGTCAAAGTATGGACAAGAACTTAGTCAAGAACGTAAAATGAGGTCCTATCTAGCCCGAACACGTGGTAACTTCAAAGCAATTAAGGTGGCTTAACATAAGAAGAAGGGTGAAAACACCCATGCTTGGACACATGGCAACTCCATCATGGATCCTTTATGGAAGCTTGACGTGAACAGGGTAAAAAAGCAGGCATGCCTAAAGCACGTGGCAGCATCAGGTTGGATCGTTCGAAAGCTAAATGGCTCGGCTATAAAAGCCAGGAATGTTGTCACAATTAATCTTCTTCAGCAAGAAACACAAACCATCTATAGTTTACATCATCATGCCTTCACTTACCTTGATTAAATAGGTTTATCTTAGGCTTATCTAAAGCCATCAAACCAACCGTTTCTCTCATCCAAACAAACCCAAAGTGTAGTCAATCTGTGAATACTAGCTTTGGACACTCAGAGTGTTGTTTCTCTCATCCAAACAAACCCAAAGTGTAGTCAATCTGTGAATACTAGCTTTGGACACTCAGAGTGTTATCATCTTTATAAAGTCGTTCATCTGTAAGCACTGCAAATTTAAAATGCCTTTGTTTATTATATCATAATGCTTTTGATTAGGAGCGAGAATAGATTGGTGTAACTTAAATAGCACTAAAAATGTCCTAAAGCAATAGAACCCTAAGGATATTCCCAAGACCTCATAAATCATTTGAAAGAAGCCAAAATACTGACACTCCCTCAAATGCCAGACTATCTACCTATTTGGAAATTATGTTCACACGTGAGCCAACCAGGACCTAGCATGCCCTACGCATCATACAAAATACTCTCACACCCCCATGCACATGCTTGGGCGTTTTAAGAGCTAACACTTTTTTAGCATGCCCAATGGGACACATTTGTGCCATTTCTTCTGCAAAATATCCTACTAAAAAGTTCGTAACGCCCAACCCTCAAAATCATACCATGGTCAGTACCTCTAACTCACGGTCCTATGAGGATTAGAGGAGAAGGGCAAGATCAGTTGAACCCATTTGGAGATCAAGGGGAGAACTTCACTGGGAACGAGGTTCCAAGGGATGAACATGTCACAAGGATGATGAGCATGTTCAAGACCACCGAAAGGAGCTTGCTTAAGAGCATAGCCATGTTCAAAGACTTTTTAATCTCAAAAAAAAAAACTCAGAGATTGGGACGAGGTTCTAAGGGATGAACATGTTCAGAAGGTGATGAGCATGTTCCAAAATATCCAAAGAAGCATGTCTAAAAGCATAGCTATGTTCAGAGACTTTCTAAACAGGGCAAAGAACTCTGAGAGGAAAAAATCCAATAGTAGGGTTGCCTTGCCACATAATGAAGGAACCAAGCCGAATCTAGGAATAAGCAACCATTGGGGGTAAACTGAAATTATGCCGCCTATCAAGCCCACATCAGCCCATAAGTTGACCAGGCTAGCCAAGGAAAAGACTAAGGCTGGACAACCAAGGAGTAAACTATCAATATATACACCGAACCTACTCGAGGGGAAGAATGGGTCAGATTAACCTTACATTCTGGCAAGCTATCCTCGTACTTATCACCACTCTGATTGCTGAATTACGGCTAATAGAGACTAAATGATAATAATTAACAAGGACTAGGTCGGCCTCAGACATGTAGGCTGATCCTTTTTATTCTAAACTTTATCTTAACTTGGTCGACGTAAATATTCTATTTCCAAGAGAATACAGAGTCCTAGACTTTTCTACCTTTAGTGGAAAGACTAGACAATCCACCATTGAGCCTTAGGCCGATACACAATCCAATATGGAGAGATGGCTGGGGTTAATTATTTAATAACTGAGATCATTTCCTAAGTATTTTTTTGATACATCGTTCAATTGGTACACCGTCTACAACATAATTATGTGTTCCCTTGGGCCGAAATGGAAGAACTTTTCCATGATCAATTCTACAGGACTAACCTGAAGGCTTCTATAACTGATATGGGCAAAATGCACCAAATTGCTGGAGAACTAGTGGCTAACTTTATAAAAAAATTCAAGCAAGCCAAGCACAAAGCCAAAGTCTGTTTGTCTAAATTCAAGTTTGTAAAGTTAGTCCTAAAGAATCTCCATTTTGATCAAATGGTTATTTATGGGGATGGAATTTTATGTCCTGATCGATCTAGGCGACATGGCCTCAAGATATCAGGAATTGATGTAGAGTAAGAGAGATAAGATGAACTCCTCGAAAGGTGTTATGAGGAACCCAACACTGGGGTTGCTTTAGACACCCTACTTCTATAGGTTTGTTTTTCTAGTTACTTAATTACTCGTTAGTTATTGGGCATTATTATTATTGTTGTTGTTTAGGCTTCTATTGTTATTATTGGTCTAGACATAGTAATAAGTAATAAGCTTAACTTAATTAATTAATCCCAATCCAATAAATTGTCTAGTCGAGTCTAGTTAGAGTCCACAGTCCAGACAGTAGTCTAGTCCGATTAGTTGTTCTTGTTAGTACGGTTTAATCCAAGTAAATGTCTAGATAGGATATGCAAATCATGGCTTCATTCAGAAATGATTTGGGATATGCATTTGAAGGTGTTTTATCTGAATTTGGAGAGTTTATCCCCTAAATTTGGTTTAAAATTGTATCAGATAAGGGGATAAAACCGGCCGATTTTCCGACAAGCTGGCTGGTAAAGATTTGAACTTGAATTAAGCGGGTAGTAAATGTCATTTTGAAGGCATTTTGAACTTTTTAATTTAGTTTTACAAAAACGGTTTGTTAATCATTTCCACATCCCCCGACCTCTATAAATAAGCCACTTGGGCAATTGAAAAGGTGGACTTTCTCTGGGAGAGGAAAAAATCTACAGAAATTGTAAAAGAGAGAAAGAGAGAGAGGACACCATTTCCAATCCATTTCCTTTCATTTCTATGCAACTGCCAAGATCCCACTTTTCACATTCTGGTTAATCTGCAAAATAGGTGGCAAGTTCAATAAACAAGTTGTTTAAAAACCTTTGAAATGAAGCCTAAAAGTGTATAAACTATGTACTGAATTTGGTGTTACACATGTTGTTCTAGGCTTGGCTGGACAATAGCATAGCTAGCAATATGCACTACGCACTACTGCACTAGTGTGGCATTGCAATATGAACTACTGTCTATTGCACTTCAGGTTTCAAGGGCTTCCTTCAGTATAAATTTGTATGACTTCACATTCATGAAAGCACATCCAACCACTAATGTGGCACTACAATATGCACTATTGAACTTCACATTTCAAGGTCAATAACCAGGTTCACACTATTAGTCTTCAACAAATCCTCATTTTTGTATTTCTATTCCGCATCTCTTACTTCAGTATAGCTTCTAATAGAGTTTCTCAAAACAAGGGAGAAATGTAAAATGGTGTTCTAAAACAGGTTTTATTAACCAATAAGTTGTCAAAAAGTGACTTACCATGATCAATAACAATTGATGCATGCAAACTAGACCCTTGTGCATTTTCTGAAAGACGAATAGGAAAAATAACAAATGCTTTTATAATACATTGTTGCTAATAAAAAGAAAGTCCAAACAGTTAATTTTACCTAAAAAGTACTCTTCATGTTTTTCAATCTCATACATGGCTTCTCAAAGATCAATTGTCTTGGAAGGATTTTGTAGCCAATTCTAAGTACAAATAAGGGATTCTACCGTTCGTGGAGCCAGAGAACTACGAAATGGATCAAGCACACGACCTCCAGTGCTGAATGCCGACTCAGATGCAACAATAAAAATTGGGATGGCTAAAACATGTCGCTGTACTTGGGAGAGGACACGCTACTTCTATCTATTAAGCTTCCACCATCCCAAGATATCTAATTCTGCATTTACCACTGGATCTTCACAACTCTCAACTAGGTATCTATCCACTTCTAACTTGCTCTCTATGATATCCTCCTCCTCCAAAAGCCTCTTGTATTAAGCTGCCAAAGATTCCTCTTCCTCAGGTTCAGCGACATTATCCTTAGAAATTTGACTTGCTAATTTTTTGATTCCCTTTCTCATAATGCTCAAACAACTTAACCAAATTCTCCTTCACCTTTTTCTCAACCTCTTTAACCGTCACAGTATCGCACACTTGACTTTAAACAAACTTAACATACTTTAACTTGTAACGGGGCTAAAAAACAACCGCAATAAACAAATACAAGTTCACATTATCAAGAGTTCCCCAATACTTTTCAAACTTCTTCAACATATTCTTTGCCCTAGAACATCAAAGATTCTCCCCACTTTTAGACCAAGTAACCAATTTTCTATGTAATCCCATCACCTCATGAAAAAGCACATTTGACGTAATGCGTAAAGAAGCTGAAAAATGCAAGGTTGCATCATAAAAAAGTTTCAAAAACAGGATAAACGTTCTAACATCTTTCCAATCATCCACAGAAGAAGGCCCAAGCCTTAGCCTCATCCTTTCACCAACATCTCATCATCGTCATCACTACAAAGAAAGTACCTTCTGAAGTTTAAGTCATCCTCATCTAACCGCTCAAAAGCTTTTTGAAACTTTTCAGCTTTTTCTAACATTAAATATGTAGAATTTCATCGGGTGGGGACATCTAAGCATACAATACTCTTACTATCAATTTTCTCCTTTTCAGCACATTTTTTGAAAGTCTCAAGCCTAGCTAGAGAAGACCTCACATATCTTACTATATTTTGGATACTAGCAATCGAATCATGAAGATCTTTTAAGCCTTCCCCCACAATAAGATTAAGAATATGAGTACCACATCTCATGTGAAGGTTGTCATTGTCTAGAAGAATGTTTTTCCAATCCTTTGTCTTATTTTTCAAGAACTTAATAGCAGTGTCATTATTGCTAGCATAATCAACAGTGACCTTAAGAATACTATCAAATCTTCCAACCTAACAAGCATGTCTCAATTTCCTTTCCAATTGTCTTACCCTTATGATTGGGAATTAGGCAGAAATTTAGGATTCTTTTTTGTAACCTCCAATCACTATCAATCCAATGCCCTGTAAGTCACATATAGTCCAGAATCTGAATGGATGTCCACACGTCAGTGGTAAAGCAAAGTCTTTTGTTACAAAGAATTTCCATCAACTTAGCCTTTTCTTTTACAACCAAATGTGTAACATCCCTAGCAACCGTAAAACGTGACGGGACAATGAACCTAGGTTGCATTTAGTGACAAAACTTTCTAAACCCATATTTTTCCACGTGATTAAAGGGCAAATCATCAACGATAATCATCTCACCAAGTATTAGCCTACATTCTTCGACACTAAAATAAAATGCCTTCAAGTCACCCATAGCACTGTCTTCTGTTTTAAGTTCAAAAGATAGAGTACCTTGTCGTTTATTGACACGATTGTGAGGAAATTTTTTTACACCTAACATTCAAATGAATCCACAATCTGCTAGTCCCATTTACGCCCGTATATGAATATTTCTTAATGCAGTACTTACATATTGCATGCACAGGTTCGTTCGGATTGGAATTGGGATCACCTTTCTTGTTTACAAGATCAAAATTCTCCCAAAGAGGCGACTCTTTATTGCTTGGCGTCGGGGCTGACCTCTTTCTTTCGGGCTTAGGAGGGAGTGAAGAAGAGGTGCCACCAACTGCTATTTTAGCTGTACTTAATGGCATTGCTTCATCAGCCATCTAAAATTAAATAACAAAAAATAAGTCAGTGAAAGGGAAGAACATGTTATCAAGTCTTTAGGAAGATGATTAAGGAAAAGACAAGAGTGGCTGCAAAAAAAGCAGGTATGAGCAGAGTAGTAGGAAAGCAGGAAAGCATGGAAGAGATCAAAGATGAAATTACAAAAAGTTCATTTTAGGCTTTTACACTACATTTATGTGTGAACAATTACATTCCAGGTAGAGTAGTACAATAACTACCTGCATTTCACCCAGATCACAACTAACAAAAAATGAATGAGCACAAAGTTATTTAATTACTTCATCCTTCTTTCTAGGAGATGTATAATCTCAGTCACCTTAACCCCCAAAAGCCTTCGCAAATTTTACAGCAACATGGCCTAACCCACCAAGACCTACCACGCCCAAATGCATACCCAAAATAATTTTGAGAAGCTTAATCAAGGGAAGGATTGCTGCTGATTTTATCCAGAGCAAAGTTATGCATGTAAAAATTCGTATGTGTGTCATGAACTAGACAACAATTTAGCATCTAACAGATGAAAATTTTCCATTTGTACAAATACCAACGAAAATCTCAAAAACTGAATCAACATTAAAACTTACCTGCTCATTAAATAGAAACCTAATACAAAACTTGGATCCAAGACAACTCTGCTAGGATTTTTGGAATGAGAGTGAAACTGGTCAGTGACCTTGATCTTCAATAATATATGCTAAGGCTATAGAAATATATATATATATATATATATATATATATATATATATGTGTGTGTGTGTGTGTGTGTATGTGTAGGGAGAGAGAGAGAGAGAGAGAGAGAGAGATAGAACGTGAGCGCGAGCATGAGCTAAAAAGAACGTGGTGACCCTTAATCTTCCCACCTGTTACCGATTGACATGGTTTCGTCATCTGTGAGCTGCGATCTATGTGGGTTTAGTCTTTGGAGAAGAAGAGTTAAAGAGTAGAAGAAGAGTAACGGTTGGAGTTTGTGTCTGATGAATGAAAAAATAAGGGTTGAATAATTTTAGAGCAAACATGTTAATTCTACCCTGGTTATTCAGCTAACTAGGGTAAGGTATATATATTTTTTAATAGTTATATAACCCTCGGCTTGGTTCGGTTCATAGCCAGTTTGAAAATCCTAAACTGTGAACCAAACCAAACCAGCCTCGATTCGAAATTTTCAATCCAAACCGTTCAAGCTCATCAATGGTTCAGATTTGATCGGTCCGGTTCCATCATTTTGAATGGTTCGGATTGGTTTTATCGGTTCGCTACTCACCCTACATTCTAACCCACTGACCAACTGGCCACTTAACCCACAAGGTTACCAGACGGTTAGTCAAAACACTGACCTTCCCCGAGCCTTTTAGAATTCCAACCTCCAAGCCACTAACCAACTAGCTGGTTAACCCACAAGGTTACTGGACGGTTAGTCAGAACCTGGACTTTCCCAAAGTATTTTAAAATTTCAAAACTCCAACCCCACTAACCAACCGTCTGGTTAACCCACAGGGTTACCATACGTTTAGTTAGAAATCTGACCATCCCAAAAAATTTCAAAATTCCAAACCTCCAACCCCTTGACCAACCGGCTAGTTAATCCACAAGGTCAAGCAGATGGTTAGTCAGTACCTCACTTTTTCAGACATTATCCTAAAATCCCAGAATTATCACTGGACAACAAACAGTTAAATGGTCCTCAATATTTAGAAAAGGTGAAAAAAGGTGAGAAAAGGCCGAATCATTGCTCAGTAATCCCAAGGTCTACATAAAAGGGCCAATGGCCCTTAATAGTTAGAAAAAGCTAGAAAAGTCTGGGTGGAGGGACCCTACTTAGCTTAAAGGCCCGCCCCTCAGTATGACTAGAATTCTAAGTGACAATGTGAATTATTTTCTTGATAGCCTTGTCAAAACCAAGTTAAGGTGAACCATTTTTTGATGCGGAATGTTACCTCTAATCATCTGCTTGTGACTGTGTTCAGCTATGAAAAAAGGTTCAAACATAATAGGCCTGAGAATGCTGGTACCGGTGGAACGAGAATATAAGAGAATGTGCAGACACTCTAAATTTAGGTCACAAGATTGGATAGACCTACAATAAAGGGTGTCAAAGAAGCAAAGAAAGGTTTGCAAAAGGTATTCAAGAAAATGAAAAATTAAGAGAGACATCTGATGGTTTTGAAGTCAAAAGTCCAAGATTAAAAAAAATGCTGGAGCTTATGATGAGAACAAGTTTCAAAGAGACAGCCAGCAGTTGGAGGCATTGATGAGAAGTATCAATTTTCAAATTTAAAACCTTTAGGGTAAGAAAAGACGCCGAAAATAAAGGCACATCTCATCACCTTTATGGTTGCATTAACTATTAAAAATCCAAAGGGCACACTAAATAAGCAATACTACTATTGTAGTCTACTGTATTCCCAACGCAGTCAAATTTATTGAAATGCAGTCTATTGTATTACCCTACTGCCTATCAACTGCATGATAGAACCCCCTTCCTTATTTTGGGCATAAATTTTTCTAAAAAAATCAGATTTAGGTGCCATTTTTTATGTTGGAAAGTTAATGAAAAATTTTATCAAAATATGAAAAGTTTAGCACTAAAAATATTTTTGAGAAAATCTGAGTAAGATCCAAAGTTCACTCATTTTTAGGAACCACACTTGTGTGAATGGTTATGAACTCACATGCAATGCACAAGGTATCCTAAGGTCATTTTAGGTCATAGTCATCAATCCAAGTATCAACCAAGACTAGTTACATTTTATTAAAGTTCGATCATGATTGAGAGTAGCTTAGCCTATGCATTCTTTGTTGCTTTTTGACATTGGACTCGATGAGGCTTCCATAGCATGTCAACTATACTTTTAAAGCTTCTTTGGCTTTAATCCATGTCTTCAACTTCTCAAATGTGTCTTCATGAGTGTGTATGTACATACCTACTAAGAATCCACTCAAAGCACGCATTAGAATATAATAAATTGATTATCATCAAAACAAGATATAAGCTCAGGTTATCCAACCATAGGACTAACAAAAACTAAGTGGATGTGTTGTACATCTGTGTGTACGAGCACATTCACACTCATGCAATTAGTTAATAAGGACATGTGACACCAGTCTCAAAACAAAATAGGGTTTATCCTTTGTGTTTGTCTGTGACCCATGATTTAAACCAGCACATGTCTTAAATCAAAACCTTAACACCAACACCTGCAAAATATGGGGCATGGATTACAATCGGTGAGTTTAGAGGACTTCTGTTGCAACCGTTGGTAGCAGCTAGCTAGCAAGGCAATAGGTTGCAGCCGATAATAACTCTACCAAACCTTGACCACTTGACCATGTCTCAAACTTGAAATACTCTAAAACTCAATCTAAAGTTCAAAAATATTTTGACTCAAACCTAAATGAAGATGTCATCTTGAATGTTTGTTAGCAAACTTTGCAAGTAAGCCAATATCAAGTACTCAAGCAAAACAATGTACCTAAAACAATAGGTTCCAAGGCAGGCTATCAATCACAAGCTTTTAAACAATTGTGAAGCTTGTAGATTATCAAAGTTAACCATTAATCCTATTCACTAAATCAACATGAAACAACTTTCAAGCAAACTGTAGATGAGAATCAAAGAATTCATTTTAGCATTAGCACAAATGCAGCTAGTTATCTTTTGGTAAATTGATTTTCGTAATCATTTTGCAAAGGTTCATGCTATGCCATAAAATAATGCTCAAACCAAGAATTAAGATCCAACAAGCACTATCCAAGCAAATTAATTAGTCATGACAGATATAGGAATTAGCAATTGCAAAGATTCAAACTTTTGTGGTACCTTTCCTTTAGGACGGTTTTTATGTGTTCCTTAGATAATAGCCACTAACAAATGGCAAGAAAAATGGAAATAAAAAAATAAGAAGGAAAAGAGTGAAGCATAGAAACAACAACAAACACGGCGATTTGGTATAGCAGTTCGGCCCCTTTACTTAGGTGTGCGCCCTTTGATTTCCTACCTTTAAACATCACTCAATCCACTAATTATGTCAAGTCTAAAAGCGCTTTGGCAAGGAGTTGAGGCACCAGTTATTATCAATGCTGCAAAGATTATCCTAGAGTTTTTAAGCCTATATCGGTTCTTTCAAAATAACCCTGATTAAATTAGCTAGAAAGTAAGATTTTTACTTTTTGATTTTCTATCCATTTCCTTGATTAAGGGGTCTACCTCTTTTAGTTTTTCTAGAAGATCTGCTAATTAAATATCTTATAGGGTGGCTAAGAGATTTATTTTCTCAAGGATGATCAACAAAGCCTCTAGTTGCATCAGAAGTCCTTTTGTCTAGTTTAACGTCTTGAGGGGGATGGGGATTTTCTTTTTTCTTTTTGGCATTTTTTTTCATCTCTTGTGTTCCTAGATCTACTGCCCAAAAAAACAAACAAAACCAAAATATTGTTAAAGGAATGGATGTATAAGTTGTTTCAGTGTTTCAATATATCACTACATCAAGATGTAGCTAATTACAAGAGTAGTGTTCGGGTGATATCAATTTCTTTAAGCATTTTTTTACTAAATTAGAAATAGATTAAGAGAGCGATGAAAATTCATCTATACTTTGTCTTTGGAAGCCTCGCGTGTTTGTTAATGCATTGTTCCAAATTCCCTTGAAGTAGGTATAATGAAACTATTACTGTTAGTATTGAATAATATATATCAATTTCACTGGTATACTTTTTTTTCCTAGAAAAGACAAAAAAAAATGGTAACAAAAAAAATTATAATAATGCGTTTGCGAAGGGACCAATGTACTCAACGAATATGAGCAACTGCCATGATGAGGTAATGTCTCGGGACGAATTTCATTTTGCAACATTGCATGCTTTAGATATACATCTTCATCAAATGAACTCTTTGGGTACCATCATACCACAACCTTGCATGCTTCGGATGGACATCTTGATCACACAAACTCTGTGATACCAAAGGGGGAGCTAAAGCAAGCATGCCAAAAGCCTTTTAGGAAAGCATTTCCTATTAGAAAGTCACTTCCTATTCGAAAATCACCGTCTAAGGAGTCGAATTGAATTGATCACTCTATAATGAACTGTTTTTCATTTATTATGACCGCAATATGATATGCTTCATATCCTAACTCAAACTCATCATTATTTGTCATTTGCATGCCTATGAGTTGATCAGTTTTGATCCATTTTTCAGAGTATAAAACTTATGGTCCTGTCAGGCAATAGGATGATCCTGCATCTACTAAAGTATCAATTTTATAAGAGTGAAAACTTTTAAAGTCAAACCATAATTCTATATAAGAATTGTTTGAACTTAATGCCATTCGTTTATTATTCATTTTCTCGAAAGTTCTTTTACCTCTGATAATATTCATAATGTTCTGAACACCCTTTTCAGGCTCATATCCTCTAAGCCCTTTTCTTTCAGCTTCTTTTTTATAGTGTCATTTATTGTTGATGTAGTCATTATATGTATGGTTTCTACATGTGAAGACATACTTAGTCTGATTAGAATGGTAAATGTTTTGTACCCTATGATGTCTTCATCAGAAGTTTCTTCTTTTTTGACAAATTCTTCTACCATTTTTTCTTTTCCTTTGTCTTTTGTATCTATAGACGTGAAAGGTGTACAAGAGACATAATGTCTCTTTGGTTCTTTGAGTATTTTCCAAATCCTTTTCCTATCACCCATTTTTTAGGCCGTGATAGTTACTCTGGATATATCTTCCGTGCTTTTATTGCTCAGACATTACTACTTCTTTGTTCGAATAGTTCTACTTTGTTGTTTAGCATTTTACTTAGTGGATTTATGGTATTTACCACTATGTAAACTAAATGATATTGTACTGTAATATTTTTTCTGACTTCTCGTAATTCGGTCATGTCTTGAGTCTGAATCTTCAGTCCTAATGTTTTGTTAAGATAAGGATCTTTTAATGACATGAAGTAGTTTGGTGTAATTTTAAACCAAACGGATCCATTATACAAGTTACTTTGGATACCTCTTATTAGGGTTTTCAAAAGTTTTTCACTGATTGTCTATTAAACAATAAATTACTATTGTATCTCTATCATCCATGAATAATGGACAAAGACTAACTTGTATCATACCAATATGGACATAATGATATCATTCTCTAAGGTATTGTTTTACCTTATCTGTCTTGAATAGAGGAATGTCTAGTATTCTCTCTTCAATTTGACGTACTGAAGTCTTTCCTTCAAAGATCTCTACATTCATCTTACTATTAAACCTGAATATGAAGTTTTTGTATATTTCTACAATCTTGTTTAAGCACTTGCCAATGGTTTATAGTAGAACCAAGAGTTTCTTCTTCAATTAATTCACTCTGACTGATTATGTTATTATATAAGGGAATCATCACTCTGACTAATTACGTTATTAGATAAGGGAATCATCTCTTCGTCATGGTCGTAGGTTTCTGACTTCATGAAGATCGTGTCTATGCCTTTTAAAGTTTTGTTTAAACTTTCTTCATCATCTGATGTTATTTCATCATCAGATTCGTAGTCGTATTCTGAAACAAGCTCTTTTGCTTCGTCTTCATAATATAATTCATATCCTTATGTTGGCTCATATATTTCTTCAGCGAATAAAAAAGATCTTATATTTTGTTTTCTTTTCTTACTTAAACATTTATTTGCATAATGTCCTTTTTCGTCACATAACTAGTAACAATCACACTCTTTTAATGATTTTCAATTCCTTTTGGACATGAAGGTTTATTTATATGAAAATTTATATTTCTTTCTATTATATCTTTCCCATGGTTTGGTTTTTCTCTTGATGGATTAAATTTTATTTTTTTAATTTTTCTATTTTTTCACATATCTTTTTTTGTTTCCAAACCTTTTCTTCTCGAATTTTTGTTTTATGTAAAGCTTGACTTCTTTTTGCATGCACAACTGTTTACAATGTTATCGACTTTAGAACAACAGTCGTAACTCATTTTTTTTTTATATCTTTTACTGCATGTCCTTCAGTACAATATTTCTTTATAACTTCTTCTAGAGACGCTATCCTTCCTCCTAATAAATAGCAAAGCATTCCATCATTTAGAAATTTAACAAATTCTTTTTCAAGTAACTCGTCCTATGGTTTAGAGAGTTTGACAATAAATTGTTTTTGCCAACAGAGGCTGTCTCTAAGTTCTAGCTTGTAAAAATATTTTTTAAATTCACAAGTATAATTTTTAAAATAACATCACATATTTGTAGTTTTTTTTCTTGAATACATATATTTTTTATAGACATTTTGCAGAACTCTCGTTTGAGATTGTCTATATAAAACATTATCCATTCTTCAGAAATATTAAGCTTGCTCTGGGCTTCAATTATTCTTTTATTATCTACTATGCCATTCCAGATCTAGTTGTTTTTCGTCGCAGGGTTGCTCTAATAAAATGTTTCATAGCATGCCTTTTTGTTAAATTACCACCTATAATAGCAATTTTTAAGGCTTGTGCCCAATTAAAGATTATTTCTTCAGTATTTGAAATACAGTCGATATCAAGATATATGTCGTATTAATTTATGGGTTCATTTCTTCCATTCTTGGGGACAAATTTTGTTTTAAATTTGTCCTTAAAAGAGTGTTGCTAAATTTAAAATATCTTTCTAATTTAATTCTGGATTCCACGCTCTTACATAATTTGGATTGGTTTCTCCGCTGTATAAATTCATATCAGCAAACGCTTTATTTACTTTTGATATGATTCTATTTTCTTCTTGTTTATATTGTTGTTCTTTTAGAAGAGCTGGATCTATTTCATCCATCATTGATTTTTTTAATGATTTTACTTTTTCTACGTTGTCTAAGTAGTCATTTATTATTTTTTTTTTCATTTTTTCTACACCCATTCCCTTTACAGGATCTTTGGTGTCTTTTGAGCCACTCGAAGAAGGTTTTCTTTAGCCTTCGCTACCATTGTATGATAAACTTCTTTAAATACATATAAATTTTGTTGCTATAGTATTTATTGGTAATGTCGTAACTTTTAAATTTTTATAAGAAGTTATCTAAGTTTAGGACGTGATTTTAATTCCTAACCCTTTATCTGAATTGTGTAATTCAGTTAGTACCTGAAATGTTATCTTATTTAAATTTCTATAGATATTTAAAGCTTTATGAGATTCATCCATTTTTTGATTTAATAATTTGGTTATCTCAGTTTTTCCAACTCCATGGTTTAAGTGTATAATTCTTATCATGTGATTTAATAAACAATGAATTTTTGTGAGTTTTTCAGTTGGATCTCACCTTTAATTAGGTTCTGATACCAGTTTTGTATGGCCAAATTCTTCTTTTGGTCAGGAATAACATGTTCTAATCTTGAGAGAGGTCAATTTTAGTCTTTTGAACAGCTTAAAAGTTGACAGGTTAAAAGGATATTAACCAAAGAGTTGTCAACTGCTAGTGCTAGCATTTTATCTTTCCCCACACACACACACACACACACACATATATATATATATAGGGAGCTGATCCATTGATAACGCTAGCAAAATAAGAGAAGTTTATTTTAAAATGTCTGTCAATCGTCGGCTATACTGTGCAGCCGACGAGTTTTTTTTTTTACTAATTTGCCTCCTGACTCTCGTCCACTACACTGTGTAGCGGACGTCTTTTTGACCCTGACACATTTCAGGCAAGAAGTCGTCTGCCAGACAATGTTGCGGATGACTTTTTGCCTGCCACATGTCACATCAGTCCACATCCTGTCCACATGTCACATCTTGTCCCCACGACTGTCGTCCGCTACACACTGTGTCGGATTACTTTGGCAGATATACCCCAAAGTGCCCAAATTCCCAGCTCTTTTTCCTTTTTCATCTACTTGAGATCCATTTGCTTCCATTTTCAGCTCCCTTCAAGCTTCAAGTAAGACTTGCTTCAAGCAAGGTAAGTTTGTGAATGATAAGGTTTCATTTTTTTTTACGGATATAAAGATTTTTTTGAGTTTATGTTTGTTGTATTTGTCAGTCTATTCATCAAATTAATTTTAATTTGTGATGTTCAAAAAATTTATTATAGTTAAATTTGAATTTTTAGAGATTATGTTTGTTGGTTTATGGCATGCTAAATTTGTCTATTCATCTTAGTAATTTTAATTTGTTATGTTCGATAAATTAATAATTGTTAAATTTGATATACTTTTGAGATTATGTTTGGTATATTTGTCATGCTAAATTGGTCTATTCATCAAGGTAATTTTTATTTGTTATGTTCAAGAAACTCTCTTTGATAGTTCAGCGTAATTTATTTCTACATAGGTTTTGTTTCACAATGTCTGATTTCGTGTCAAGCTCCAACACCCCAGTAGATGCTAGTGATCCGTATCTAGGGTGAACATTTCAAACATTGGAGGAAGCTGAAGAATGTTTTCGAGCGTATTCGTTTAGGGTTGGTTTTGGCATTAGAATAAAGACTACAAGAACAAGCAACATAACAAAAAAAATATGCTCTCGCTTATACGAGTGTCATAGGGGCAGACACCCACTGTAGACACACGTCGGTAACAATGATAGTGATGACGAAATAGGATATGCACGGAGAAGACAGGACTCCTTTGCGCGCACGAATTGCCAGGTCAAGATGATCGTAAGCCATAAACTCAAGCAAAATCATTAGCTTATTACTAGCTTGGAATTGGCACACAATTACCCTTTAGTAACCCCTTTTAAGGTGAGTTAGATGCATCAACACAAGAAAATGGGTAAGGTCACAAGGAGCCTAATTCACATAATGAGCAATGCGCAGATAGGACCTACCAACATTGTTAATGTTCTTACTGAACAGGCTAGGGGGATTCAGAATCTAAACTTTAACACAACAAACATTCGTAACGCAGTCTGAACCCAAAGACGAGCCGCATATGACCTCAATGATGGTCAATCCATAATGAGCCTATTGAAGCGGATGCAGATGGAGGACCCGCAGTTTACCTTTGATTATAAACTTGACGACGAGCATCGAATTTCCATAATATTTTGGGTCGACAGTCGTTCGAGGCTTGCTTATAAGTATTTTGGGGATATTGTGACTTTTGACACCACATATCGTACCAACAAGTACTCGATGCCATCTGCTGCTTTCACAGGCATTAATCATCATTACCACTCCATCCTGTTCGGGTTTGCTTTGTTAAGGGACAAGAGAGAGTTCTTTTGTATGGTTGTTTAGGGTGTAGCTAGAAGCAATGAACTTCAAAGCACCCAAAGTTATCATCACTTATCAAAATTTGGCAATGAAGAAGGCTATTGCTACTATCTTCCTAGATACTCGACATAACTTGTGCACCTGAAAAATAAGTAACAAATACCCTGAACTTCTACATCATGTGTATACAAAGTATCCAAAGTTTAAACAGGATTTTGACTAGTGCATTGTTAAGTCGTTAACGTTTGAGGAATTTGAAGAGAGGTGGGAAAAGCTTGTTCGGGATTACTCATTGCAAGACAACGAGTGTCTCCAAAACTTGTATGAGCTCAAAGAGCAATGGATTGGTGTTTTCACAAGAAGATAGTTTTCAGTGGGCATGAAACGATGGGCAGGAATGAATCTGTGAATGCATGATTCGATAGTTATGTGGGTACAGCTACCAATTTGAAGAGTTTCGTCACATCCGCCCAAAAAGCAGTTGCCTCGGTATTCTTGAAAGAAAGAGCTGCAGACTTTGAAAGCACGTACAAACAAAGGAGAATGTTGCTTCAGAACCAGTTGGAGCTGAACGTTGCAAAGGTCTATACGAAGGAGCTATTCATGTAATACCAAGTAGAGCTACAAAAATCAGGCCGATACAGTATAAACAAGGTGGCAGAAAGGTCTACACGTGAGTTCAAGGTTTATTCACTGATGAATGACCTCATCCCAGAGAAGCTGCACAAAATGTATACGGTGAGCCATGACAGGTTGACAGATTCGGTGACATGTGTTTGCAAGAAGTTTGAGTTCCATGGCATCCTGTGTAGACACATTCTACACTTTTTCACCGAGAAGAATATCAAGGCAATCCCCGATAAATACGTCCTACCACAGTGGACGAAGGTTACAAACAGGTTGCACGGTACCATTGCCTTTCTGGAGCATCCGTATACTGACTTTGAAGAATCAGAGACGTTGTGGTATAATCATCTGGTGACAATGTTTACCCATTTATCTGTAAAGGGTGCTGCTATAATGATCGGGTATAAACATCTCCTTGAGATAGCGGAGCAGCAAGAACCCATCGTCGACCAGTTTGAAGTAGCTTCAGTCAGCAATGGGGTTGACACTGAGCCTACACAGGGATCAGAAGATGCTGAGCCCGTTGAGGGATTTGAAGAAAATGATATCCGGCCTTTGAATCCAATTATATCGCAAACAAAAGGCCGCAAGATATCTTCACGGATGAAGAGCTCTATTGAACAAGCAACTCAACCTAAAAAGCTGAGAAGGTGTGCACTGTGCAACAAAATAACCAACCATGACAAACGGAACCATTACAAGGCACTGGGGATAAGTCCAGGGGGCTTTGAAAGACGAGGAAGAAGATGATGCTGAAGACAAGGAAGAAGAAGATGCAGTGGACCTTTAGTCTGATGAATTTTTATTGTAATAATCTTTTATGAGCCATCAAGCCTGTTGGAATTTTTGTAATAACCTTTAATCTTATTTTCTTATGTAATTTTTTGTAATAACCTTTAGTTTTACTCTTTTGGTGTTTAGACCCGCTAGACTATATAGCGGATGGCGCAACAGAAACTTCACTCCCCAATACTTAGAATATTTTTTGGTGTTTTAGTGCCCTAATGCCCTAACATTAGACTCCCAACACTTAAAATATTTTTTGCTGTCTAGACTATCTAGCGGACGGCGCAGCAGAAACTTACACTCCCAACACTTAGAATTTTTTTTTGGTGTTTAGACCGTCCGCTAGACTATCTAGTGGACGGGGCAGCAAAAACTTACACTCCCAACACTTATAATATTTTTTGGTGTTTAGCAGACACCAGGGAAATTTTTTTTAATTTTTATTTAATGCAATTATAATTGACCCTAATGGTAAAAAACCAAAAAAAATTCTATTGGAATAAAAGAAATCAGTAAAAAAAGTTCCTCAATGGTCATACAAATTAATCACTGAGTTAGAACAACAATAAAGAGAATATCAAGAAGACATGCCAGTAGATCATCAGGATGCCTCCAATGACATTACCTTCATTTTACCACCATCAAACCTGCAAAGACATTGCCTTCATTTTACCACCATCAAACCTATCTCAACAAGGACCAAAATCCACAACACACAAATAAACCAACACATTCCACAACAAACCTATCTCAACAAGGGCCAAAATCCACAACATACAAATAAACCAACACAATCCACAACAAACCGATCTCAACAAGGGCCAAAGATCCACAACACACAAATAAACCACCACAACATAAATAAACCAACACAGAATTTCACAACATTCAATCGAACTTTGATTAAATTGGTATTTAAAATAAAATTATTGTCTTAAAAAGAATCGTTTACAAGAAGTCATCATTGGGCCTCATCTTGAGCCGGACTTTTGTTGTTAGAAGGATGTAGAATAAACCTAACTGCTCTAGGTTGGCATCTATAAATTTGCCAAGCTATTCTATACCTAAAGGCTTCTACTTCTTCTTGGCTCCAGACGGTTGCCCTGAGGCTCTCACTCCGACAAATATAGTCCATGTATATGCAGACGAAGATGCAGCAGTCCGAGGTATTAACTTGCTTGGGCCTCATCTTTTTCACTCAAACATCAAGCTTTGGCCTCGCCGGTACTTCTAGTTCACAGGCATAATGGACCATGGCACATAACAGATTCTATGGAGAAATAAAAAAAAAGGCGTAAGCTACAAGTTAACATTTATAATAAGCATTAAATAACAATCGTAAGATTACCATAGCATTCAACCGGTATTTGAAAAGTTACTTCACGGGCATATCTTTGGTATGTCGTGGAGACTGTCGAGGACTGATATGACCTTTTTTGTTGGTTCATAGAAAACCAAGGACCAGTGGTTGATATGACCATAACATGGTAGTAAGAACACGTCCGCATCACGGGCGCTCACCAGACTATCCTTATTAGGAAATGCCAGCATCGGATTGTTCCCAATGTTTCAAGATTTGTCTAGTCTTCCTCCGACCGACCCAAACCTGCCATTCAGATATGAGCATGCCATGAAGCAACGCATCTAGCAAAAAAAAGGCGGATACTCATTATGGTTGTCCCGCCTCCATGTCTTTAGAATCTCCATGTATGCAGTGATCACACCGTCGCTCAACCAATCTCCCGGAGCTAGGGAGGACATTTGCCCTCACGAGAGATTGTAATCCAAGCCATTCGCGCAATTCACACTATATGATGCTTTGTCCTGAGAGGCGCCGCTAAAGTAAAGCCAATGGATTTGTTCCCGTTTTGCCAGCTTTAGCTGCTTCAACGAATGCCCTTTGCGATAAGCTAGGGGGTCAACCGGGGATATCCCCCGATGGAGGGGGGCGAACGGGAGATATTGCCCTCCCAGGAGTTTGGCCGGCTGGTATTGCCCTCAGAGGGGGGCAGAATGTCCTGCCCACAGGACAGTGTTGAGATATTGCCAGTCCTATGTGACTTGACTCTGAGCGAGGGGTATTGGTTCCGAATCCGAAAGCAATGAAAATGAGGGGACATTGTATCCTCTCATGGCGCTTGAGCCTGGCCTGCAAAGGAGGGACCACCAACTCCCTCGCTCACCTCCGATGTCTGCCCCGAGGGGTCACCGTATCCCTCGCTCATATGGGGAGGCTGCCACCGCGGATAGTCCATTCCCAGGGGGGACCCGAAGCGGGTCCTGTATAGTGGTGCACAAACTCCCCATAGCCTTGGGCCAATGCATCAGCCTTTTAGTGAAGTTCCAATCCCATGGCATTCACCAGATCCTTCAGCTCACTCAACTTCTAGAAGAAGGCAACGAGGCATTAACCTGCATCCAAAGAGATAATAAGCATAACCACAAAATAGACGAGATTGAATGTACAACAAAAATCATTAAATTTAATAAAAAGCATTGCTTGGGCAACTTACGAGATCAAATTCCCTACGCTCATCGATCTGAACCCTAGGGTGGTACCTCTACCCTCGTTCAAACCTTATCGGGGCTACTCTCTTTCGCGTGATGCGGTAGTACTACTCGTTGTACTGCTCAATGCTGATCATGGGTTCAGGCTCCTACACAATGGCCGCCAGCATGTCCTGCCAAGAATTCTAAACCTTAATTTCTCATGCGCACAAGTCGTGCGCATTCACCTTGCCAAATCTTCCTACACCCGGTGGGCTCCTATTAACCCTCATATCTGGGGCATCGGTTAGGAACCCCTACAGGCAGTCAAAATGGCGCATTGCGTGATCTGGCAGCTGTCACTATGCAACCTCAAAGTGGATCAGGGGTGTGCATTGTAACCAGGAGAGTGTGAAGACGATCGACTCCGTCACCAATCACTCCAAATGCTCGTATGGTGCCCAACGCATTTGGCCCAGAGATAATGAGTCAAGCTCCCCCCCGATAGAGCGTAATGTTGTGATGGGGATCATCTCTCCGCGGGTAGTGGCTCAGCCTCTGGCTATACTCCCAAACGCACAGCCGAGGCCATACATTATCAGTTTCGTCAATACGGTTGGGTGCGTCGGTAGCAATGTGTTCATAAGACCACACCTGAGAACAAAGTTTAAAATTATATATAGTATTGTGAAAAGACACTAGTGTCCACCGATTAATAAAATATGTCAATAATGTAATCAAGACATACACCTGCAACGGCAAGAGACATGCACATATAGGTTTCGAGTTGGGCCTCGTTGCCTTGTGCAATGCCCAGTACAGGTACGCAAGAGTTGCTGCACCCCAGGCATACTCCCCAACCTCTTGCAGGTTACCCAACAACGGTAAATATTTAACGCTGACCGTATTTTTCGACGTCGTTGGGAACAAAATTGATGCAATCACCCACAAGAGGAAAGCTTGTGTGTACAGCACAAGCATCCCATCCATGTAATTTTTCGGCAAACCTGTAGGTATCTACCAACCACTTTAACTTTATCCCACCACTACTAAATTAATCTTCATGTATGGAAGTAAAGAAGTCCTTAGAGGCTCTCTTATTTGTTGCTTCCGATGGAGCCACAATTACCGACCGCCCCGTCACCGGTAACCCTAAGATGAACCCTACATCTTCTAGGGTAATTACCATCTCTCCAAGAGGGAAGTGAAACTTATTCATTTTACTTTTCCACCTCTCAACAAAGGCAACTATTAAGTTCTGGTCAAGTTATTGAAAGATCTGCCCGTGCGTAAAAATCACAAACCCAATTCTACGCAGCAATCTTTTCTGGTATTCGTTCAATTTTCACCGTCCGAGATTATCAGATACTTCTACCGTGTTGAGGAGTGCTCTTTCTTACGAATTAATAAATACAATTTAAGCAAAGCAAACGGTATACATCATTCGTGAGAATAAGAAAGTTAGTAAAATAAGTATCTTACTCCACCATCCCATATGAGCGTACTGATATGGTTTCATTGGTCGTATAATATAGAAGGATCTTCTGGTTCGGGGTTAAAATCCATTTTTTTGCAACTGAAATTATGGAAAAACATCAAGTTTGAAAGCTTTTATCAATCGCTCGCAAGTTATCAACGCTAGCACATGCATAATACTTACAACGCTAGCACATGAATAATACATAAAATGCTAGCACACGCTCACATAAGTTCACATGCTCAATGCATATATATACATACATGGAGTCGGATTTTATCAACGCTAGCATGAACAAATAATACGCAATACATATACACACATATGTGTATATATGTGTGTATATATATATATATAGATATACATAAATGTATATACATGTACATATATATATATATATATATATATATATATAAATTACCAACGCTAGCACATGCTCAATACATAATCAATGGGGTAGCATAAGATGCAATACTCATAACAACTCTAGATAATGAACAAATAGAGGATTGGTTTGTGAACTTACGTGATTAATGAGACGATTAAAGAATTTCTTGGGAAGAAATTGCACAAATCTGCTTGCCAACGCTGCTAGAAAAATTTGTGAGAAGAAATAATGAAAAAGATTTTTGAAGTTAGGTTTTTGGGTATATATGTGGGCCGTTCGCTACACTATGTAGCGGACAGAAAGCCCATCCGCTTCACTGTTGTTCCCAACCTATTCTGGTCGCACTCAAAGGTCCACTTGGAGTCCCATTGTGCATGACATGTCTGCACAAGCACAGTATTCAACGCTTTGAACCGGACAAAGTGCGCGAACCCAAGTCACTTGCATTCTTTGCCTCACACGCCTCACGCGCGACTCAGTCACCAATGATTTCACGCTACCGTGACTCACAGTACCACGTTCGTGGCGCCGCGACCACCTAAGCACCTTTTCACCAAAAACATCAACCGTTGGCGCAACCGGAGCGACGGGGTCAAGGGCATAGGCCTTGGCCAAACCCATGGGGTCGGCCTCGGCCTCCCCCAAGTCCATGGGGTCGGCCTCGGCCTCAATGGGGGGTCGGCCTCGGCCTCTATGGGAGGTCGGCCTCGGCCTCCATGGGGGGTCAGCCTTGGCCTTTCCCCCCGATTGTTCACTCTTCGTGCAAAGTCCCTTTCGCGCTTTGATCGCTTCATACACTTCGTACCTGGCTTTGGCACCTTGTTCGTCACACGGGTATGTTTCACGTTGACACGCTCGTCGCAATGTAACTTCGGATTTGTCATTGCCCATCAAAACACCTTCCGTCGGCTAGCCCAAATTTCACCCAAAGGGGGAGTGGCCTTGGCCTCCCTTCATGGGAGTTGGCCATTGGCCTCGGGCAACCCTTAGGGTAGGCCTCGGCCTCACCAAGGGGTCAACCTCGGCCTCCCCAGGGGTGGTGGCCTTGACCTTCCCCCATTTTTGGCCTATGGCCTCTGCTCCCTCGCGCACTTGTTTTCTCAAGTCTCTGCACCTCCGCGATGTTTATGGACGTTCGTGCATGAACCTCGCGACGTCCGTCGTGCATCAACCTCGCGACGTCCGTCGTCCATCATCCTCGCGACGTCCGCCGTCTATCAACCTCGGGACGTCCGTTGTCCATCAATCTCGGGACGTCCGCCTCGTGACGTCCGTCGTGCATCGACCTCGCGACATCCGTCGTGCATCGACCTCGCGACGTCCGTCGTGCATCGACCTCGCAACGTCCGTCGTCCATCAACCTCGCGACGTCCGTCGTCCGACGACCGAGTACCATCACTTCCAACTTTTTCATTACTACATGTTGCATTCATTATCTTGTTATGACAGGTAGACTCAGCTCACATACCGTCTTCGGGACACCCAAAGCGCGCCCACGTGCCATCTTCATGATGCGTGCCCCCGGCACCAAGTATTGCTTCATGACGTTCGTCGCCGTGCCACCTTTATAACATGTGCCCCGGCACCAAGTATATGCTATGCGACCTTCGTCGCCGCGCCCATGCGCCATTCTTATCACATGTGCCCCGGTACCAAGTATATGCTTTGCGACCTTCGTCGCCGCGCCCATGTGCCATTCTTATCACATGTGCCCCGGCACCAAGTATATGCTCCGCGACCTTTGTCGCCGCGCCCATGCGTCATTCTTATCACATGTGCCCCGACACTAAGTATATGCTCCGCGATCTTCGTCGCCGCACCCATGCGCCATTCTTATCACATGTGCCCCGGAACAAAGTATTGCTTCGCGATGTTCGTCGCCGCATCACTTTCATAACACGTGCCCCGGCACCAAGTATTGTTTCCACGACGTTCGTCGCTGCACCCATGTGTCATTCTCATGATACGTGCCCCCGGCACCAAGTATTGCTCCTCGACGTTCGTCGCCGCGCCCGTGAGCCATCTTCATGATACGTGCCCCCGGCACCAAGTATTGCTTCGCGACGTTCGTCGCCAACCACTCTCATGACATGTGCTCCGGCACCAAGTATTGTCCCCGAGACGTTCGTCGCCGTGCCCATGCGCCACAATCATGATACAAGCCTTCGAGCATCACACTTATTCACCACACCATGTGCCCCCGCCATGGATGTGGAACATGCTTCGACCCACTCTCCGGAGTGTGCAGCATCACGGGGGGCTCCGTTCGTAGTGCTCTGGCACGAGGACCCCTCGCTACGGGATGGGCTCATAACCTTAAAGCCATCGCCGACACAATCAACTACGGGATGGGCTCACAACCTTAAAGCCATCGCCGGCACAATCAACTACGGGATGGGCTCACAACCTTAAAGCCATCGCTGGCACAATCAATTACGGGATGGGCTCACAACCTTAAAGCCATCGCCGGTATAATCAATCACGGGATGGGCTCACAACCTTAAAGCCATTGCCGTCACAGTCACAGGGGTGGCTCCGGCATGAGGACCCCTCGCCACGGACCCTGAGCACTAAGCTACGAGCATGTCCACTCATGTTACCATTGATCGTCGACACCACCAGGGCAATGACTCTCGGGTCACTCCGGGACGGGATCAGGTCCTTGGAGGGCATGGTGCCTAGTCTGCCTGACAGTTGGCTACAGGGGCAACCCTCACCACTATCAGGTTCTCCGTGCGTCTCTTGACGCACTTAGTGACACACTTAGTGGGACTCTACAAGGGCTTGGATTGGAGGCTAGATCAAGGGGGTTCTCTGGTCACACCGACGTTGTGCGAGCCAGTCTTTCCTGACAGACAAAGTGACGCTGTGCGGGCAGGCTGGGTGAATTTGCGATTCGACAGTCCGTGGAGCACCGGCAACTGTGGACCCCTCGGTGATGTGTCACTCCTGGGGAGTGCCACGTGTCGCGTGATGACATCATCATCTCAACCTCTATAAATAGAGGTCTTGAGAATTCATTTGGAGGTTGGACATTTTCAGAACACTTTCACTTTCTCACTCTAGAATCCAAGAGAGAGAAATATACAGGACCCTGACTTCGGACCTAAGCATCAGACTGTGACTGTCATCGTATATTCACCCTGCGCCATCGCCCTCGCAGCACTGCCACCCTCAGGCTCTGTCTGGGAAGCCCTTGGTCTCTGCCCTTGCTCCACACTTGCTGTGTCTCACATCAACATATTTGGCAACTAACGCGGACTGCAGCCTTTGTGGCATCTCCACGTAGGTTCGAACCCACTTTCCTTGGCATCAACTGTGTAGCGGACGGTGAGAATAAAGTCAAAGCTACAGTCGTAACCATCGTCGGGGGACAGGAATGTCGTAACAGTTGTGGGGGACAGGACTAATGTGACATGTGGTAGGCAAAAAGTCATCTGCAAAATTGTAAAAAGCCGTCCGCTACACAGTGTAGCGGATGACTGACAAACTTTTAAAAATAAAAAGATCTAGATGGACGGCCAGATCACCAGTGGAGAAATAGTTATTTCTCTACCTATATACATATATATATATATAGGGGACCGATCCACACCCACCGGTGGAGAAATAACAATTTCTCCACCGAACCGCAGGTAAGAGCAGCGGTTGGGCCACGTGGCGCAAAAAGGGACGAAAAGGTACGAAAAAGGACCTATGAGAAATTCACGAAAATATCACGAGAAAATGAAAAACTCGTGAGAAAATGGTGGCAATAATGCCCAACCGCAACTCCTACATGCGGTTGGCATTATTGCCTTCCGTGACCCCACCCCCCTTGCCCCCCCCACGCGTCACCCCCCTTGCCCCCCACCCCCTTGCCCCCCACCCCATGGCCCCCACCCTATGTCCTTTTCCCCCACCCGTGAACCCCCTTCCCCCACCCGTGAACCCCCTCTTCCCCCACGTGTCATTACCACCCTACCCCCCACCCCCACGTGTCATTCCCCCATCCCCCTCCCTGTTGTTCACTCACGGTTCTTCTCTTCCTCTCTCACTTTTCTCTCTATAAAATCCCTCCTCCCCGAATCATTTTTTCCACCCTCCTCATTCTCCCTATCTCACCTACATACAAACAAAAAAAATTTACGCTAGAAGATCGGTGGATAACCGCTAGAAGATCGGTGGATTTTTCTTGAAATATATCAAGTTAAAACAAGTAAGTATTTTTCAATTTGTTCATACCAATTGATTGTTTAAATTGTGTTACGCTTAAATTGTTCTTACAATAGTCTAAAATTCGTGTTTTGGGGCGTCAAAATTACGTTTTGACAAATCGGGGTATTACATTCGAAAAATTCCAAAATAGCTATTTTTTAGGGCGTTAGAAATAGAATTTTTTACAAATTTATAAAAAATAGCTAGAGCTAGATTTTGCCAAAATACGAAACAGAGACCCTAGTTATTTTCAAAAGATCTGTATCAGGTAAAAATTTCAGATTTTTCTAAAGACTGGAAAAGGGTTAACTGATACACGCAACCTTGTAACTTTGCAGTGTAATTTAAAATATCAAGCCAGCGCGATTTCGCGCGAAACTTTTATGAAAACCCTAGGGTATTGGGAAGTTCCATTCCCCAGGAATTCGGGCCATTCCGAAGCCGTTAGCTAATTTTTTGGCCGAACGGGCTTTTAAGCGCTCGATCCGGACACCGGTTCGAGATTTTTAGGCGAAAAATCCGTAAAATACTTTTTAGATCAAGAATGAACTCAGGAAGCTTAAAATAGCATTTTAAAGCACTTTTGATATTTTCTGAAGTTAGGGGGTATTTTGGTAATTTGCCACCCCGAGAGGGGTATTTTGGTAATTTGCCACCCCGAGAGGGGTATTTTGGTAATTTTCCCAAAAAAGTTTTCCAACGGACTTTTAAGTCCAGAAGTGTAAGTAAAACGCCTGAAATGTTGTTTTGCAGCTGATTGCGGGGCGTAATTGTCGCTAAAGGTGAAAACTTAATTAGACAGTTTTTTCACGAATTTATAAAAAATAGCTAGAGCTAGATTTTGCCAAAATAAGAAACAGAGACCCTAGTTATTTTCAAAAGATCTGTATCAGGTAAAAATTTCAGATTTTTTCAAAGACTAGAAAGGGGTTAACTGATACGCGCAACCTTGTAACTTTGCAGTGTAATTTAAAATATCAAGACAGCGTGATTTCGTGCGAAACTTTTATGAGAACCCTAGGGTGTTGGGAAGTTCCATTCCCCAGGAATTCGGGCCATTCCGAAGCCGTTAGCTAATTTTTTGGCCGAACGGGCTTTTAAGCGCTCGATCCGGACACCGGTTCGGGATTTTTAGGCGAAAAATCCGTAAAATACGTTTTAGATCAAGAATGAACTCAGGAAGCTTAAAATAGCTTTTTAAAGCAATTTTGATATTTTCTGAAGCCAGGGGGCATTTTGGTAATTTGCCCCCCGCGAGGGGTGTTTTGGTAATTTTCCCAAAAAAAAGTTTTTCGGTCCAGAAATGTAAGTAAAACACCTGAAAGGTTATTTTGAAGCTGGTTTGATGGGCGTTAGGGTGACAATGAACCCCCGGGGGCTATTTTGCTAATTTTACATTACACAAATTTGTGCTTAAAATAACTTTTAGTTCAGGAAAGGGTGTGAGACACCTGAAAAGTTATTTTAAAGAGTGAATTCAGGAAGCTTAAAATCCCATTTCAAAGCACTTTTCAGATTTTTTTGTCAGGGGGCATTTTGGTAATTCGCATCCCCGATAGGGGTATTTTCGTAAATTTGCAGCGTTAAGTTTTTCAAAGGATTTCTTAGTCCAGAAATGTAAGCAAAGCACCTGAAAGGTTGTTTTGAAGCTGATTTGGGGCGTTAGGGTGATAATGAACCCCCGGAGGCATTTCGGTAATTTGCCGCTCATCGGGGGCTATTTTGCTAATTTTACATTATACCAAATTTCCCGAAAGACGGTGGTTTAAATAAATTTTATTCTTCTTTTATTTAAATCTATGACTTGTTGAGAATGATATAATTTTTATTTTTTAGATTACAGTATAAATATGGATGCAACTGGAGGAAATAATTTTTGTGAAGGTTCTGATCCACCTTACGTTGGTCAAGTTTTTCAAGCACTGGACGAAGTTGAAGCATACTATAGAGCATATTCGAAAACGATAGGTTTCGGTATTAGAACTAAGACGACTAGAAAACGGGCGAATACAGATCAAATTTGTGCAAGACTATTTGAGTGTCATAGAGGAGCACCGCATGTAACTCCGGTCGTTCGGATCAGTGACGAAGGGACAACAAGACAAAGAAAACGGGACACATTTCCGGGTACCGGCTGCAAGGCCCATGTGTATGCAGTACACCGAAAAAATGAAAACCATTGGGTTGTCACAGGAGTGGAGTTGAGCCATAATCATCAGTTGATGACCCCCAGTAAGATTGGTCAAATTCATCAACACCGAGAAATAAGCGCGGCACACAGACAACTAATTTTTACAATGGCCGAGGCTAAAATTCCACCTTCTAAGATGATGGGGGTTTTCTCAAGCCAGGCTGGGGGGATTGACAAGTTGAGTTTCAACGAAGTAGACCTTCGAAATGAACTTCGTGCTCAGAGGAGAGAGTCTTTCGGTAAGAGTGATTCTCAAACTACACTTGATCTCTTCAGGTCCCTTCAGAGTGAGAATTCTGGATTTTTTTACAGTCTCCAACTGGATGATGAGAACCGCATTAGTACTATATTTTGGGCGGACCCCCGTTCTAGAGCTGCTTACCAAAATTTTGGGGATGTTGTGACGTTTGACACCACATACCGCACCAATAAGTACTCTATGCCTTTTGCTCCGTTCACCGGGGTGAACCACCACTATCAGTCAATCTCGTTTGGCTTTGCCCTGCTTAGGGATGAGACGGAGGAGTCATTTACGTGGTTATTTGAAACGTGGCTTCAAGCAATGTATCATATTCCTCCAAAGACCATCATCACCGACCAAGATCTGGCAATGAAAAATGCAATCGCTAAGGTCCTTCCAGATACTCACCATGGCCTGTGCACATGGCACATAAGCAACAAATATCCCGAACGGCTTCACCATGTATATGCAAACCATCCGTCATTCAAGACTGACTTTAATACATGTGTGAAGAAATCGTTGACGGTAGACGTGTTCGAGGAGAGGTGGGCCACGTTAATGGATACTTACTATTTGCACAATCACGAATGGTTACAATCGTTGTATGAGATCAAGACACAGTGGGTCGGTGCCTACACCAAGAAGTTTTTTGCAGCCGGAATGACTACGACCTCGAGAAGCGAAGCTATGAATTCATTCTTTGATGGGTACGTAGGCCAGTCTTCAAGTATAGCGGAGTTCGTACTAGAGATGCAGAAAGCCGTTGACAGGCAATTGTACCGTGAGAGAGAAGCCGACGCGGCTACAGTTTGCAAAGAAAGAGCTATACTAGTTTATTCACCTTTAGAGGCTCATGCGGCTCAAGTCTATACCAAGGAAATGTTTCGACAGTTTCAAGAGGAACTACTAAAGTCGAATCAATATGGCATGACAAAGTTGCACGAGTATTCCACCAGAGATATCAAGGTTTATGCTTTGACAAATGTGACGAACTTCGCCAATCCGTGCTCTTCGTCGGCTCCGAGGACCAGACGACATTTTACCGTAGCAGTTTGTAAGGACACCGGGTTGGTTAATTGCAACTGTCAACTGTTTGAGCATAAAGGTATACTTTGTCGACACGCGTTGAGGGTTTTGAGCGCCAAGAATGCTAGTGAAATCCCTCCACCGTATATCTTGGAACGGTGGACGAAGGAAGCCAACAGAGTCCACGGTCACATTCCTTACGTGCCCAATGTTTCAGTTGATTTCGAGCAATCTGAGACGCTGCGATATAATCACCTTTGTAACATCATGCACGGTTTATCAATGGATGCAGCGTCGACATTTGATGGGTACAGGTATCAAGTTGAAGCAGCCGCACGGGATAAGGCTAAGCATGCACAGTTTAGGATGGCATTACCAGAAACTGTGGACACTCCGACTACTCGGACAACTCCAGGCGGTAGATTCAATCGAGCCAAACAGCCAGTCATTGACGGCACTGACCTACAAGGTGAGGAGGACGACATTTTTGATCCAATTATTTCTCAAACAAAAGGGCGAAAACGAGCAATACGCATGAAGAATCCGATTGAAGAAGCAACGGGTCAAAAAAAATTACGAAAGTGTGCGTTGTGTAATAAGATGACTGATCATGACAAGAGAAACCATTATAAAGTGTTAGGTATCGAACCTGGCAGTATGGTCGAGGAGGACGATGATGAGGAAGAGTGTTAGGGTTAATGTTTCAGTTGTATAAATTGAACTTTTATAATGTTTAAATTTGTGATTTGGTTTGTGCAATCTTTAATTTGTGATTTGATTTGTGGATTATTGATAGTTTTGGTAACTCCGTTTTCGGGCACACTTTAGGCCCCATTTGATAGCTTCCGAAAAAAGTTGTAATTTTTTTTGTCACTTTTTTTCCGCTCATTGCACTTCAGGCACGCTAGTTAGCCCATTTGTAAGACTTTCGGCGAAAAACGAGACACATTAATTTTTGAGTTTTCCTAGGAAGGGCCTATTCGGGCACACTTTAGGCCCCATTTGATAGCTTCCGAAAAAAGTTGTAATTTTTTTTGTCACTTTTTTTCGCTCATTGCACTTCAGGCACGCTAGTTAGCCCATTTGTAAGACTTTCGGCGAAAAACGAGACACATTAATTTTTGAGTTTTCCTAGGAAGGGCCTATTCGGGCACACTTTAGGCCCCATTTGATAGCTTCCGAAAAAAGTTGTAATTTTTTTTGTCACTTTTTTTCGCTCATTGCACCTCATGCACGCTAGTTAGCCCATTTCTATGAATTTCGGCGAAAAGCGAGACGCGTAATTTTTTCGAATGCCGTCATATGAAAGGTATATTCGCGCACATTTTAGCGCCAAATTCATAGCATGCGAAAAATTATGTACATTTCTTTTTGGTACAGTTTTTTGTAACATCACAGCAGCTAGCCACGCACGTCAGGATAATGGTAATGAAGGCGTCTAGCTTCATTCTTTTTCAGCTCCCAGGCTATCCTATACCTAAACGTCAAGGCATCCTTCCTAGTCCACGAGGAGTGTTTGAGCACTTCCGAGCGAGCAATGTAGTCCATGTACTTGAGGACGTAAATCCCGCAATCGTGACCGTTATATTGCTTTGGTCGGTCCTTTATCATCACGACCGTCCAAGGGTCACCCTGTGGCCGTCCGCATGCTAGCGAGAGGACAGTAGTCTGCATCCAACAATAAAAACGAGAATCAAGCCTATGAGACAAGAACAATATACTATGAGCCAAGGTCAAAAAATAAATACTAACCACTAAAGTGATGTACTCGTTGTACATCTGTGCCAGCAGCTGTCCAGGCTCGTCCTCCCTTAGGCTATCGTATATGTGAACCGTTCTGAACGCTGGATGGAGAACTAATAGGAACCAGTGGTTTGCATGATGACAGGGTATCATGATAAGGTTCGCATCAGCAGCGGGACATTGATAGTCTGCGTTCATCATGCCTAACACGTTTCGACCTGGTTTCCACTTACTCCTGCCGCCCCCTCGCCTCCATTCTGTGAATTCTCTCACCGTTAATTCCACAAAATGAGTGGGATACATGTTAAGCTTCAAATATTCAGAACGGTTAAAACGTTGCTCTCTAATCCGGAGCAGTTCTATGTAAGCGTTCATGACAAAATTTGAAAGATCTGTCTCCGGCGCCAACGTTCTGATATCCTCATGACCTAGGAATGTCGCAAGGGGAAAGTCTGCTGAATTGACAGGCTCATGCCCGAAGTAGTGCCGGTCGATCCAAGCCATCTTGTCCGACCTCAATGGCTTCGTCGCTTGTCCTTTGTCCGACCGAAAGCTTGGGCGCGAGGCCTGGATTCCTACTTGGGGAACCTGACTCTGGCACTGAGAGTCGTATGCGTCAGGAGGCAAGCGACTATACGGCTCCCATACCTGACTCTGGGGCTGATAGTCGTACGCGTCAGGAGGAGGGCGACCAGACGGCTCCCACACCTGACTCTGGGGCTGATAGTTGTACGCGTCAGGAAGAGGGCGACCAGACGACTCCCACACCTGACTCTGGGGCTGATAGTCGTACGCTTCAGGACGAGGGCGACTAGACGGCTCCCCTTCGTAACCCCGGTACGCAAGACTAAAGTTTTGAACTTCAGTCTTGTACTTCTCAATGGACCTCTTGAGATTGTCAGGAGCCTGCGCGACAAACCAGTCAAACGACTCCAGCTGCTTGAACACCTCAATGCCCTGGTCAACCTAAAAAACATGCATAGAAAATATGGCTAATCATATTTGACAAATGGTCGATAAGGTGCGCAAATAAATTATCAAACAACACTAGCATGACTTACAATGGCCAATGCCCAGAACTGGTCATAGACCTCACGTGGCGCGTACGATGTCTTCTTCACCTGGGAAGGGCGATTCACCCTCGTGCGCGTCACCCTGAGAAACCACTGTAAGTATTCCTCAGTACTAATGCCGTCGTGCTTCAGCGATACAAGGCTATCATACGTTTCCTGCCAGGTATTCCACTGGTGCACCTCGTCACCCAACAAAATCAAGGCATCAGCCACCTCGAAGTTCGGCCCTCGACCACCCCTGTATGGCCGCATGTCTACAGCGGGTTTTGGTATCCCTTGTGGACAGCCAGCTTGCTTCATAGCTCGATCGGGCATCTGAAACTCACATTCTTCGAAGTGAATGAGCGGCACCCGAACCAAACCTGCCAGCACGTACGACACCGGAAGTTGCCAACACCACTCATCCAACAGATGCATCACCTTGCCATATGGCTGCCACGTCACCTGGGATGCATCTAGTATCTCTAGTTCCCCCTAGAACTTTAGATGGTGGTGAGGGTCTACCCGTCTCCTCCTCCGGTTGGTCGTAGGCCCCCAGGCCCACACCCTAGGCCACGTCTCATCGGAATCTACCAACGGTTGTGGACGACCCATGGGTAGCCTCTCGTAAGACCAAACCTGTGAATGCAAACATTATATGGAATTAGTAATTAATCCCGAATATATTGACTAAGGATCCTACCAAGAAAATAAATGCTCATACCTGTAATAGAGTCAGGCAGGCGGCAATGGACTTGGCACCGTTTCTCGTAGCCTTATGCAGTGCTCGATATAGGTGCGCAAGGACAGCTGAACCCCACGAATAGGAGTATACCTCCTCAAGATCCTCCAAGAACACCATATACTTCGGATGCACCGTGTTTTTCGAATGCGTCGGAAGTAATATAGCTCCAATAATATACAGAAGGAATGCCTTCGTATACGTCACGAAATCTTGAGGAGTGTATTCATCCGGTAGCACGCCGTACTGCTCTCTCAGCCATTTAAGCTTGACGCCGTTTGTTGTAAGCGCTGCCCTTGGAATTCCCGGAAAATACTGCATAGCCATATTCGCTATGGATGCAGACGGCACGTTCAAAGTAACGGGTCTGCCGTGACATGGGATTCCAAGTATAAATCCGACGTCCTCTAACGTAACAGTCATTTCACCAAACCGGAAGTGAAATGAGTTCGTCTCGCTCCTCCATCGTTCAACTAGAGCGGATATAAGGCAATCGTCGTGTCGAGACCATTTCCCGCAATCGGTGAACAGGGTTAAATTTTGACGGTGTAATAGCTGTATTTGTTCCTCGTTTAGTACCCACTCTTCAAGGTGCCTTGTGCTTTGAATTGTTTCCAAAACACCCCTATCGACACCGTCAAATACGTGCCTCGCGACGTGGTCATCGTCATCGTATAGGATTGATGTATCATGAGGTCCAGAGCTGAAATTCATACCTTTAAGAACAAAATATAATTATAAACCAACTTAGCGTCCATAATATCCATAATATTTACATTCCAAAACTATAACTGGATCTTTAACCTAGCTTACCAACACATTAGCAATAGTCATTATTTCAATGTATTAAAACAAATCCTCAATTCCCACCACTCCGAACGTTTAATTACGCTAGTTCCCACTGAACTAAAAGTTATTTTAAGGTATGAATTTTAAGCTGGATCCTTCCTAGCAAAATAGCCCCCGATCAGCGGCAAATTACCGAAATGCCCCTGAGCGTTCACTATCACCCCAACGCCCCCGAACCAGCTTCAAAACAACATTTCAGGTGGTTTACTTACATTTCTGGACTAAAAAGTCGTTTGAAAAACTTGGCACGGGAAAATTACCAAAACACCCCTTGGCGCGGGAAAATTACCAAAACACCCCTACGCGCGCCACGTCAGCTTCAAAACAACATTTCAGGTTTTGTAATTACATTTCTGGACTAAAAAGTCCGTCGAAAAACTTAGCACTGTAAAATTACCGAAATACCCCTCTCGGGGCGGCGAATTACCGAAATGCCCCCTGGCATCGAAAAATATCAAAAGTGCTTCGAAATGCTACTTGAGGCTTCCTGAATTCATTCTTGACATAAAAAGTATTTTACGGAGGTTTCGCCCAAAAATCGCGAACCGGTGTCCGGATCAAGCGCTTAAAGGGCCGTTCGGCCAAAAAAATAGGTAACGGCTTCGGAATGGCCCGAATTCCTGGGGAATGGAACTTCCCAACATCCTAGGATTCTCATAAAAGTTTCGCGCGAAATCGCGCTAGCTTGATATTTTAAAATACACTGCAGAGTTACAAGGTTCCCCGTATCAGTTAACCCCTTTCCAGTCTTTGGAAAAATCTGAAATTTTTACCTGAGACAGATCCTTTAAGAATAACTAGGGTCTCTTTTTTATTTTGGCAAAATCTAGCTCTAGCTATTTTTTATAAATTCGTGAAAAACTGTCTATATTTGGCGCCCTAAAAAATCGCTGTTTTGGAATCTATAAATGTAATACGCTGATTTGTATAAACCTAACATTGAATTATAAGGAAATTCAAAATACTTACTTGTTGTGACTTGATGTATTTAAAGAAAAAACTACCGATCTTCTAGCGGTTATCCACCGATCTTCTAGCGTAAAATTTTTTGATTTGTATTGTTATGGAGATTATGTAGGTGAGATATGAAGTACGAAGGAAGTTGGTAAAAGATGACAGAGTGCAGAAGAAGGGTTCGGGGGAGGGGATTATAAAGAGAGAAGCGAGGAAGAGAGAAGAAAAAAGACAGAAAAAAGTGAGGAAGGGTGGGTGTTTATGCGGTCAAAGGCTGCGGCAAAAAAAAAATTTCGGCAGAAGGACACCACGTGGGGCATCATGGGGGAGGGAAGGACGACACGTGGCATCGTGGGGAAGGACACCAGGTGGGGCATCACGCGGGGGGACGCCACGTGGCAGGGGAGGGGGGGGGGACCAACCGCGGGTTGTAGGAGCGGTTGGGCCCTGCGGATGAGGGGAGGGGACGCCACGTGGCAGAGGGAGGGGACCAACCGCGGGTGGTACCAGCGGTTGGGCCACGTGGCAGGGGGAGGGGATGCCACGTGGCAGAGGGGGGACCAACCGCGGGTGGTACCAGCGGTTGGGCCACGTGGCAGGGGGAGGGGACGCCACGTGGCAGGGGAGGGAGACCAACCGCTGGTACCACCCGCGGTTGGGCCACGTGGCAGGGGGAGGGGACGCCACGTGGCAGGGCGGGAGACCAACCGCTGGTACCACACGCGGTTGGGCCACGTGGCAGGGGGAGGGGATGCCACGTGGCAGGGCCATCGCCAATACCGCCGGTTGTCCATGCTGGTGGGCCACGTGGCAGGGGGAGGGGACGCCACGTGGCAGGGCCATGGGGTTGGGCCACGTGGCAGGGGTGGGGGACGGCACGTGGCAGGGATATTAATGCCAACCGCTGGTTGTGCATGCGGTTGGTGTCCTTTTTCTCCTCTCGGCCATTTTTCTCACCATTTCTCGTGCCTTTTTCGCCATTAATGCAGTGGCCGTACACCTTTTTCGCCTTTTTGCGCCACGTGGCCCAACCGCTGCTCTTACCTGCGGTTCGGTGGAGAAATTGTTATTTCTCCACCGGTGGGTGTGGATCGGTCCCCATATATATATATATATATATATATATATATATATATATATATATATATATATATATATATATATATACCTATCTCTCTCTCTCTCTCTCTCTCTCTCTCTCTCTCTCTCTCTCTCTCTTTCTATATATATATATATATATATATATATATATATATATGTATATATACATGTGTATATGGGGCACTAAGATCTATGTATTTCTTTTTACATAATATTAAAACTCTTTAAATATGAGGTAATAAGATCAACATCAGTTATAGGGCGATGGAACAGGTCCATACCGTGGGTGCTTCAACTGATTAGTGAGTATTAAGTTAGCTATAGTAGAAGGGACTGGTGGCACTGGTTTGGTGCATGCCAAGAGCTGTAACTATACGATCGGCTCTATTGTCTTGGATGGGTGGCACTAGTCCAACTATTTCCAGCCGCTTTAAAATGTTGGAATTTTTCCTAATTTTTTCAAGGCTTTTGACACCCATATTTTGAATAAGTTGTGGATCTTCACTAAGGGTATTTAAGCATCGATTCATTGACTATATAAATGTGGTTCTAAGTTTTATTCGAGACTAACTGCAACTTGAATATTCTTTCCTTTCTCTCTTAAATTCTTGTTAGGTGTTTTTGAGTTTTGTCCAGTTCTTCCTAGTGTGAGAGAATTCTTAAAGTGTAACGTTCAAATCTCAAATTATTGGACATTTTATTTTGAGGGTAGATTTTTCTTGAGTCCTTTTGCACCATATTGGAGAAGAAACTGTCTTTAAGATAGCTTCCCAGAAGATCTTGCCCAACAACAACCTTGTTCTAATTCTTTTCCTTCTTTAATTTTATAAGTCCACACACATTCACCAAAAATCATATGTACGTCGATATTCACACAAAATCCATCTACATGGCTATTTAAGAATATGATTAAATACAAAATTATTCCATATAATATACACGTGTTTGCAGTTCTATTGTAATTGGCAAAAGCATTTCAAATGAATCTAAAATGCAACGTCGGTCAAAAAAAAATCGCCAAAGTAATCGTGTGCATATCATGTGTCATTTTTATGACCAAAGTGAACGGTAAATCTGTTAACTTAGCATTAGTATCCCACAAAATTAATTGTGCTCAAACAAAACTACCCTTAATATAAATAAGATTTCAGTATAATAAAGGGCAAAGGTGCCATTTTCCTCCTCCCTTCCCCAACCCTGCTCCCTTGCGTGTA